>CP045892.1:11089444-11116952 GCA_013387185.1 Caligus rogercresseyi
AAAAATATGACTTATGGGAATAAGACCCAAATACATTGATAGGCTAGATTTTAAGTAGAATACAACTAAGTACTGCACAAATACTTTTTCTCATATAAATTAGTGAATCATAGAAAAAAACAAATAATTTTTGCAATTATTGGTTGTTTTATTAAAGGGTACAAAAATTTATTTGGTGACTTTTTCCATGCGTTCCATTTCTTCCAAATATCGAGAATCGGTGGTACGAAGATTATAAAAATCTTAACGACTCCAGTAACAATATGGATATAAACAAGTTGAAAGTATATTTAATAGTTGGGATTTATTTTTACTTCACTTAACAGCTTTGTTAGTACATTTATATTTTAAGATATTAGAAACAAATGAATATACAAAATTAACTTTAATATATACACTTTAGGCTGCTGAGTGACCTCAAATGTGTTCGATTATGTTCAAACTTTCCCAGAATTATATTAAGCAATAATATAAAATTCTTATGGGTGTCTTTCAAAAAATACTTCTAATGAATTTATTTTAGATTGGTAACAAAACTCTGTGGTAGCCTCAGAAATCTATTAAAAAATCAAATATTTTTTAATATTTCCATATGAAGAAACTTTTATAAATTTGTATCAAATAATCATTTATTCCATACAGTAAACTCACTTAAATATGAACTTAGATATTTTTGGCGCCTAATATTTGAAAAGTGTTGGTTCCTTTAGGGTTTCTTATTTCAAACGCCCAAGTAAAAAAGTAAAAAAAAAGTTTTATATAGTGCAAAAAAATTAAGTAAGAAATATATCATAGTGCAAAACTTAACATTTAACGAAAAATAAGTTATTTTTATACCTTCCGTCTTTGACCTTTCATATGAAGTGTATAAATTTAATACGAAGCACTATATTTATTTAAGAAAAAGATACTTTACCTAAATCGATGCTATTTAGAGCAACCTATCATGTAAAATAAAAACATTTTAAAAGGTGTGATCATATGTGCGTAAGGTATTTTAATGTTTAAAGCTCCTTTTTTCAATTATATGTACAAATAGATACACCTTACTATTAATCTCTTGCAAACATTTGGATTTGATGTTGTTCAAACCTTGTGATATGTAAAAGTCCAATTAAAGAAATTTTTTAATATAATTAATACATTCGTTTAAAATATAATATAAGGAATTATTTTGTCTATAATTAAAACAAATTAAATCAAAGTATTTTTTGATAGTAAGTTCAATGCAGACCGATCTTAGCTTTGACGCAAACCGGCTTTGAGCATGATGTACTTATTCTACACTAGAAAAACCAAATAAATGTTCAATTGCTGGAATCTAACTTGACTTGGGGAATATTATGATTACGAGAATAATAGGAGGAATCGCCTCAGCAAGACAAATTGGACATTCGAGGCCGAATTAGAAATTACGAGGGGCATTCCATTAATTCGTTCGCGGCTACTGTAATCGGAAATGGCTTGAGATACGGGAAGTTTATTTTATTACTTTTCAATGTAGTCACCATTGCAAGCAATCACATCATTCCACCTCTTCACCACTTCTCTTTGAATGTCTCTGTGAAGCTCTCTCGGGGATGGCTTGAAGATGCGGCCGACGGAATTCTTCAAGTCCTTCCACACGTAAATGACGATCCTCCAAGCTCTTTTTTGAGATATGAGAAGAGCCAAAAGTCACAAGGCGCAAGGTCTGGACTATAGGGAGGGTGAGGAACTAGACAACACCTTTGCCCTTCAGGAAGCTGGTCGTGGCATTGGACGTATGCACACTAGGGTTGTTCTTATTTTTCAAATGTTTGAAATGTTAGCGACTTTGTGGATTTCTGTTTCTTGGTGATAAAAGAAGACGACATACAAAGTTTGAACAAAATCGGTCAACATTACGAGGTCGCAAAACGAGGTCAAAGTTTTAAAAATTTAGTAAAAATATAGTTTTCGCAAATTTCTTCAAAATGGTGGACGTTACAGACTTCAATAAAATTATTAATTTAAAGGAAATCTAATTTACTACCAGACGTATGTTTGATGTTTTTTAATAAAACAAAGTTTTCAGTAAAAAACAAAGCAAGAAAGGGAGTGTGTATTGTTAGCTTATTTCATGGCTTTTTTGTATCAATTAACTTCACTCGCCTGTAGAAGATGACTTGTTTGCTTCAGAGTAAAATAGTACTCTTAAGTTTAGTAAAACTTTAGATGATAAATCCAAAAATGACCTTGGTTGCATTCTATCAATTCAGAATTCAGTACAATCTGAGTTTACATCATATGATTCAGAGCCTGTATTGACCTATAAGAAATCGATTATGAAAAAAATAAATAATAATGTGTTTCTTAGATGTGCGTCAAGGTATCCTCTCAAAATTTTACTTTGTCTCTGACGCATTTATAATCCATTATATGCGTCATTTTGTACGCGAGATAGGCTTTTTTAATGTACATATAACTCTCTACTTATTAAATTCATATGATTTAGTATACCAAAATATTAAAGCTGGTTAACCAAGCTTTCATTTGATATATTTTGTGTTCTAAAAATCGCTATACTTTAGAGATATAAGCAAATACGTACTCTCCCCCAAAAATTCTTTTGATATGAGAATATACGATTACCATTTGGTAACGGCAGTTAGTGTAACCTGGATAGGAAGAAAAAAAAAGAGGGAGAGAAGTGAGGCAAAATACTCCCTCCCTTCTCTTTCTCTTTCTATCCAGGTAACACTAACATGTTACCAGATGGTAATCGTATATTCTCATATCAAAAGATCATTTTTGGGAGAGAGTACGTATTTGCTTATATCTCTTAAAGTATAGCGATTTTTAGAACACAAAATATATCAAATGAAAGCTTGGTTAACCAGCTTTTATTTTGGTATACTAAATCATATCAATTTAATAAGTAGAGAGATATGTACATTAAAAAAAGCCTATCTCGCGTACAAAATGACGCATATAATGGATTATAATGCGTCAGAGACAAAGTAAAATTGAGAGGATACTTGACGCACATCTAAGAAAACATTATGATTTATTTTTTTCATAATCGATTTCTTATAGGTCAATACAGGCTCTGAATCATATGATGTAAACTCAGATTGTACTGAATTCTGAATTGATAGAATGCAACCAAGGTCATTTTTGGATTTATCATCTAAAGTTTTACTAAACGAAAGTACTATTTTACTCTGAAGCGAACAAGTCATCTTCTACAGGCGAGTGAAGTTAATTGATACAAAAAAAGCTATGAAATAAGCTAACAATACACACTCCTTTTCTTCTTTGTTTTTACTGAAAACTTTGTTTTATTAAAAACATCAAACATACGTCTGGTAGTAAATTAGATTTCCTTTAAATTAATAATTATATTGAAGTCTGTAACGTCCACCATTTTGAAGAAATTTGCGGAAAACTTATTTTTACTAAATTTTTAAAACTTTGACCTCGTTGCGCGACCTCGTAATGTTGACCGATTTTTTCAAACTTTGTATGTCGTCTTTTTTATCACCAAGAAACAGAAAATCCACAAAGTCGCTAACATTTCAAACATTTGAAAAATAAGAACAACCCTAATGCACACGAGCGTTGCGATGATGATGGCGGAATTTCCATTAAAGGGAGCTCGATAGCCGTGCGTGCTAAAGCGTGTTCAACTCTCAATGTTGGGGGCGCAGGTTCGAATCCCAAGAGGGGATGCTCATTTTGGTCTACTTCATTAATAAGATCCTAAGTTCAATAGACTTCGATGCCAGCTTGTGGTTGCACTCCTTGACAGACTCAATGTAGGCTGCTGATTTGATGGTGTTAGAAGTGTAGGTAGTGTAGACAACACTTGGTTGTCAAAGAAGACAGTGGCCATGATCTTCTTGGCCGAGAGAACCACCTTGGCTTTCTTTGGAGGCTTGAGCCCTTTGGAAGCCACTGCTTTGACTGTTGCTTCATCTCTGGTGTGCTGTAATGCACCCATGTCTCGTCAACTGTGATGATTGAGTCCAAGAAGCTGGGGTATTCATCAACAGATTCAAGGAAGAGCTTGGCACAACGAACTCTCTCTGCCTTGTGTTTGTCTGACAAAATCCTTGGGACCCACCTTGCTGAAATCTTGCTGAGGCCAAGGTCTTGGTTCAGTATCCTGTGGACAGTCCCTTGGGAAAGACCAGTGGCTTCGTGGATCTCCCTCACAGTCACTCGGTTGTCATCGTCAAGAATGCTTTGATTGATGTTTTCCTCAGTTCTTTGGAGCCTGGACTTCCGATTCTGCTTTCTCTTGTCCAGCCCATTTTCGCCATCCCTGAGGTCTTTGAAGAACTTCTGAATGACTCTTCGGAGGCTTGGCTTGTTTTCGTAGATGGCTTGAGAGAGTCAAAGGCCTCAGAGATGGAAAGGGCTGCATTGAAGGCGTCCACAATGATGTTTCTTAGAGCCGGCATTATGAAGCAAAATTTCAAGCAACTTTTCGGCCGGTGATTGTTGACATGCTTTATCTTCCCCTCCCTCTGTCCCTTCATGTTGGCAAATAACAACCTTAAAAGATTAGACACTAAACTTTCTTTCTCAGAGGTTTCATATTGGATAAAATAAATTTTCCGTATGTCAAGCCATTTGGGAGCGACAATGGCCGCGAACGAATTAATGGAACGCCCCTCGTACTATCCGTCTAAAAAACATCGCTATCACCAAATTTTGAAAAACATTATTCAGAATTTGTTATTAAAAGTATGATTTAACATGTTATATGTTTTTATGTGTTTTAGTGTTTACTCTTTTAATACTTGTTAATTAGATGAAATTTTATTGTTTGTTCTAAAATTTCAAACTATAATGTTTATTTTTGTATTTATACCTATTAGCATCGTTTTTATTTACATATATGTGAACAGTTTAATAATAAAAAATGATTAGAAGTATCATCAGAAACGAAACTCACGAATTTGATATTTTATATGGATCTCATTCAAGGAAAGGCTACTCAAATGAACTTCATAAAAAAATGATAGATGTCTTCCAGACTTTTGTATAAACATATATCCCCTCAAGAGGATGATATAAGGATGTCCCTAAGCCTCTTTCCTTTCCATAACAAAGACTACTATATATACAGGGTGGTGGAGGGAGATATAGAAAGGGGGGGGGGGGCAACAGATACGTTGTCTGAGCAAAAGTACACGCATAGGTGCTTGTGGTTGTACAGATATAATACCCACTGGGACTTCCAAAAAGTGGGTCAAAAGAGGCAGCACAATGTATGGACATTGAAGAAGAAGAAAAGAAGCATTTAATGGACTTTGTCGGAGGGGATTTGATAATGGTGAATAAAGCAAAAAAAACGGGAAAAGACGAGATAGGAAGAATATTATATAATAATAAAATAACCACTGGACAAAATGCCATGATGGAAAAGGGTAAAGCTTTCATTGAAGGATAAATAAAGAATGAGGAAGTTCAATATATTAATTTCATATTTATGCATGCAGAGGATTCAAAGGGTTGTAATATAATAGAATAACGTGTCCAGAAGAGGTGTTGAGGGGGAAAATGGACCAGCCAATTGACTTTATTGGAGAAGCCTATTGGTTAGAAGGTATAGATAATATTTTGATTAAGAACATATATATTGATTTTATGATAGTTAAAGTTTTTATATGATGACATATGATAATAATTAAAAATCATTGAATGGTTATGTTTTTATAAATTATAAATAATCGATGCGGGTAATTCAAAATGTATGTTAAATGTGTATAATTGATTGTTATAGTAGGAAAGAGAGGTAAAAGTGATTTATTTATTGTAAATTTTTCCTCCTTTTTTCCTAAACACAACATTTTTCCATTCATTTGATTTATTTATAAGATTGAAAACCAAATTATTTGCGTTGTAATGTTTAAGCAATTAACGAAATAATAATTGTTTTTGACTACGCAATTGAATTTTTATGAGAGATTGGTGTATGTCTTAAGAAACAAATCAGGGCATGTTTATTTAAATTATAATTTCTACACATGTATTTTTATATAATTTATCAACTTCAATATTTTATAATATATTTAACCAAAACCTAAAATATTTAGCCTAACTAATATAAAAATTATAATATATTTTCATTTAAATATTTTTTTTAAATTGTGTTTCAGTTTTTGTTCATATGTGATGTTTAAATTTTAAACTAAAATGTTTAGTATGTTTTTTACACATTAACATCACTTTATACACATTTACTTATTTTGCTTGTATATTCTTTTATGGACTGTTGAATAATAATAAAAATCCCACTTGTTGCAAAAAAAAAAAAAATAATGTGTAATTATAAAGTTACTTTTTCATTGATTCAACCTCTTTTTTCATCTTCCTATAAAGATAATTGAATTGCTCAAGTGGGGGAGCTGCCGGCTTCTTTTGAGAGTTGTGTTTCATATATGTTTCTTTTAATAAAATAGAAACCAGTTAGCCTAATGGATATAATACATTTATAGTTATTTATAATCACATGCACCATGGGATTGATCAATATCTATCTCATCACTTTGTCTGCATCGTCAAAAGTGAACTAGAGAGAGAACACACTTACACAAACCCTTTGCCTATATGGATGTTAAAAAAATTATAACATATATAATATTAATAGTGATTATAGTTTTTCTGGCTCCAGCACTTTAATTAAAACAACTTATTAGCATTTATTTTTATTACAATTTCTTAGACTGAGATATTAAAACACGGAGTCTATCTAAAACTTTGGAACTTTCTTAAGCTTAATCTCCGATTAAAAATACACCCAAAAACATTTGTGTTCAATAAAGCAAATTATTGATAAACATAGAAAAGTCTGGTGGCCACAGATTTCATTGACATGACATATTGGGTAAATAAACTGCAATCGGTCTTCAATTATGATATTTATGAGGTTAGAAATCGATCATTCAAAGGCTATGACTACCTTAAATTAGGCATATTGATATTACAACTTCACTGCTAGTGGGTATTTTGGTTCTGCCGGCTAAAATCATTACATATAAAACCTTAAAGCCAATGAGACATCGTGTTCTGCCGTACATAATTATATTATTTTGGGACTATATATTTACTGCCAATGGGTTCCATTTGTCCAAAAGAGGCATAATGGAGCAAAAGATTTATCACCAATGATCCTCTGGGTTCCGTTGGCTACAATTATAGCAAATTAAGATCCCATCCCATCGCCATGGACGTTCAACTTCTATTGGTCAGAATCAAGTCCCGATTTGAGGCTAATATTTTATGAATTTATTCAAAATATAAACAAATAATGATATATTTATCCTATATTTTCTTGCATATATATATATATATATATATGTTTGTGTGTGTGTTATATATATATACATTTGTAACTAGTCGAAAATAAATAAAAACAGTAAAAATATGTTTAAAAAAAAACTAAGAACAAATAAATTAAATAAAATGTAGCATGGATTATGTGGAGACGCTGCGTCCAATGGCCCTAACTGCTGTCCTGGCAGCGTGAAGGGTCATGGCCTCCTAAAACCTTATACACCGATAGTGGTGGTATGCATATAGCCGTATCCCTATATATATATACGCCACTGGATATATATATATATACATATATATATATAACTATTTCCTGATTAATTGGTTTTTTTCTTCTGTTAATAAACTATCATCCCTTAAAATCTACTATCTGTCGGCTTCTACTACATTGTATCATTCATGGTATTTCTCAAATTTTATTCTTAAATCCCAAGAAGGGTAAATACACAAGAAAAGGTACTAACGAGAAAGGTGATAAAAAACAACCGCTTTCACCCTTGTTGGTTGAACAACTCCTTTGTACGTACACCTACCTGTGAGCCCTTGCATTATCCCCCGGGCTAAAAGTACTATGATCTCTTCAATCCTCAATATATTTTCATTTAGAACCTTGTTTGTCTATGAGGAATGTTAAATTACTTTTTCCCTCCATAATACCATTTTTTGCCTATATGGTTGGATAGAATTGTATCCGACTGGATATAAATAAGTATTATAGCATTAAAATCGAACCTAGGATCTTATGAATAAGGTAAACCAAAAATGAACATACCCTCTCGGGATTCGAACCTTCGAACATTGAGAGTTGAACAAACCTTAACGCACAAGGCTATTGCACTCCTTTACTCCTCAATACCATTGCAATTTCATTGATAAATTGTAGTTTCATTATAACAAAGAGAAAATGAAATAGTTTCGACTTCAGTAATTATTTGATACTATTTAATTTAATAATAAGTTTTTAATTCAGCTAAGTATTTATAGAATAAATTAAAGCTGTACGGCAACATCTACTAAGGATGTCACATCTCGTTGATCACTGAGTTGACACTTGCTCTAATTATTTTATAACTAGATAATAAATACATACATTGAGTCATGATTCAATAAACTTTAATGACCATGACCCGGTATAGAAATAGTATATAACACATGTAATGTACATATACAGTTTAATATATGTAACGATAACTTTTTGTAAGGATGGTAATTGTTCAATTCATTTATAATTCTATACAGGTTTTATGAGTCCATAGAATTATGGGTTCAAAGATATATTAGAATTCGGTCCTATTTGTTATTAAATTAATTTAAAGATACGTCAAACACAAGATTTAGTACTAAACTCTTGATTTTTATGTTACTCTGTTTTATTCTTGATTTTACCTTGAAGAATAAGTTTTTTGTTAATCAATTTCATTTGGCCTTCTTGAACCCAACACGCATAGATATTTAATTTATTAGCAAAGAAAAAATAAACGCTGTCATTGGATATGAGTTTTGAAATCTATGTTTTATGACTATACTTCAATTACGTTTCCACTCATCCGGATATATATACGGATGAATCACGTTTAAAACAAAATATTAATGTACTAAGAAAATTAAATCCCTTAATTTATTTACACTTGAATCTATGTGAAAAAATCCTCAAATTCTTTATATTAAAAAAGTTCTGATATAAAGATTACTTTCATTTATATGAAAACATTTATTAGTTATTTTTTCGAATACTTTTCATATAAAAATAAGGTTCTATTTCATATTAGAAATCACATCAAAAATATGGTGCATTATATATATATTTTTATTTTTTTGCAAAAAGAGGAACTACACGATATACAAGCAGAGGAATTCTTACTTTTTATATAGATTCCATGTAATTGGGCATTGGATTAATTGACTTCATCATATTTGGCTCATGTCTACCAAAAAAGTCTACACACTTAAACAATTTATTGACAGCACTTAAATGGAAAGAATATGCCATAAGATTAGTTATTTTACTCTTCTTTTTTTGCAACCAACATTCTATGCGGTCCACAATCAGAGAATATACTCATGGGTGGCCACACATTCGCCCAGGGAGGGCGAAAGGAGATAACAAAGTGCCCAAGTATATGAAGAACCCTCAAGCTCTTGTTGACTCCTGAGAGTCTCAGTAATTTGTTGTTAGTCAGATATGCTTAAGTAGGAGGAATGGACAACAAATCAAATATATACTTGTATGGACGGTCATATTTTCTAAGCATGAAAACTTCCATCTACAAAGAAGAGTTCATCTTTTGTTCCCCTCTGATAGATAATTTTTTTGTTGTCATGTAATCTCACTAGATCTCTCTGTTGATTATGTAGGAAGCGGCATTTAAACGGATACAGGGGAGGCTATGAAGGAAGAAGATAACCCTGACAACTCCCATGAATTCTGGTTTATTTAAAGAAACAAAAAATCATACATAAATAATCACGAATTGGTAACAAAAATAATAATGTTAAAATCCCCCATGGCTTTAAAACTGAAATAGACTCATTTGGATGATACGAGTCCGAATATGATCATGGTTTAACTCAAACAGATGATGATTTTTCGCTTCAGATTTAAAAAATGGTATCAACGATACTCAAATATTGATCGTAGAATATATATCAACGGAAAAGGTATCTGCCGATAGATAATGGTACAGAAATCGAATAAAAATACAAGTATTTTTAACAATTAAAAGGATACTTGAAAATTGTATCATCATGTTTTTATAATAAAGCCCTATTGACACAAGACAGAGAGATTGATCATAAAATAACATGGAATGGGGGATGATATCTGTTCTCACGAGTTCCGTATTTTTGATAGGAAGAGTATGTGAGAACGAATACAGAAGAACTTGCAATGTGGATTATGACCCAGAAACGGTAGTAGACAAATACTTTTCAATTTTTTTCCATATGACAAACTATTTATTTTTAATTGCCTGATTTAGTTTCTTTGTGTTTTTTACATTTAGTTATATGACGGAGAACGTTTCTGCTTTTAATTAAGGGGACAAGGGATGGTGCCCAACGACTTTGATCGGTTGGACCTTTATGTGTTTCATGATAGGTTGGTGTGTGATTAAAAAAATGGCATTGCCGATGAAATTTATCTCACTGCAACCTCCAGTACGCTTTTCAGGTTTTTTATCCAGTTTAGGGGTTTATACGTTCTTGGGAGAAACATTTTTGATAGCTTATGGACCTATACCTTCAATTATTAAATGTTTTTTTTCTATTTTTTCACAGTTATAAAAGCATATATTAGTTAAAATTGAGGTAAATTCGTAAAAATACAATATAAACGTTAAACTTTAAACTTTTTACCGCACAGAGAACATTCCAAATAAAAGTACTGATATTGAAATATATCATTACATTGCAGCAATATTACACAAAACAAATGACATCTATTTAAAAGCACTTACAATAAGATAAATCATTATATCAAAGTAAAATTATAGAAAAAAATGACATCTAATAAATTCTTTTAATCTTTATAAAATTATTCTAAGAAAATTCCTATGACTTTGCGCCACCAACGGGAAGTATTTAATTTCTTCTGACGCCCTGGTCCACGAATTGTCGAAACGGGAAGGTTTCTTGAGGTCTAAAGCGTCATACCTTGCCACAGCCGATAGAAGAATTGTCAATTCCCAGGTATGAAGGGATTCATTCGTTGCAATCCTTTACGCGATGAGGGCCTTTGTGTTGAGGACTGTAAAGTTGATTGCCTTTGTATTCGAAGAACGGTTACCACTGTTTAAGCCAAAGAGATTAAATGTTTACGTCAAGACATACACAAATTAACTGTCTTCAATTGAATATTTAATGACAAATGTGAACCAAATCAATTTAGGGTATATATATAAATATATATATATATATATATATTATTAATTAATTACGGATTGATACGTATTATGAAACCAATAATCTTTAGGAAATAATTTGAAAGAAGCCTTAATTCTCTCGTAGAATCTTCTTGATAACAAAAATGCTCTGAGCAATCATAAACCAATATATAATATTAAGTATCGGTAAACAATATTTGAAGACCGAAAATCAATACATCTCATTTTGTTATAGAGATACTTTTTAAATTTGTATATATGTGTAAACAGAAAAGAAATGACCTTAATTAAATGTATGTCAATTTTTGTGGTATACGCTGAACTACTCGAGTTAAAGAAAAAAAATCAATATCACCGAACAAAATAACAAAAAAAGGAGTTAATGATCATTTTTTTATTCATTTTCTAGAGACATGAAGGTTTCCACATAGGACTAAAAGTTCAAACTAGGTAAATATAAAATAATAATATATTCTACGAAAACAAAAAAGTAACTACATAAATATATATATATATAATTTCTAATTTTCATATCATAATTTGTAGTTTCAAATACTTTTCAGGAACTCAAATAAAAATAACATACTCAATATCTAAGCAAAAAAATCATAGAATGTTGTTATTCATACCGTTTACGGTATGTTATCATAAAAAATATACATGAATGAAAATGTTAAGATAGGCATTTTTTTTCAAGAAACAAACAGTTGTGCTGAATCAATTTTAAGACATTATGTAAATATTTGTACATGGACTGTTCTTATACTTATAAAATGTTTTTTTTATATTTTTTGCATATTTTTTTAATATTTAGTAATTCTTTGCAGATATATTTGATATTTTCTCGTACTTATGGATATAAACCAGCATGTCATCATTTTAATTTCATTTGCTTAAAACGCTTCAATTCTAAATGCCTAAGTAATAAATAAGTATGTCAAATATTTTAAACATGAGTCTTTTAATCAATATTTTTTTCGGTTAAAACATTTTATTCGGTTAACTGTGAAAATTTATACGGTGTAAAAATAAAATACACTAAAATTACTAAAATACAGAAACAGAGTTACAACTTCCATTAAATTATCAATATTTATTTCATAGAAATGCATAATAAATTACGAACCAGAATAATAATATCAAAAGTTTAAACTTCAGTAGTTCTTGAGGTTTCATTAAACTAACGAGTGTGATACTTTATTATATACGTTTGAAGCTTAATTCAAGCTGAATAAACTTTCATAAGGTATTCAGCGTGAATCCAAACGTAAACATTGTGTTTGCATATTGCATTTTTAATAGAGATTTCAAACATTTCTCCAATAATAATTATATTTATTATTTATAATCATCATATATACAAGTATTCATATAATGACTCACTTTTCAAGCTAAATTAGGTTATAGTTTACGGAGAATGTGGTGTCATTTTTAAAAACTAAACAGGGATGTCAGTCGCAATGCATTAGTAATATGTATTAAATGCATTTCGTCTTAATAATCATTTTGTTAGGTATAATATGCAAGGTACATTTGAGTAAAAGGACATAAAAGAACTCCTAGAAGCCTTGAAATAGTTTTCTTTTATTTATTTCAATGAAAAGACTTTTTCATTTTGGTTCTTTTTGGAGGAATGACTTTAGAAGCCACGCATATAAATAGTTATATTTGAAATTCAATCTAAGAGAGAGAAAAAGAAAAAAATCAGACACACACATACATACTACTCAAATATAAACCATGTATGTATACTTTTAGTTTGCTTTGAACCCTCAAAAACCTAGATGGGTAAAGAGGAAAAGTGGTTGATGACATATGTGACCTCTCAACAAGAAATATTTTTGAAAGTGCTAAAGCTTTGATAGTTATATTTTTATTGAAATATTTTTGTGCATATTAGATTCGATAGAATTATATACATGTAGAAATGAAAAAACATTATAGCATGTAAATTAGTCTATCGAACCTTAGATCTTTCAATGAACGCAACTAAATTGATCTTTTCGGTAGTCAAACTTGCGCCTTTGATGGTCAAGCAGGCTAACCTGCCTTCATAGATATTTTTTCGATCATGCACTGTGAAGAAATATATCAAAGAAAAATGTTAAACAGACTTAGCCAGATCTTACAATACTTGTAGATTGACAACATGATCTATTAAAACGCAGCAATGGCCATATGGATACTTCTCGCTGAACCTCATAGTCCTTGGAATATTATGAACAAGGATACTTTTAATGTTGGTAGTTCGTAGTGGCATCTCAACTACATAGAAAAGCATAGTGAAGTGGTAGTATTAAACATAATTGGTAAATGGTTTTTCATTTTTCATAATTAAAATCTGTATATTAATAGCATAAAACGTTAAATCTAAAGACACAAAAACGAAAAAGAATGCATTAAAGACTGAGAGAAAGTTCGAACTAAAAATAATAATGAAGATTATAATTCAAAATTAGATTGTGTAGGGAAAAAACAAATAATACAAGAGACTCGGTTGTATCGAGCAATAGAGCGGACTTGTAGTGCGACATCTTAATTTATGGTTCTACGAATAAAACCATAAACATTGATAGTGTAGTTATCAATAAAAATAAGTAAGTACTTGAACATGTTTATTATTTTTCGATAAAATAAAGATAACAACGTATTTAAATAAATGCAAGACCATTAGCACACATTATTGCCATTTGTAGATGTTATCATACTAATACATTGATCTAAGATGGACTTCCTTTCGATAAATAAGCTAAACGAAGTAATATGAATATGAACAATAATGACATGATCAAACGATATAGTTCAAAAAATTAAAATCAAATGACCAAAACATACTTCTAACATAATAATTAATAACAACATTCACATATTTACAAATACATAGCAATAGACATCTATCTGAAGCCCTTTAACATGCTAATTGTTTTTTTAATTTGTCTATATACAAGAGAACCCAAGAAAAAGTAGATCTGTACATCATGATCTTCAAAGCCTATAGAATCTGTATATCTACTCATCACTGCAAGAATAATTCACTCTCAACCCCCACAAACAAAATGTATGTGATTAAAAAACATCGATTTTGTGTTACTGCATATCAATAAAAAATTATTTTAAGCTCACTGAAATAAAAGACACAATGAATTTTCAATCTTAGAACATTTGAACTTAAAATAACTACCTAGTTGATGAGCCACATCATATATGTATATGTATGTAAGCTCTTCTCAAATATCAGTTGTTGATATGGAATGCCCTCAAAAAACCAAATTCTCTCTCTCTCTCTCTTTTTTCTCCAGCTTTTTTTTTCAATTTTAAATATTTTGTCAAAATATTGTTTTAGAGTTTTTTTCTCCTTTGAAGAGAGATTTTCTCTACTTTACTTCACATCTCTTTGATGCTCCTACCAAGTGGATGTGTAAAATAATAATGATAAAAATAATATTTTTTATAAGCCTAAGCGTCAACCAGGCAAGGCACTTTATAAATCACTTTTGAGAGAAATGTAAGCTCTTTGATTACTCCAAGCAGAAATGTGAAAATTCATGGACCTACAATCTTAAGCGTTCGAGGAGATAAATGACTCTAATTTATATTTTGATCTGATATAGAAGTGGTTCACGTGTAATGAAATATATCAAATAATAATATATTTTATTATGACTCGTTGGACGTCAAAAAACAATTTTGTATCTCAAAATTTTGTTTTTTTTTACAACATAAAACTTATTTAGTTAATACTTTAAATTCCAATATGGTCATATAATACATAGTACATGGAAGGCAATATTGACCATATTGAAAGGGTAATGCCCTAAAAAAGATTGAAACTTAATTTGATGTAAAGTTATCCAATATTAAAATGAAGTCTACATAACTTCATCATATATCTATATAATCAACAAAAATAGGTTTAAAAATATTAATATTCGGGAGGATCTTCATGTGAATACTAAAATATTTATTTCAATGATTCCCTGTTGTCAAGTTTTTTATAAGTTAGTCGTTATTACATGTTACAATTATGCTTTGAATTGATGTCTCATATAATATTGAGTCAATTTTATTACCAAATAAAAATTATTGGCAATTATCAAGCATTAAAAGTTAGCGCAAAACATCAAGCATAAGCATAAAGACCAAAATAGTACGAAATAATATTATCAGTTGTGGTAGCTGATGGTACCTGGTAAGAAAAATATGACATAAAAAGCTCTTAGAATATTACTAATAGAATAATAAACTTAATCGTAAGAAACTCTTACGTATTTATAGAGGTTTTAGCAGAAAACATTTGTGTGATTAATTTACCTGTTTTATTTTATTTGTCACTGTGATTTTTTTATCATTTTTACCGATTGTTTTTTACGAAAAAAATATTTTCCTTTTTAACGACTAAAATGTTTGTCTATTGAAATTGACTTTTATATTTTGCGATTTAATTTTAAACTAGAATGTTTATTTATATAAAAATAATTATATGTAAGTTCGCTTAATAAAATAAGGTCGAATAAGAAAACTTAATCAAATCCCATGTTAGTTTTTTTAATATGTTTTACAGTTAAATATAGAAATGAAAAGCAATATTCATAGAGGAAAGTTAAATAATCTCATAAAATTTACTAACTTTTATTACGATTTTTATACCTTTAATTTAATGCGTTAATATATCAATGATATCCTGCGTAGGACAAAACACATGAATCGATTATTGAGAGTCATATCGATGGAATATGAGATTTTGATAGGGTTCATAAGGCGTATCCTTTACAACTCATAACAATAGCCCAAACACAAGGTTAAAAAATCAGTTACCTTGGTGTCCAGAATAAATAGAAATAACTCAAGTTACAAAAGGAAAAAGATAACTCATTGACCAAATGCATGGGTAGGTAAATTTTTGACTTCGAATGCAACAAAGGCTTGCACAAATACGTTGTTCCATATAAATTGAGTAAATATTTGCAAAAAAAAGGTTTATTTTGCAATTATAGATAACTGATTTCCTTGTTCTTCTTGTTATTATCCGGGTCAAATATTTATTTGCGCCATCTTTTCCGTGGTTCTCCATTTTACTTTTCTATCCTGTATAATTTCCTCTCGGTCCATTTCTCTAGGACCATTTCTTCATAATATCCAAGTTACCCACCAAAAGTTAACTCCCTTTATTTAATATACTCAATCAAATCTTTCTTTATATGTGTAACCATGGGTTAAGTAGGAAATGAAAACCAAGACGATGATGTATGAGCTATGACACTTATTAATGCTTAAATATATAATGCGTTAGCATCATATATATATATAGTATCAACCCATAATCAAAAGTATTTATGAGAACTTTCACTTTTGAAATATAGGTAATTGATTACGGACAATAGAAGTTTCCCTTTCAGGCCTTGAATGGCTTTAATAATGTCACATGAGGCCCATAGTCGGACTTTGGAGTATAATATATATAATGTAACACCTTCATTAGCATATTTTGGTCCTTTTCCTTACTGTAAAAGAGTGTTCTTTAGTGTACATAACAAAAATCAAATCATAACAAACAATGCATTCAACATTAAAATATGCATTATTTATCTGCCAAAACATTTACATCTATTTTAAAATATATTTTGCTCTTAAAAACTACTTTATATAATATTAACGTCCATTATGGAACATAATGGTAAGTATTGTAATTCCTTTAGTCTTAATTTGATGTTGAAGATGCATACCATTTTTCCTTTAAAACAAACACTTCAACCAATATGTAATAATGGCAGTCTTATATTTCAACTAAACCCTTCCTTCCTAACTTATATTTCCTTTTGACAGCAAAAAAGCCCTACATTCCTAGATGATATTACTAAATTCCATTGGAATAATTATGTTTTTCATCATTCTAAATGCAAATTGAATATTCTTTTATCATGTTACAAAGGAAAAAAGAACAAATTAAATTTGTGGATTTGAAAAGATGTTCATATTTTAGGTTCGTTGTCTCATGTATGTATTTGACAAGACTTGTAAGAAATAGTATTCTTATTTTGGGAGATGTCATTGTTATATGTTTGTAGAAGAATAGAGTAGAGAAGTACTGGCAAGCAAAATACTTTTATAAAGTCTTCTTTAGTAAATAAATATGTTCAGCTATATATCCAAAAGTGTCTTAGTTCATTCTTTCATGTTGGATAATAAAGCAATTGCTACCTTTATTTATTGAAAATTTTGCTCAATTTTTTGATAATCATAAATATACTCACCAGAAGTAATTATTATGCATATATTGAAAAACTCTTAGTTTATATATAAATGGTATTATCGTCATCAATCATACGTTCCAAGATATTCTAATGCAAGGAAGGGAAAACAAAGGGGTCAGTATTTAAATGTATATTAGATTAAACTAAAGAACACGAACACAGACACCAATTTTAGGTTCGTGTTTTTAATGCTGGGAAATAAGTTAAAGAAAAGTTTTTGTAAACATTTCACACATAGAGCCTCATCGCTTATATATATATATATGTATGTATACCTATATATATATTTTTTTTTCTTGGTGTAGATTTAACAATAGCTCCAGAGCTACTAAAAGAATATTAAAATATTTTTTAAAAAACGTATATCTATATCTATCTATATATATATACATATATATATACATATACCTATATATATGATTAAATTAAATACTGACCTAACAAAACGAATTGATCTTGTCTTAATTTCAATAAAAATATCTTGAACTCCTTGCAAGTCTTGTTGTCGCTCGCCTTGTTTCCAGAAGTACCTCATGAAAACTGGTTCAATATTTTTTTAGGTACATTTACAATCATTTATTTTCCATTAATCTACTTAATCTTTAAGTAATCTCAACGTATGTATTTGTTTCATATAAAATTCCTATGATTTGATACTTTTTACAAAGTGATAACATTGCACTTTGAAAATTTAATATTAAAAATTCCTTTTTGAATAATGAAAAAGATATACTACAGTTAAATAAATTACAATATAAATATAAAGTTATTGGTATCCAAAAATATGTCAAATGAGATTTAAAGAAATTTGCATCCTAATAACTTTTTTATTTTGATTTTATTAATCTTCTGCAGGACTTTCGTCGATGATTATTGTAATTCATCAAAATATATTAATAGTCATTTTCCCCTTCAGCAAGGTTTATAATTTAAAAGTAATATAAAGCTATGCAGGATTGAAAAAAAATATTTTTGTGTTAAAAACAAACCGATATTAACGTTTTAGTCTATATTTTAAATATTCTAAACTAGTATTAATTCAAAATACGTATTTTTAGCGAGATATCTTTTTTAACATCATGAATAATAAAACCAAAAATTTGTAGTGAAGTCTTGTGATCAGATAGTTCATTAAACCAACCCTTGTTGTCCTAAAGAGGAGTATAAAACAATTAACTCCTTGCACTAGGTTCTCTTTGAAAGGTCATAATTATAGTTACATGAATAAAAGCACTGTAATTGGTGCTTGCAACATGTTTTACATTGATTACACTGATTGGCTTATGAGACCAAAATTACAGGGGTTGATAAAACTATACTTTTAGGCCCGAGTACGTAATTGCTGTATGGCTCTGACGCCTTACTGATTAGAAGATTTTAGACATGCTAGGCGGAGCTCCTAAATAACATTTTCAATACAGCTCTAATACTAGTCTTTCAGCTTACACTACAATGTGGTTCAATATAATTGGATCAAAGGGATACCTATAAACGGTAATGAAGTATGTACATAGTTTATAGGTAGTCGAGTTTGGATCCTCCTCATTGGGAGTCGATCTCGCTGTCGCCGAGCTTTTACCCTCCATCTCTATGACTTGCTTTGTCATTTAATATAGTTTTTTTGAGGTAATGGAGAGGGATAGCAAATGGGAGCCTTTTTCTTTAACGTGATTGGTCGACAGAAAAGAAGGGTCATGAATAAAAAAAAAATGGTATTATGAAGTAAAGGATTGTTATGTATTGACATTATGACGTCATGTAAGGCCCAGTCCTCTGCATGACGATATTCTATTTCCTTTGTATTGTTATATTAAAATACTACTGTGAAATATATAAGTAGTCTTCCACGTACACTAGCTGCGTTCGCTTCTCACTCACTCCTCCTCATCCATCACCCACAACGGCGACGAGTCTGGATTATATTCATCATATGTTTTATAGGTAACAAGACACATCAAGGATCAATTCTCAAGCGGGTGTGGAAGTGTAAACACTTTTTTAGGGATAAGAATATTATACTTGATAACACGATTTTTTAATCCATGAAATTTTAACATGCTTTGGATGAACACTTCTAATATTACCTATTTATGTAAGTAAACCATTTCTGATACTCAAGGAACTAATGCATGCTTATTGTGTTTACAACAAATTTGACGATAAATGGATCCCCTTCTGAATATAAAACTTCAAAAAAGAAAAGTGGGTTGACAACTAAAAAATTGATGTTAATATGTGAGTTTTTAAGAAATAACAGAATGTCATTTCTATTTATTCTACTCATGGATCTTTCTTTTAAAGTATATTATAAAATATGGTTTTATGATTTTATAAAACAACTCCTCGGAATAATTTCATTATATTGTTAATGTATATATATGAATGGAGATAGATAACACATAAAAACCATTGATCATTTGCTTGGCTTTCCGAGATAGAGTAAATACTTCATGATAAGTACGATTGTGTCTCACAGGAAAACTGCTATGATAAGTCTGGTACTGATTCCACCTTGGATCTAAGAGCATAGGACTTCCACGATCCTATCCTTACACAATCAAACAAGGTCCTAAAAATATATATGAAATTTTCATTTTTACAGTATTTAATTTGAATTTAATTCATTCATATGTCGAATTCATGCTAGAAAAATTGTTTATAAGAGTATTTATGACTTCAAAATAAAGTTTTCTATTGCCATGCGTCCATAGCAATCTATTAAAATTCAATTAGGACATAGACTCCTCCTGGAGTTGCTCAGTTTCATGGTTGCACATGGAGTGAGAGCGAAGACTCTAGCATGTAACTCAGTCAAGAAATGTTGGTAATTATATGAGGAGGGGAGGATAAAGTACGAATAAAAAGTTTCCCTGTGTCTATGTCTTTTTTTCCTCTTCATGAAGTATTTCAACGAAAAATATAGACTTATTCATCACTGTCAACAGCACAAAACAGAACGGAAGGGCGTGAACACCTGATCCTTAAATGGCTGAGTACTCCTTTATAATGCGTCCATTAAATTACACAAAGTTATACAATTTATATGTGTCAATTGATGATTATAACCACATCAACAAATATGAAAAAAGTCAAATATTATTAGCAGAATAAATTGTTTTTTTAATAATAGTTTATATATACCACATTAAGAAACTTCAAAGTTACTTTACTACAATTCAACAAAAAGTTGTCATATTTGTCAATAGTTTATTATAGTTATATTAATACACAATGAATTTAAATAGCTTTTTAGTAGAATAAAACTGTTTTTAACATAATTTTTAGGTAAGCACCTTTATGAGTGTTCAAAATTTATTTATAACAATTTAACTATGCAAATAATAATTTCACATATAGCTGGAAATACTATTTAACAGAACACAATTGTCTATATATATATATATATATATATCCCTTGAAGAGAGTGCCAAATTGAATAATACTATTGATTTATTCATGGAAAATCAAATTATAATGTCACCTATAGCTGGAAATACTATTTAGCAGAACACAATTGTCTATATATATATATATATATACATATATATATATATATCCCTTGAAGAGAGTGCCAAATGAATTAATACTATTGATTTTATTTATGAAAAACACTTTGTTTTAGGTTATGTGTATTGGAAATATATTTAGTAAAATAAATTTAATAGTAAATTTTGGAATTTTGAACTATAATGTTCATAGATGTTTTTAAGTAACTATTCATATTTTATTATTATTATTATTTTAAAGACTTTATTGAGTTAGAGATATTACATATAACAATATATAAATAAACATTTAGTTTAAAATTAGATCTCTAATCTAAAGTCACACCAACTATTATAAAACAGAACATATCTTTAATTAAACATTAATTTCCACAAATATTGTTAAAAACAAGTAGGTATAGTAAAAAAAATATTCAGTTAACAGTACATTATTTTTTTAATAAAAATATAGTTCAAATTGGTGTCTTGTTAAATTTTTTGTAAGCCCGTAAAATTTGCTGAAGAAATTGTAGATGCCCATTGGAACTGGAAGGGTAAAAACGCACCAGATCTCCTGCATACTTCCAAGGAATGTTGTCGATACCAGGAGTCCTAATTGAGAAAGCGTTGTATCGTGCTGCCGTAGAAATTATAATTGCCTTGATGTCTTCGTTTTTGATCAATTCATTATCAGTATCTTTTAGCAAGATAACTACGAATGCTGGACAAAATTATTTTTTATATATCTGAAGGTTTTTGTGTAATTAAATGTTACATTATTTTCTTCTTTGCAATAAAAGAATAAAATTATTTTAACCATTTAAAAAAAGATCGTGACCCTAACTTTTGAGTTTGTATCTAGTATACATTTCTATGATATACACTTTTACGAAAACTAAGAAAAATGCAAAAAAGTTTGGTAAATATCAGGTATATATGAACATTTGATTTAAAACTACTTTTTCTTTTCAAAATCATGGTGGGAGAATATTTACTCAAAGTCATCAGAGCCATTTTCAACAAATATAATATGAATCACTTTTATCTAATATAAATAAAAATGTCCTATTTCTATAAATCACAAATTAAACTAAGATTTGTGATCTTTGATGATATCTGATCTCACTCAACTTCAAATAATAACAAACCTTCACCAAAAGTACAAATATTCCATCCATTTAGCTGAAAATATATACTTGATTAATCTGCAAATTCCTCGTAGTGAAAAGAAGGATCAAGCAAATAACTATAAATGTCTCCATAAAAATGTCTTTTAAAAGACAGGAACACTCAGAGAACAGTTCGGATTTTTTTAAATATATATATATATATGTTGTGATATTTTGTAGAAGGGCAGTTCCCTGTTTAAGACATTTAGCATACAAAGAAACATTTTAAATTGATCAGGGAACAATAGAAATTAAGAATAATTCCTTAAGATATATATATATATATATATATATATATATGATATTACTTAAGAATGTAATATCTACACATCGTATTTTTTTTCATACAAATAACACCCTGGCAAGTGAGAAGGAGCATAAAAAAGTGGTGTAATGTTTTATATATCGAATTGTTTTTATATATCTTTTATTTTAATATAAAGGATGCATTATCAAAAGTTATTTTGCAAAAAGCATTATGAAAAATATAAGTCGCACTGAACAATCCTTCTCATTGATCAAGCAGCCGAAAGCACTCTCCGTAACCAACAGTCATAGAAAGAAACGTGATGTTATTAATGAAAGCACACTTCATAATATTTATAATTGTTGATACTTATTGTAAAGCCCAAATTAAAATGTCTAATTAATTAAATTAAGAAAATTGCTCCGAATACACAACAAAAAATTGTAGACTATTTTTTCAACATAAAAATCAACACCACTTGGGTTAAAATCGCACACATCTATCTTTCTTTTGCTGAACTGCAAATATATAAAATCAATCAACTATTATAAAAGCCCACTTCTCTATATTTCTATTTTATTAACTTTGTATTGCTTTAAATTAGTGTGTCCTCTAAAATTTTTTCTTATGTCATTTTAAAATTTACTATGGCCAAGTAAAATATTATGCCATAGTTTAAAGTACTCTTAAGAGTAGTCAAATTGATTTTATAAAATTCAATTTCTTAAAGGATGATTCATTATACATACTGAGACAATAAAAATCAAGGGTTTCCGTGGAAATACCCTCTATTATCTTAATTGAATTCATTCTTAGAGTTTTGATAAGATAAGACAGAAAGTTAACCATGGGAATGAAGTTCTACTCATTAAATATATGTCTAATATATTTTCAGCATATATCATACTATAAATTGACTTTTAATATCCTCTTTAAATCTTATATGTAGGATAAAAAGGTTAGGTAAAAGTGTACAAGAATCAATTCCCCCTTAATATTGAATATCCATTGATTGATCCTTTACTTTCTCAGATAGTATTTTCTCATAAATTAACTATGACTCAAATTATAATATTTGTGTTTATTTCAATCATATATTTCTATTAGTTGTGTGTTGTCATGTATTAGTGCCGATATTTAGTTGTTGTTTTCTTTGCTAAACTCTACTCAAGACTATATAAAAAGATATTAAAGACCATTGAAAAGGAAAGTTAAGCGAATTATTATTTTATACTCGCTTCCATGGATTTATATAAGTTTATTTAAATTCTTGCTTTTTTTTTTTAATCAACCCAATTCAAACTATAATGTTATTTGAGTTTCATTAGAAACTATAAGCTTCGGTTTTATTATTTATTTACATTCCGTAAAATTCAAACTGTGAAATAAATTTAAAAAAACATTTAAAAAATCAAGCCAAAAGTTTAATAAACGTATGTAGATATACTATTAAATAAGGATCAAATTTATTATAAACCATTTAATGTATTTTTTCTTTTTATATAAATTAGACTTCAGTAATACATTCTTTTAGTATCTTTTTTCAAGTGTGATACTCATTGCTGGTTTAGTAATCCAACTATCACCAACCTGAAAACCTTAATAATACACCTTGTTTATTTTTCCATCAAAAAATGTTAAAACCTAACATCCACCTATATATAACTGGATACTCAACAGAGAAGAAAAATTCCGTGAAAGATCTCTTCATTGACTTAAGATGGCTGCCCACGGTGATAAAAATAGATGGTACGGGAATAGAAAGAAGGAAATCCAGCAATAAATGTTCTGTAATGTTCCTGTGTGGCTCTGTTACTTATAAGAAATCATTAAACGACGTCACTGAGTATTATTTTTATTTTGTCAATTCTTCTCCCTTCTTCACAGACATGATAGTTAGTCTTTACTGCTCAAGGTATATAATAGTTCCCTTCTTTTCTTCTTTGTTTCAACAGCTGCCAACTCGTACATTGTGATTTTCCTTTTTATTCCGTCTATTGTACATACATCCAATTATTATTCGGTGGTATATCCAACCCTCGGAGCTTTTTTAAAGTGATCTTAGAACGAGACAATTGATCATTTTGGATGAACCTTATGACAAAACTCTGTATATTCAACACTCATGGATATTTAATATCAAAATACTTCCCTTTCGGTGGTAGAATTCCAAGGGTGCATATAAAAATGATAAATGTTTGAGTAGTAGGGCATCTGTCGAAGATGGATGGAAAAGGTGTGGTAACAAAGTGATAGAGGGGAAAGTATTCATTACAATAGGAACTATCCTGAATGGTGTATGGTATGAGATGTTATAATAATAATATACACTGTTGAGACACAAGACAGATCGAATAATAATAGTAATGATAATAATAAAAGAAATTGTGAATGAGGGATGAGAAATATACTAGTTCTCACGTTTTTCGTGCTCTAAGGAAGTTCTTCTAAATAACTGGTGATAAGAGGGTATGATAAATAAGTAAATGACATTATATATATATTATATATATATAGGTACATATTTGTATATCTATATGGGGAGAAAAAAATCCTTCAAAAAAACGTCTCAAATTTATTTCAGAATGACGAACGACAAACGAACGATGAACGACAAACGATGCAATCAAAATTAACGATGAACGACGAATGATAACTTTTGGCGAACGAGAAAAGAACGACGAACGACAATTTTTCGCTAACGTCAACCAATCTGATATATATATATATAAATGAGGAATGGAAAAATGTTGTTCTCGCAAACTCACCGATAAATATGACTTTTACAATTGATAACATGTTGATGTTGGTAAATGAGAATTGAGAATACCTAAGTAGTGTATGATAGCGCTGAATATCGATATTTTTTAGCTCTACATGACATCGATAGAAAGAGCTATTTACTCTATCTGTTTTGACCCAGAGTTTTATGTAAGTAATAAAGGCACAAATTTGTCCTACCAGCTTCCAGTTGAAAGAAATTACCTCGCAATATGAGCCCCCAAAAGTATGCTGCTTCCTTACTTGTTTTCCACCACATACAATACATATTTTTGTACTGGAAATTATATGCAATTACAGTGTGTTCAACAATAAATTTATTAATATATTAAAACAAGGAAATGATATTACATTATTAGGGGTCAGTATCCTTTTTAGAATATTTGGTTTTAGAGCTCTTCCTGTAATAATATTGTGGTTTTTTTTAACAGTTTGACATAAAACATAATAGGTTAACATTACAACTTATTTATATCCAGTCGGAAGCAATTCTATCGAACCATATAGGCAAAAAAATACTAATACAATTATCTAAAAAAGATAAATCTTCAGAAGTTCGAAAAAAATCTGGGAATATAAAGATCTAGTTGCATTGGGTAACGAGTAAAGTGGTTTCATATGTAAATGTGATATTACAAATAATATCATGGTCATTCAATATTAATAAGAAGTAAAAACACATTAGAAAAAGTTCCTAATTTATTAACTCTACATGACATCGACAGAAGAGCTATTTACTTTATCTGTTTTGGCTCAGAATATTAAAAAAAAATCAGTTTGAATAAATTTTCTACCAAGGCGAAAATATATATATATTTTTTTCATAACAATCTGTAAAAATATGAACAAAAGTTGCAGTTAAATTCAAGTGGAATTCAAAGAACGGACAAACTTTAATAATAAGGCATTCAAATGAAAATATGTAAAAAATTTACTTGAACCCTTTTTTAACAAAAATTTATATCTTTATGGAGTCAATCCATAAAATGTTTAAGTTTTTTTTCTTCCTTTATTTGTTCAGAGAGGAGCTTTTATACTGGTAGCATTAATCCAATTAAACAAATATCTGAAAAGATATATATTTGTACAAAAAAAAAATTTACGATACTAATTATTTAAGACTTTTTAGCAGTGAATAATAAATTTTTGCTTTTATAATATTTCCTGTAATCTTTTTAATTATGTGGCCATTAAATCAATAAAGGATTTCAAGCAAAACAGAGTATACTTTCCGACAAGGTTAGTCCTTAAATTTTTTTAAAACAGTGTCAATATTTAACCATTCCATTATCAAAGACAGTTTTACATAATTTTGTTTTCACTTTTTAGCATTCATTTAAATGTAAATTTATAAACATGTAGACTAAATAAAAGTTTACACGACTGTTTCAACAAGTATGTAACAAGACAAAATAGTTTTGTATTACTTTCTCCTACAAAGATAGGTTGTAAATATTAAATAAATATTAATAAAAGAAGTTATTATGAGATCTTTTACTTTTATTTATCTTATTTTACATAACCAAAAATATGATTCAGCATTTATTTAAAACTATAAAATTGTGGAAATGCCAATAGGACTTTGATGGTATAATAAATAAAATTAACACAGAAACACAATTTGAAGAAAATCTCTTTTATTACAGCAAATATATTAATACTTAAATGGGATCCTCGAGTCCAACAGGAACGGTTATTTGATGGGCCTTAATTTGCCCTTTATAATACCCTATAAAAATAAGAGCAATAAAATATAAGAGGGCACTTATACGTATTTTGGTAGTACCTATACCTGGTTCGATCACTGTGATACAAAATAGTTCTATGTATTGTGATATTTTGATACGATAGTGTAATTATTTAAACATATAATTACAGGGATCTATTTTCATAGAGATAAGTGGAAATATACCAAGGTCTGCATTTAATGATATTTTTTTTAAGAAGACATTAATATTTTTAGCGCGTATATAAAAGTAGAGACTCAAATTCCTTCGTTTACTAACAAAAATGTTTTTTAATTTATTCTCCCATAATTATAGAGTTGTTATGAAATCAAGGCAATATATTTTTAAAAATTAACCAAGCTTTTTGGTCATATAGTGAGATAGACTCTCAGTATCATATACGGTTGTATACGCAAAAACATTATATAACAAGCTTCAGATTTTTTTTTTGTTAGTGACTTCCAAAAATGACCTCTAACCCTTTTCTAAGAACATGGACATCTAACAGATTTCACTAAATTATTACTTGAATAAACAAACTATTTAGTGATCTCTCTTCTTTATGGATATATACAGCTTTTATATGCATACAATGTCATTTATATGTACATAAGTATTATATTAACATACACTATCGAATTATTCTTATAGGAGCCACG
>CP045892.1:11117052-11218065 GCA_013387185.1 Caligus rogercresseyi
GAAGACACGAGTAGGTGATACAGAAATTTCATGTCGTCTCCTCTTCCAACGCCTGTGTCCTTGTCTCAGCTTTTCCACAGCTGAAAGCTGCCTTCAATTGGTCATACTTGCGCACCAAGTCCTTCACAAAGAAGTACTCAATATCTGGGATTTGGTTGAGTCATGGAGCTCATCGTCCATGACAATACGGAAGATGCGATCGAGCACATGGTGCTGAAACTGATAAACTTGAGTCTGGGGCTCCCATTCTTTTTCAAACATCTGTTGCAGCCGAATGATAACACCCGACTTCTTCCCGGTGTTGACACTTGTCGTGTCGCAATTATCATCAGAATTGAACCCCACAAGTTGAACTCCTGCAAGACATCCTGGAGCCCTTTTGCAATGGTTGCAGCTGTACCGGCCTTCAATTGAAGCACAGTCAATTTGATTTCCTTTGCTTCATTTTTTTAGGACCACTGCTTGGTGTTCAATGCCATTGATTTTTTTACCATCGAATGCAAGCTCCACTTCTCCTGATGAAGTGTTGTTAACTAAGTGCTGCTTCACTTTAGCAGCTCTCCTGTAGAGAGCTTTGTGGATTCATGGCTGACTTGGGGTCCGGATCCGATGCCCTCACCTGAAAGCTGACGGCATACCTTGTTGCTTTGTGGGTCGATAGCTTGAGCTTGTAAAACAAGTCGCCTTGAAACACCAGTGGGGTTATACTTCCTTGTGCTTGTTGATGGTGCAGCCTCATCTTTCATAGTACTGTCTTCACTAGTGTCACATGAGTCCGTAGCTGTTTAATAAAAATCTAATGCTACTGAGCTGGACTCAGTTGCTGAATTGGACATATCCACTTCCAATGTATTCCTTCGCTTGAATGGGTGGATGGTCTGGGCACTGGCACGTTTTGCATAGAATAAACCGATCTGGCCTTTGCTCTGCATTTGCAGTTCGTAGAGGTTCTTATCCTCTTTGCAAAGCCATTGGCCTTTCCCCAAACTGTTCACATCGAACAGTTCATTCAAAACTTTTTCCTGCAATGGTCTACTCTTTTATTTAAATTGAATTTTAAAATTCTTTTTTTTTTCCTATGACGGCGGAAGACTTAGAAGATTTAAAACTTTCCTGCAATTAATTAGTACTGTCATTCAATGTTTGCTTGTCAAATATTAGTTTTGAAAAACCAGGGCATATGTAGAAGGACATATACTTCTCTTTCATGGAACTTGGGCATAGGAAGATTAATGTCCAATTGAATGAAGATATTAATTGTTCTCAGCTCCTCTTCATTAAGTTATTAGTAGAGTGCTCTCGTGCTAGCTACTAGAGCCTTGTAAAATACATTAATATAATTTCTTTTTTTGTTTTGATGGCATTGCATCTGAATAATATAATAATCATTATAGGGTTAAAATAGTCCATGCGCAGAACCTTTTTAATTAGGTTGATTGGCAGTCAAACTTGGTTCTCGACATTGAGAGTCTTTTTCATTTCCACTAAGCTAACATGCTCATTTTATTAATATTTTTCTCTAATGAATTAATTTTTACAAATAATCGTCAAAAGTTAATGTTTTAAATGAAAAAATAATTAATGTTAAATGAACTAAGTTCTAATTTTTTGTATTCTATATTTTTTCAATCAGTTCTCATCGATCAAAGATATATTCTTCACCACTCATAACAAAGTAATTAGTAGCCATGATAGAATATGGATGAAAAGTTGCTTTGACTGAATTAAGCCTGGGAAACAAAGAGCTTTATCATCTTGGGCACTTAAAGTATGACACACTCTCTTTGAATAGAGGTAAAGTAAATTAAGCGCTTGGATTTAAGATATTACGAAGTTCAGTTAAGGTTCTATCCGTGGCTCTTCCAATAATCAAGTAGAGACAATAATCAGGGCTTCAGGTCCCTACCGAAGTGGGAATAATTGACTATCGCAAGTGGAAATATTTGGATAACAGCCCATCGGCCATCTTTAATAAACATCTTGGGTCATTATATATAGCAAATTTACTCACAATATTATAGTCTATCATCATACGTCAATTATATTTTGCTTTTTGCTATGATTGTCAATGGTGACTCTTAACCAGGTAAACCCATTATTCATACATAAAATCTGTTTTGTTTTATCATATTCCGTTAGTGGAGTATGTTTTAAAGCCAATAATGTTTGACAAAATATTTAATTTTTTTCTTATAATTGTTGAAAACTCATACAAAACATCTGAGAAAAATAACATAAAAAAGAATATAAGATATAAAATATTTCTTAGGGTCAAGCAGCTAGAAAGCTTCTAGTTTTTTTAACTATGGGAATTATCACACGAGCTGGGAAAACAACGTTGCTTTAGAACTTCTGTACGAAGACAGCAGATATTCAGTTTCAACCGTGAATTGTAGTAAATCCGTTAACAATAACATTTTTAAAATTTTCTAATGATATGATTTTCCATAGAATTGAAAGTTTTTGACAGTTTTCCCAATTGTTTTAAGTCATAATTCTTTAAAAAACGAAGCAAAACCAAAATCATAATTACACTATGTAACAAATTAAGGTCTTTGTTTGCCCCTGGGCTGAAATTTCTAAATTGAGTCCCTTTTTTACGTAGATTCAAAATGCCACTCAATAGATCGTCCGAAAAAAGGTTTGGACTTTATGGCCTTTTTTTTGAAAATCAAGATTTTCATCATTTCTAATGGTTCAGGCCCATTATCTTCGTGCAAAGTAAGCAGAACCACAATGTCAGTGATATTAATTTTCTACTATCTCTGCATTTCAAATCAGTTTTTATAATTTATATATCTTTCGTACAATTTGAAATAATCGGCTTTATATTTCAAAAGTTGACCATATTTTAGTGTTCTATTTAAGCGGCTATATTTTTTTGTTTCGCGTCTATTGACTATAATCAATATGTAATATATTTTTGGTGATATGTCCATACATTTCAGAGAACAGTTTTTATAATTTCATATCTGGCATGAAGTAAAGAAAAAGTCAATTTAGTAGGACGAAGCAAACAAAGACCTTAATTTGTTACGTAGTGTAGTTCGTCCTACTAAATTGATTTTTTCTTTACTTTCAGCAAGATACCGAAATTATAAAACTGTTCTGAAATGTATGGACATATACCAAAATATATTATATATGATTATAGTCAATAGACGCGAAACAAAAAAAATATGCCGCTTGAATAGAGCACTAAAATATGGTCACTTTTTGAAATATAAAGCCGATTATTTCGAATAGTACGAAAGATATATAAATTATAAAACTGATTTAAAATGCAGAGATATGGTAGAAAAATAAATACTACTGACATTTGGTGTTTATTCTTACTTTGCACGAAGAACTGGCCTGAACCATTAGAAATGATGAAATCCTGATTTTCAAAAAAAGGCCATAAAGTCCAAACCTTTTTTTCAGACGATATTTTGAGTGGCATTTTGGAATCTAATGTTAAAAATGGGACTCATTTTAGAAATTTCAGCCCAGGGGCAAAATCCTGTTACATAGTGTTTTATGAAGAAACCAGAGAAGATTTTATTTGTTTGGTTACAATAAAATTTAATGCTGTTCATATCTCCAATTGGATCTAGCACAAACACACACATATATATATATAATAGCTGGATAAAAATGCAAGATCAATGCCCGAGTAGGCAGCTGTTGAATCAAAGAAGAGAAGGATGGAGAGTCTAATAACCCTTGAGTAGTAAGTGACGTTGTGTAAGAGACATTTTTTATAAAACATATCATGGGCGACATCACTGAACTCTTATGGCTGGGTTCCGTGTAATATATATTATTTATAAATATATATAATAATATATATATATATATGATATATATATATATATATATATATATATATATATTATATATAATATATATTTATATATATAAATTATATATATATTATAGATTATATATAATATATAATTATATTATTATTATATATAGAAGACAACTATGTAATTGTTTTACGGAGCAGCCATCTTGACAAGAAAAGATCTTTAAATAAAACAAAATTATTATTCTCTAGTGAGCGTCAAGTATTATTTAGGTCGGTGATGAAGTGGCACATATTTTCAAGGATACATCTCTCTGAAAGAATAAACTAGGTATTCTCTATAAGTACAAAATTATAGCTTTTTAAGCTTCATAAAATGAAATCATGATATTAAAGAATCCTGATATTAGGTATAAACTTTATTGATTTAGAAATGTCTACAATGCAGAAAATCTTCAAAAAGGCTTCAAAACATCAAAGTGTTTTGTTTAATAATGAGTTTTGGCGTTATATTTTGATCCAAATACAAAAAAAAGATGTAGCGATTATTATATATATTTTTTATATTTCTTTATCTTTATAAGAATTTATATATTAAAAAAATAAGTGTGAGATATTTCTCTTACAATTTCATTTCCTTTGAATATTATCACCCTTTGTCCCAGGTGCCAATTCCTTCAAAGGCCACGGTTTCCACTGTTTATCGTCCTTGACTTCCTTAACACCATCTTCCATTTGGTGTATTGCAGTATTGTACTTTTTTGCTTAAATATTGAATATCCTCTGCATGTCCTTGAAACTTTTTTTTTCTCCTTCGCCTAAGTTATATGTTTATCGATATGATTAAAAAAATAAGGACTTGTTTGATGGATAAACTCCCACTCATTTCCAAGAATAATAACTGCATTCAATTATTTTGAAAAGAAATTGATCAAAGGAATTGAGGGAGGCATGATAATGTGTAGAGATAAAAAGGAATACCAAAGACAGAATATGTGAATTTCTAATACTACATTCCCGCTTAAAGTATTTATCAATATACATCATATTGTGTGACATGGGTTAGATGCCCTTTTATCATGTGTTGTATAATTACATACTTGTATAAAAAACCATTTAATTAATATAATACGAATTTTAGTCATTGCTTTCCAACACAGCTATTTTTAATACATTTATATAATTTATAAATCCTCGATTCCCCTGATGTAAAATAATTTATAGATCCAAAATACAAATTTAGATAACATTTAGAAGTAATTTAAAAGCACTTAAGACCACTATGCATATTATTAAAAGAGATCAGCCGTTTCTTTATCTGTTCGCTGTAGATTGCTCGCTAAGGTATTGTTGTAAAAAAAAAACAGTATGTGGGTCTTCATTGCAATCCAGGAGTATCCTCTGTTTTGAATAAGTTTCTCTTCTACCATCTCCCCTAAAACAGCCTAAGTACCTTCTAACATCAAAAACTGGTAATAATAAAATATATATAGTCATCAGCATATTTCTATGTTTTATTTTTATCATTTGTGTTCATAGTTTAAAAAAAATTTATAGTGGAGCTACTATGTCACAGTCAATAAAAATATATCTGGAAGTTTCTAAGCACTGTCTACAAAAAAACATTTAATTTCTTTCACCTATCTTATCCACGGATTTGTTGAGAAGGATGGTCGAGGTCACTTTGTAATTATTTTGGTTTGTTTCTTCAAATAACTACTAATATTCTGTGCTCCAAGACGGAAGTGGTAATAGACTTATCTTAGTATTTTCCATTTGATACTTTACTACATTAATTTACTCTACCTGGAAAAGCCAAACGGATGTACAATGTTGTGATCTCGAAGAACTACTAGAATCTAACCTGGCTTGCGAGGATGTAGAATATAACTATTTTTAGAGATTCATATTTTGTAATAAAAAGAAGCTGCACTCATTCCAAACAAAATATAAGACATCTCAACTCGCTCTTGACAAAATCGACACTCAATAATGTGAAATTTGTTGTTTAACGATCCCTAAAAATGTGTTGATCAGTGATTACATGTATATCACTACATAGAGATTCACCAAAAAGGAGATCCATCGTTTCTATATATTTGATTACGGCATTATTATTAATAGTTTTGTTTACCAGCAAGTTTCGTTTTGTTTCAAATATCGGGTCCACTTTTCACACACAACGCCCTCAGCGCTAGGTCTGCCACGAAGGAATCTGGAGTCATATTAGCAACTTTGTGCCATTACACAATTAGATAATATTAAGTATCTTTGCAATACAAAGACTAATATATAAAAACTATTGATTCTAAAGTATAATCTGGGCACATACATTTATAACGATTCATTTAGTGATGTAGAGAATCCATTCGTTCTAAATATTATGCTTAATAATAGTGGTCTAGGATATCGACTAAAGAAAGTAAGTCCTTCGTACTGTTTGAATATATCATGCATCATTATAATAGAAATATAAAAAGTATGAAATTAAGGAGAAATGGTTCATATAAAAGCTCAAGATTTTTTTTGTAAACAAGTAGTAAACAGAGAAAAAATAATAGGGAGTGCAATAGCCGTCTACCTCATTAATAAGATCTTATTTTAGATAAACAAATTTTAATGCTATTAGGCTTATTTATATCCTGTCGGATGCAATTCTATCGAACAAAAAAAGAATAAAATGATAAAATAACATAATGAACAAGTTATTGAGTAGAATTAGAAGATGTTGTTCAGCCAATTACTTTTATCTAAAATGAGTAATGATTTTTAATTGTTTGAGTAAATTTTAGGTGTATTTTTTAAATACATATTTATCCTAATATATTTGACTGTTTTCAATATATCATTATTAACCTTTTCTATTAATTTAATAGCCTCAATGTATGGTAGAATGTTGCAACTCCTACGGGGCCTTACAATCACTCACCACATTAGTATTTGATGGTTAACTGACAGGCTTTTATAAAATACGAAATACTTATTGTATGTTATATTTTACAGCTCCAGATGATATAATGATTTTTCTCAAAATAAAAAATAAAAGTTTCAAAGCTGTCAAGAATATTTTTGTTAATTTCCATAATGATTGGTATTGACAAGGATTAATTTATCATGATAGTACTGATTCAAATGAGTTATTTTGTAAAAGGATAGGATATAGCTTTTCATAGCGTATATTATTTATATATATATATATATGGGAATTTTACTGTTTTGTAATAATGTTATATAATAAGACACTGTGTTTTTCTAAGGGTTTGATAAATTTTGTCATATAATATATTTATGTCATTATAATTATAGAAAATAATTATTTTTATAATACTAACTAACTGAGTTCAACTTTAACTTTTTAAAACAATTTCACAAATTTTATACCATATGAACGTTCAAACTGAATTTTTATGAGTATTCTTAATAATCTACAAAGTGCAAGAGATGACTTAGTAGATAAAAATATTATTGGACTTGTTCCAAACAGTTGAATTAGTTATGTTCTCATCTTCAATGTAAGGAGGCTTCAGCCGAAACGTGTAAATTTCATCATGGTGACAGTTTCGCGAAAAATCTGCTCAAACGTCAAATTTATACAAGCTAGCCCTTTTAACATCCTAGCGTGTTCGTCAGTGATGCCCGCAAACAATCATTATCCCTTTCTTACAATGGTCGTTATGAAATTACAGAACGAAAAAAATATGTTTAATTTTGTTTTTACGCATTAACATCTTTTTATATACATTCTGTTTTTTATGCTTGTATATATTTTTATGAATTGTGGAAAAAAATTACTGAAGTACAAATACAATATAAATAAGAGACTCATCATAATACTTGTTCAGTTTTTCAACGACACATTTTAAGGAAAATAAATAAGCATAAAGAATATTTATTGATAGATGACAAGTCTCATGGAGAAAATTCTTGAATACACGTATTTTATATACTGTAGATACGTGTGAATGAACCTTGTAGGCCATTTGTTGATGATATATATAACTTTATAATGGTCTTGTTTATTACCCAAACAATTATTTTCCCATATGCATTCAACTCATATCTACTTATTTTATGTTATTTGAAACAGATGGGATAAAATGTATATTTTTAGACATAAAAACACTTTGTTGGCTTACCTAAATAATTGACACGTTATTGACGTCAGTTTAGGAATTAGATTATATATATCCGTGAAAGCATAGGACATATTATTTGATTTGGAGGTGTAAGTAGATTAAAGTATATAATTTATAGTGACTTGATGGGAAGCAATTTCATTCAATGTTTGAGTGTTTTGTTAATGCAATTAGTTTATGGGTCAGTGAATGAATGTTTAATGCAATTTGTGAACAATTGTTATCATTATTATTATGGTTCTTATATATATATACAGTCAACTTCGCCTAAGTCGATTCTCTCTGTGCAAAAACAATCGACTTAGGCGAAATTTGAGTTACAAATTTTGATTGCTAAGTCGAAGAAAAATCGATATACAGGTAGGCGTGTGTGTGTGCACTCGCTCACATGCAGTTGCAAATCATCGGCGAGGCAGCAGGTGGGCTTTTTCTCCACTTCAACCATCTGTGTTTGCTTCCTTGTAATACACAGTGTTAACGGCAGGCGTAGTGCATGCGGGCTGTGTTTTGGAAAGTGAGCGCCCTCTTCGACTTATGCGAAGTTATTTTTCTGTTTATGTATGTGCTACTGTCAAATATCTGTTCGACTTAGGTGAAATATCGACTTACAAAAATCGACTAGTACAGTTTTTATTACACACATGTCAATGGAGAAAAAATGGGACTTGTGATTATATTCGAGTTAGGCAACTTTTCGACTTATGCAATTTCGACTTAGGCGAAGTTGACTGTATATATATATATATATATATATATTCCTGCAGCAACACCTTTATTTAGTAACATAACAATGAAACTTCAAAGCATGATAGAAAAAAATTGTTATGCTGTTCAAAATTTTGGCTAGTATGTCTTATTTGGGGATATAACTTATAGAAACCATATATTTTTTTCAAAAAATATTGAATGAAAGTTTTATTTGAACAACGGCCATAATCATTTACTTTATATAATAAAAACATATTTTATTCTGATTATTTCCTTATTTAAACTATCAGAAAGGATTTCTCATAGGTATATGTTTATTCTTGGAGTCCAAGTAATTAGCTATTAAGGAGATATTCATGTATGAATGTATGTATACAAAACAATTTACAAATCTCCTGAAATTAATTTTTAAGCACGCATTCTATAAATATTGCTAGCTAGTTAGACTTTATTTCCGTTTGCCAATATATATAGTTTACAAAGTAAAAAAATATAAAAAACATGAATCATTCTATAAATATAATCAAATATAAATTCAAAATTAGTCTAAATATATTTGAAGCTTATAAAACATAAAAAAACCTACTCTATGAGTGATTTGCCTCTTATTAAATATTAAAATAAACGAACTGCCCTGCTATAAGTATTTTCCATTAATAATGAATAATATGCTGTATATTCAAGGGCAGACACCATAAGTGAAACCCTATTCTTTTAATTGAAAATGAATGCCCTTGTATTTTATTATTAAAACAAAAATGTATCGAGACAACAAAACAAGGAGATACATGTTTGCTATTAACGGAACCTACTTATGTATATGCGTTGTTCAAATGTTGCTATGCAATAATATAATGCAGTGCTTCAATTTACTTTAAGGCTATCCATGAGTGGTTCATGAGAGAGATTAGTTTTACCTAGGATAACTTTTACCTACGTTTTCATGTTTGTCAATATGTCTCATTAGTCTTCTCTTTTTATATTTAACATAATATCTTTTAAATTATAATGATAAAATAAGGTATGGTATCAAATAAGGAAAGAAAATATAAAAACAAATTTCCAGAAAATTATTTATTCCATTAACATCAATATATGAAATGGTACAATGTTGATTTAATTGCTTCAAGATATAAATACGTCCGTAAAAGATGTACAGTGACCTATTACCCTACGATTCAGCCCAATAAAGTAGCGTTTAATCTAAATACGGTGGTTGCATAATGTTGTGAAAAGTTTCTTGCTATTATATATATTATAAGTAGATTTTTACATCATAAAAAATGTCCATAGGTTTCAAATGCATAGTCGATTTGTTGTGTTCTTTAGTTTAGATATATAAGATGTAAATCAAACCTCGCTAAACATTATAAATATGTTTTATCTGAATTATAACGGTTGTATTTCTTTCATTGTAAAAAATCATATTTGTTGGACAGTAAATTATTTTAAACAGTTCATAACAACTCTAGTATCATTATAATAATTAAATTTAATTTCATGAAATGAAATTTATTTACACGATATTGTATATATTTTTTTTCATGGCAAAGTCTTTATTATCTTCAAATAATACAATAATATAAAATAAAAATAGATATAAAAAGAGGGAGATTTGTGTTTGGTAAAAGCATAAACAAACATTATAGTTTAAAATTAATGCAGCCCTGATTGCCCTTTCTCCGTTCGTCAAGCTCGATCTCAACGGAAAAACAGAATAAGATGTACGCTCCCAAAAATTCCCCCTCGAAGTCCACAATGTTCGAGGCATTTATAAATACGAATCATTTTAGGATTTTTTAAAGCAGGACAGTCGTAAACGCGTGCTTAATATCGTTGTATAATCGTCTACAATCTTTGCCATTGTTTCTGAAACGGATTAAGTTTGCAGATATTTTTAGTTGAGAAATAAAATTATTGCCATTATTTATTCCCCTCAAGGAATTTAAGATCCTCTTCTCCCACACTTTAGGAAGATCAAAAAATTCATTGATTTTTGGGTTGCATTCAATGCATCGTTTGATACTTTGTCCTTTTGAGGAAATTTTAAATACCATGGAGCCAAGGGAATGTGACTTTTTCCTCCGTCTGAAGTGGAAAATCGTATCTTCCGGATACAAAAACTGACTGGTTTGTTATATCAGAGTATATTAGCGAGTTTGTTTCGAAAGCAATCTCCTCCAACTTTTCAGGCTGATAAGGAAGGTTTTTGAAGAAATATTTTTTCTCCAAATTTCGGCAGATTATATCGATAATTGAAGTAGAACCGAAATGGGATTGTTTTTCCATATTATCCTTTGGACAGCTGCCTAATCCATTGCATGTTTGACAATATACTTGTTGAATAGTTCGCTACCAAACATTAGTCGAGCGAATATAATAGAATCTGCCACATACCCCCGCCATTCTTTTGGTGGATTTGAATATGCATCTTTTAGAACTTTTGTATAACTCTTTGGTAATACGTTCCGAAGCAAGACCAGCCCTCCTCCTAGCTCAGATCTTTTCCTTTGTAAGCTGGGCAAATATCTATGATCAAATATAACTTTTTGTCATTGGCTTTCCTTTTCCAGGAGGCGCTCACCAACAGTCGGCAGGGCACTTGCAACATATATCATTGTGATATTAGTTTGCAATTATATAAATCTACTCTTTTTTGTAAGTTGAAGCCTCTTCATGCTTGAGCCCACATGAATGCTTGCGTATTGAGCCTCAGAAAATTGGATATTGAAGGCTCTCCACACTCCCACTCTATGCCCAAAATATTGACAGATTTGAAACTTTGCATCTTCCCACCAACGGCAAAATAGGTGTCCATAAACCAATAGGGAGAATAGTTGTCTTTTCTAGATTGATTTCCAGCCCCAAAATTTTCTTAAATGTCTTTAAAAAAGACCAGAGAACTTCAATCCTTTTTATAATTTGTTCCTCGGAGTTAGCTACCACCATTAGCGTCACATCGTTTTTTACTAGATTATACTGATAACATATTTCTGACACAACTACGCATTGTTAGATGGGTCAAATATATTTGTTATAATTTTTAATATATATTTGCTAGGAAATACTTAAAAACATAAGTTGAGATTTTTAATTCCTTGGTACATTTTTTTGTCAATGTTTTTGGAACAACATTTTATTGAGTGAGCAATTGTGGACACACAAGACATATCTGAGGTGTAATGAAGGCATAAAATAAAATAGTATAATCAAATTATAACTATGATGTTATAGATGTGGCAGTATTAATCAATTGATCGATCCCTTGATTATTTTCATTCCAAAACATGGTCCTTTGTCAAACTTATAGATGTATAAGTTATAATATTTTTAGACATAAATAATATACTTGTTGACAATATACTTGTTGGCAATATACTTATTAACAAAGTGTTAATAAGGTTTTAACTAAATGATAAGACGATTTAAAGTGTAAGTATGGCTGAAAATATGAGGAACGTTTTTTTGTACATTGTCTGTGACTTTTTTACTAAAGAAATATGATATTGTACTTACGTAAAACATTTCTATCAAGGCTTGGGATCTAAGAAATCAAAACCAAGTTCGCGTTGGCGTAGAAGCAAGAATAAAAGCAAAGTAAAGTATTACAAATAACAGCCCCTCGTGACTCCACATGGACAACATACAAATCCCCATCGCCTCCGTGTCTCGACGAGGCAGCGGTTCATCATGCACTCCTTCAACTCTCTGTCCCGCTCTCCAACCTCCCACCATTTTTCCCGGTACTTTGGGGTGGTGGGATATCTCCTGGGGCTCTGAGCGTTCATTCCCATGAAGGAGGTGGAAACTCCTCCTATCGACGCTACGTCATCTCACCACATCGACGCGTGTGCACCATGGATTGCTCTCACTGTCGGCAAATGGCTCGACAGATCCGGGATGAGCTTGTCTCGCCCTTCTCAGAGTGTGCATCTGCTCCTTGCTCCAGGAAGTCCTCTGGAGGAGCTGGTAAGTGGGAGAAGTTTATATTAATAGAAGGAAATAAGATCTAAAAGATCGATGGACCAATTTTAATGTTTTAATACTTATTTATATACATGCGAATGTGATTCTATCCAACGAAATAAACCAACATTTAAAGAAATAACATAATTGTAAACTTAAGGGTGTTTTGACGTTTTTTAAACATTAACATCATTTTATATACATTCTCTTTTATATATATATATAATGCATTCATATCCTCCATCATAAAATGATTATAGAAAACTTATTGTTAAGTCCGGCATGAAATAATATAATATGCATTTTATTTATTTGTAGGGACAAACCAATACTAAGGTTAAAAAATGTTATTTTCAAAACTCTTCTAACAATATTTACAACCTTATATTTACTATTAAAATATAAGCAGTATGATAAACTTTTGTAACAAAATATATTTTTAAAATAAACAACGTTTCTTTAGACAGTAATTTTGAATTACAATGTTCATTTATGCTTTGTTTTAACGTAACTGTCTTTAGATTTTATATTTATATATTTGTTTCTATGTATTGTGTATTTCACTATATTTTTTGGGAATAATAAATATATATTTTAATCCCCCCCAAAAAAAACGTAAAAAATATAATAAAGAACAATCTGCCAAATCACATAACATTGTATAAATACGTAACCGCCCAATTTTGTCCAAATGACTTTCGGGTCCCGCCAAGCACAGTGATGGCGGGACCCGAAAGTCCTTTGGCCGAGGGTTAGAAACCCCAATACCCATCACTGTACTTGGCGGGACCCGAAAGTCCATTGGCCGAGGGTTAGAAACCCAATACCCCATCACTGTGTTTGGCGGGACCCGAGAGTCCATTGGCCGAGGGTTCCCTGAAGCTAAGGAACTCCTCATGAATGAATGTTAGGGGTATGTCTTCTTTTCTGGGAAATAGTGAGGACGAGTTGGGCAGGGACGAGTTGGGTCTAGGACGAATTGGACAAGGACGAATTGGGCACGGGACGATTTGGACAGGACAATTTGGGCAGGGACGATTTGGGCAGGGACAAAATGGAAAGGACGAAGTGTACGTGACCCGTATAAATATACAAGTAAGATATTTGTACATTTTCAAAAGTATTGTTTTAAGCCAGTTAAAGGCAATCGCGTTAGAGTAGTAGATGAGTGTTCATCTCCCTTTGGGGAAGGTTGATATTGATCATCCACATTGATGAGATCCTTGGTTCAAAGGACTACATATATGCGGTAATACTTGTTAGTATCCACACGATTACTGTAATTCCATAATTTTAGCTAATGAAATCATAACTAACTAAAGTAAAAGAGTAGTCCATATATTATTTTCTCCAATGCTTGAATATAAAAATGTTTTCTTCTAAATTTGATATGTCAGGACTATTAAAATAATAGTACGAGGATTAAAGGATTAAAGAGGAAATTTTGAAATAGAAAATTAAGATGAAAAGAAAGAAAAAGCTAGAGAATTGAAATTGAAGTCATTAAAAATCTTTTTAAATCTAACATGTATCTTATGTACATTTATTAATTAAATCTTAAAAATAATGACAAGTATTAAACCATCGAAATTGTAAAAGAGCATAATATTGTTTTTACATTTGAAAGCATTTTAATCTATATTTGAGAAATTCAAAATGGTATGTGAATTTATATTAAATAATTTAATAAAATGAAATATGATTTGACTTTGACCTTTTTGGTTATCACTAAAGCTTTACTTGACAAATTCAGGATTCTTTTGTTCAACATATTACCCATTCTTTCATGACATAAATAGAAAATGCTGACAAGCTAATAACAATTCCATAAAACGCAAAACTGATATATCTGAAACAAGTATTTCCTTAGTGATATTTTTGATTATGTTTTATTGAAGACAAATAAAGTGCCTGTCTTTGAAAGGAAGACTGATATTTTAAAAATTCATACATTATCGTAAATCGATAATGACGAAAAACGGCCTTTATTTATCCATGTACAATCATCATAAGAATCTTTAAAGTATTTTCTGATTTGTTCTTGTAGCGTCAACCATACCAAATTTAAAACTGATCACATTTTACTTCCTTCCTATTGATGAATGGATTTTTTAGACAATGATTAAAAGTATCACACAACTTTAACCATTTTGAAATCTTGCAAATACAGTGTACTGTATATCATGTTTTGATCCTCTTATCATGAAACATGTCACCTATATAACTCTCGCCATTCCCATATATATATATATATATATCGTAAAACGATAAAATAATACCATACTTTAAAAAACTTGTAAATCACGTAATTTCAACTTTATAGGAAGTTAAAATATTTTTTCAATTCATTTCGATCCTTTCAAAAGAGCTAAAATTCAGCACTATTTTTTTTATCAAAAACGTAATCAACCAAAAAAATATCAAAATAAACAAGAAAACCAAACTTCCTTTACCTCTTTTATTTAATATACCTAGAATTTAATAATATATATGATTATTTCTATTCTATGTTGTCTAAAGTATCTCAATATGTTCTACATTTTGCTCGACGTTACTAAATAAACAGGTGCCTGAAAAATTATTTTCTAAAGAATTTTTTTGTCAGTTAGAAATTTATTACTGTTTACAATAGACAAACATATATAAACATATTTCATTAAAACATTCTTCATCTTTGTACATTTTAAAAGCTTGATTATTTTTGTTTCCTCATCCTCCTTTTGCCAAACTAGGTGCCTCTCGTAGGACAAAGTGGGGCATTTGTAGATTAAATGATGAGCAGTCTGTGGTTCTTCCAAACAGAGATCACATATTTCACTCGTGTTTTTCCATTTACTCAAATGAGAGAGAAATGGTCCATGCCCGGTATAGGCTTGGACAAGAAGTTGGGTATCTTGATGTCGGTGTTTGATGGGTTTTGGCTTGGGGGTTTTAAGCATGGAGCGTGTATGCTTCATCTTTTGGTCATTTCTGTATCGGTGACACCATTTGTTGTAAAATAAATCGTTAAGTGTTTTCTTTATATAACTTGGAGGAACACCGACATTATTTCGGATTTTGCTCACACTTCCATTTTTTGCTAGATGATCTGCAAATTAATTTCCCATTATGTCATTACGACCTCTGCACTATTCAATATGAATTTTGTTGTTCTTTTTTTCTTCAATCAGGACCTTCTTACAGTTCTTCACTACCTCGCTAGTTGTAAGTGGGTTGAGAAGAGCTGAAATCGCTGATTGGGAGTCTAATCTAATAACAATATTTTTGTAGAATTTTTCTTGATTAAGGAGATCTTCTACAGATCCTGTAATTGCCACAACTTCTGCTTGAAATACTGATGCCTCTGTGTTCAACGATACCATTGAGTGGTGTATTGATATGTCACCCCTAGTAATTGCCCATCCAGCCCAGTATTACTTTTATCATCTTTTGAACCATCCGTGTACCTAGATAATTGTATCGGGATTGGAGATTTCAAGGTTGTCCACCCAAATGAAGTCACTTTCATGGTTTGTAATGGCTTCCTCCAGAATTTTGTCGCTAGAGAACCAATGTCCACGACGTGTTCTTAAGGGATTATACCATAGAGAGATATATATGACTTTAAATAAGGATCAAATGAGAATATAATAACCTAATAAACATATATCTTACTTTTTAAGTCCTCACTCACTTGCACTAAAACGTTTCCCGTAAAATGCTATTAATGTGAACAGTTATTTTTATGAGGGCCGGTTAAAAAGAATTTACTTTTTTCTGATAAGAGTTTAACTGCACGTTCAAACAGAAAAAAGAAAGAACTGCTATATGCTCATGTTTTTTATCGTAACGTTCATATTTTATTACAATATTCCACGGCCCCAATACATATTCATTTATAGTCTACATCCTTCGCCTGCATATTTTGCAGAATATTTTTTTCCTAAACACATTTTTAAAAGCTTTCTTTATTTATTTTAGACAAATATAAAATATAAGTATGTTTTACTTCTCATAAACGATGCTTAGTGACTTTTTATAAGCCTAATACTTACGTAAAAGCATCAATTAACAATATTGTTCAAATTCTATAAAAAGATTACATAAGTATTCTTATCAATATCGCAAAGAGATACATTTATTTGTTTTGTGACTGAAATTTAATGTTATCTCATTTTTTATATAGAAACAAAAATTAAGATATTGCAAACGACAGGATTTTCAACACATGCCTGAAATACTTTTGTTAGTATGGAGTTGTGGTTTTTGTTTGTTTTGCTCTTATAGATGTCATAAGAGAGTTATTTGTGAGTTGGTAAAATATATAATAGTGAAATAAGAATTGCAAAGGAAGAATTTATGGAAAAAGTTTATATAAGGATTAGAGTCCAAAGTTTTTTTTATAAAACTTTTTTAAATACTTCATCATCACAATTCATAATGTTTAGAAGGCTACGTTGATGTTTGATCTCTTATGCTAAAATCAAAAATATCTGATTTGGAAAATATGTATTATTAAATTAAGCTTTAATTTACTATAATTGTAAGTAATTTATAAGTAAAAGCTTAAAGTAATATTTGAGTCAATATTGTATTTTTACTATTTGTATTTTATTGTGTCAATGTGTTTGAAAATACAATTGAATGAATTAGATTTTGTATTATGATAGTCAAATATATCTTGAACTCAGAATAATAAACCAAAGCATATTTACACTCAAATAAAAAGGGTAATACCCCCGGGTCTGTCTCATATAAACATTCTTTCATTCTAATTAAAAACACAATGTATCTCTCTTGTAAGACTTTAGAATAAATTGTTTTTGAATTCGATAAAATCCAAAAACATATAGACATTTAGTTGAGGTAAAATATATTACATGTAGCTTGAAACATATGTAAACTTTTTTGTTTGTAATTTTAACTTTATGTCTTTCTTAAGTTTAATTTTGATTTCATTATTGCTTCCATTTTATTTAATGTGTATTTGATAAAAATAAATTATAAGTCAGTTTTTATTTTTCATGTACATCCAAAATTCAACGAGAAATTTAAGTTTTGAAATAGTCATTTTTATGGAAAATAATCTGAAAATAACTATTTCAAAACTTAAATTTCTCGTTGAATTTTGAATGTACATGAAAAATAAAAACTGATTTGGAATCCTTGTAAACATACCTGCACTTTGCGGCAAATGTTTGAAACTAGGGTTTAAATTAAGGACATTAGAGGCGATCGAATGGCGAAAAAAAAATACTACATAAGTTTACTAAATAACTTCCCATTGTTTGATTTCGTTCAAACTTTCACAGGATGATTTCTATGCACTAAAGTTAAATCCTAGGGGAGCCCGACTCTCAAATCCGAAAAACGTGAAATAAGAATCACCCAAATATATATACATATATATATATATATATATATATATATATATATATATATATATATATATATATATATATATATATATATATAAAGAAACAAACAGACTACTTCTTGTCCTAATTGAATACATTTACATTTATGTATTAGACTTTTGACATCATCTACCGCTACATGAAATGAGGTACAGATTATCATACGTTAATAAATATGTTAGTACAACCAAACCGAAAAACATAAAATTTTAAACCATACTCGTTACAAATTAGAAATGAATTAATATTTTAGCGACTAATTAAAGCAAATGAAATTAATTGAATTTTACAAAAACTTTTTAATACGAATATGAAAACAAATTAAATTAACAAAATTAATAAGTGATTTTGCAACCATATAAAAAACCTGTAAGACTCCTAACATTACTTTTATCTATATATAAAACAGAACAAATACATTCTCTTGCACAAAATACAAGGTACAAGCTCCTAGTCATCCTTCATGGTATATAGAAATGTAACAAAAGGCATTTTTAAATCCAATATCTACTGCGCACAAAATCTTTTTTTTTCGTTTTCTCAATATTGTAAATGGAAATAAATATGGAGTTCAAAGGGGAGGATATTTTTTTAAATGGCTCTTACATCTTAGAATAAACGTGGATAAATGAAAAAAAGAGCATGCTATATATTTATACATCAAGGTGATATGAAGATATTTGAAAGAAGTTTACATAATGATATTAAATGCAGCAAAAAACGCTGATCAAATAGCATGCAATTTATAAGCAATGATACATTTTATCAAATTGGTATCCGTTAACTATATTTATATAATCAGCTCTATACTGAATACATATACAACTCAAACACTTTATAATTTGATCATTCCATGATATTGAAGTACTAACTTTATGGATGTAGAAGTTAGCTCAAGCAGATATTTATAGCTGCTTACGGCATAAATACTGATAAAGTAGCTTGGCGAAATGTTTAAAATAGTATTATAGGGAATGGTGGTAGCTTTATAACATCATTTGGCCCATTCTTTATGAGTTACCAAAAACTAAAGTGTTCATCTACGGATAGTCTTATGAACCCATTGAGATAATATATCGGTTGCAGGGGCCTAACACATTCCTTTAAGAACGATATTTGTTCATCGTGAGTGTTATATTAATTTACACTTCGATAGACTAAGAAAATATAAGTAAATCAAAGGAAAACTACAAATATCGGTTGGGATCTAAAAAGTGCTGAATATATATATATATATATATATATATATATATATATATATATATATATATATATATATATATATATATATATATAGTTTAGTTTATTACTTTGACTCATAATAAAAACTTAAATCAACTTTTAGAGATACTTAAATCAGAAATAATCATAGCGTCATATTTGGGAAACGCAGAGCTCAGAATATATGGAAACTGGAGTTATGGTAGTCGGTTTTTTATTACTTATAGCCGATAGTCATTATTGGCTCTCTGATCAATCAGTTGAGTTCCATTTATCAATAATATTCGCTTATTCGTTAAATTGGAATAATAAAAATTCAATCATTAATACAATTTTTTTTGTAAAACATGTCATGAAAATATATTTAAAAAATATTTTCCGGTGAGCTTAAGTAACATATAATACCTTATAAAGAAACATTCTCAAATCAAACTATAACCAAAACTAATATTTATGCACTGATACATTTCTACAAATATCATAATAAGATGCATTTGTCAACAGTTGAATATAGAGATTGGTTGTAAAGTAACAAATGAATAGTGCCATCAAAGATGAATTCTTAGTCTTTTACTCCTCAACTAGGAATATACTTCGTAATGTAAAGACAGCAGGATTTTCAACTTCTAAAGATCAATTAAATGCCTTGACATAAAATGAATTACTACAATATAAGGACACTTCACCTTATCTTGAAGGATATTACTTTCTTAAAGTGTGAGTTATATAAGTTAATGACGTCAATGAAGCTCTTGAGTAAATTATATAATTACTGTAACTATCAACAGTGTATACTTGAATTCTAAATAATGACATTTGCTTACAATGCCCTCATTGCATAAGTAAAAGATTGTTTAAAATGCTATATCCAGACTAAACATGAGCTCAACCATACATATTGCTTTGTTCATTTCTCAGTTATTAAAAATATAGAATGAAATAGAAATTAGTTTTAAAATGTCAATGAAATAAATTAAAAAAACTAATTTGACATTTTTTAAATGACTTATTCAAATAGAGTTATGGCATATATATATATATATATATATAGATAATTAAACATTATAGTTTAACATTAAAACCCTCAACTATAATCAAAACAGATTGAATCCACAAATAAAGTAAATAATTAATCAAGAGCAGTTACAATAATAAAACTATTTCTATCACGTAAAATAATTTTTCAGAAAAACATACACAACTTAAAGAACACAAACTAAATGTATAAAGAATAAAGTTCGTAAAAGTTAATATTAAATTTAAATGTATAATTAAAAATTGATGAAGTTTTCTTCTTTGATCCTTCAGAAACCTTTTATAGTCTTAATAGGTGTTGCAGAAACAGTAGGTTCATCTGACGGTTAGAACGAGTAGTGGGCTGAAGAGGACATTAGAATAGATCTTACGACGCTTTGATCCAGAGGTTGAGTCAGCGAGAGTTTTCTACAATCATGCTCAAATTATAGAGAGAGCAAACTCAATAGCTTTTGACTTAGAGTTGCCGTTGTTAGGATTGAAGGTTTTTCCGAATATAAGTATTGGAATTACTTCTCTTAAATTCCTCAGATTTGACTAAAAAGGAATTGTCTTATCATGATAAGAGATGGGCAGCTAGAAAAGGCATATATACAATGTTGTATAGTTTTCAACAATCCTTACAAGGAGTACTGAAGAAAAGTGGGTCCTGAGGATATTTGGAACTAAGCAGTGAAGCGTTTGTCATATTTGACTTTTTTAACTGAGGACATTATCTTTTTAATCGACATTTTAGAAAGTTGTAGATATTTTAAAAGCTTTGACACAATTTTATTTGCTTCTTTGTCATGAGACTCTTTCGTAGAACATTCTTAAATGCCAGAGCATGGGAACTATATGGTGATCAGCAGCCCTTTTTAGATAAAAAGATAATTTTTGCAATTAAAAATAGATTATTTGTTGAACTTATGAAAAGATAGATCGCTTCAAATTCTAAAATTTATTATCCTTAAGATTCGTAAAGAAGAATTTCTTGTAATTATTTTCTCGTATGGTATCTATTGTTAAATAAGAATATCATGACGGTTGTCCTTTCTAAAGAATTATTTGGGAGACAGCTAGGGAAGTAGAAAACCGTTCCACTCTCTGATTCATAGAATCCGTGCCAATCAGGAACCGAGTGTATGCAGGGTGCATAATGAAATAAGCTTTCCATTCTTTTTTCGGATTTCTTGACAGGTTTATACATATCTTTTAAAAATAGGAATAATCGAAGAAGGTTCGAGAGTCCGCCACCCATATAAAAGTTGGATCTCTTGAGTGGGGAAATGTAGCTTTTATGGAAAAGTATAAATAACGACATGTTTTATTCTTCGATTGCTTTCTTTGCCAGTCGAGGAATGGTTGTTGCTTGGTAAAGCAATTTTGTAATTATCCAATTCGATCCTCTGTTGTAGATTTAAATTTCTCCATCTCGATAGATTGACATTTATTAAATACTTCAAGGAAGACCCATTACTCAGTGATGCACCATGTCTGTCCCAAGTTATCCCACAATATCCACTCTGTCTTTGATTTGAAGTGAGGCGACCTGAAGTTATTTCCGATGGGGTCAACAATAGTTTTTTCGAGATAATTTTTAGTCCTGATCTTGATTCATATTCTTAGAAATGATTCAATATGACTTCTGGGTGCTTAATTAATTGCAGTTCTGTTCTTCCTTCCATATAAAGAGTAATGTTGTCTGCATACATATCTATGACATTTTTACAGTATCCAAAGTCAATCCCACAAGCTTTATTTTTTTTTTGCAACAGAATCACTGAGATCCCTAAGGCCATCAGCAAATAAAAGAGGCGCTGATGAGCAGCCTTGACGACAGCTTATTCTCAAGACTATTGCTTCACTGTTAAGATAGCTCATAGTCACTGTTGAAATGTCATCGAAAAGGAGTTCTCTGATTGGATCAAAATACTTTTTGAGGAAAAGCTTCTTTAAAGCTTTCACAATGCTGACATTTTTTTATCTTTTATTTCTAGGAAATAGAGTGTATTTACTGTTGTTTAGGATTGCTTATTCCTCCACAAACGAAATTATACAATACTGTATGTCGATGAACTATTGATTAATAATATGACAATGACATGGGATTTGATATATGAGAAAAAGCAAATTATAGGCTTTAATACTCAATTTGAAGTATCACTCATAAAACTAATAAATATCTCAAGGAGCTGAATCCTATTAAAGATTTTCTATAAACTTATCTTTTGCACATCTAAATAGAACGGGTAGGATTTTTTTGATAAACAAAAGTAGTGTCTAAAAATAAATCGTCTTTAAAGCAAAAATAATCTATTATCAGTGTAATATTTAAGATATGAAACTGAATAAGCAAACTGATCATCGAAATAGAATAGATATTATATATTTTACAAACGGTTGAAATTTATACGAATAAAAGTATCACAAATCCTTGTAGGGTATTAGAAAAAACTTTTAGACATTGGATTATTAAATTCATTTTGTAGTTTTTTATGTATTCAACAAAGTTTCACGTAAATATTTTTATTTTCTCTGTAAGCCAGGTGGGTAAAAAAACTTACTTTGAAAAGGATATACGATGAGATACTATTAAGTCACAGGTATTCCAATAAAATACAAAGATGTTCTGTTAGAACAAAAAACATCCAGAAAAGGTCTGGAACATCATACTGCCTAACTAACGTTTTGATTTTAGTATCAAATATACCAAAGTAGAAGATAAATTAGTTCAGTGTCTCTATGTAAGTATCATATGACAACCAAATAATTAAAATACTTTTTGAAAATATTAAATAATATATATAAACGTTAGAAAATGTTTTCCTCTCAAAATTATTGCGTTGGTTAGAATTCCCCAATTTTTTACTCTACATTATTATTATCATAAATCAAAGGGACAGTGATTAATTTACTCCTATAATAATAATAAAACCATTCACTAAGGAGTAACAAAATTTGCAAAAATCATCTAATCACTATTGTGATGGATGGCCCATAAATCCTTGTTCGTGCAAAGATATATCTTTGATTTATGGGAAAACACGTTGAGGAAAATGCATTTAGAAAATTAAGTGTTTTCTGCATCAATAGAAGTATAAGTATTTGACGGCAATTAAATTAACTGAGGTGTCAATCTAAGTAGATGGCTCGTTATTGATATATGCAAAGAAATGATTTATTATAATGAAGCTATATAAATTCATATTCAAAAACATAACATCTTATTGGGTAAGATAACAAATATTTATGATTACATTTTTTTCAACCATTGATGCTTTTTTTTTTTTTTTTTTTTTTGCCTATATGGTTCGATAGAATTGCATCCGATAGGATATAAATAAGCATTATAGCGTTATAGTTAGTCTATCGAACCTAGGATCTTATCAATGAGGTAGACCAAAAATGACCATCCCCTCTCGGGATTCGAACCTGCGCCCCCAACATTGAGAGTTGAACACGCCTTAACACGCACGGCTATCGAGCTCCCTTATTTATGTAGCTCTTGGACACTCCCCAATAGATTCGGTTTTATAAATTAGAGACTTTAATTTCCTTTTAAAGAGAAGTTATTGATAAAAAGATAATTCATACATATTTTTAAAATGTACAAGGTTGTACTAGGCTGAACAAGTTATTCCATCAGAGCTATCTGAGGCCCTGAAAAGACCAAGATCACACCTAGGAGGAGGTCTAAGTTTGTTGTCCAAAATTTTACCAAAGATTTTTCAAAAGGTTTTAATAAATATCTCAACGCATCTGCATGATGAATGGCGTTCAGTTTTTACATCAAGCCCTGCTTATATTTGGTTAATGTTAGGAACAGATTTTACAAATGACAAGTTAGAAAATTTATCTGCTTTTTGGCAGCCATTCAGAATTAATTTGGAAGGGTACTCCTCGTTTTAATTCAAATTCCACGATTGATATTATTCGGCAAAACTATAAGAAGAAATTTTTCTTCCGAAACCTTCTTGCTCCAAAAGAGCTGGAGTGGATTGCTTTATCTCGAAAGATTTATTCAATCCACGATCTTCATCGAAAACCAGTATTTAATTCTGGAAAGTTTTTTTTCCACTTAAGCGAGCGGCAATCTCTCATCAAGTTCCAGACCTTTGGCATTTGAAGATGTCATTTTTGTCGAATTCTAAAGAAGAAGCTGACCAAATTTGCGAGAAATATATTAAAGAATTGGACCTTCCTTTATCGTGGAGACCACGTATATTGAGTTCAATTTCGGGAATTTATGAGGACAGGAGGTTCACAGCTCAGTTCCAAATATCGTCGGGCTGTATTTTCTTTAACACTCCATGCAAAGATTGTGGAGTGATTTACAACAAAATATCACATGCATTTGCAAATTGCCCGGCTCTTAACATCTTGAGAGAGTTTGTTTCTCTAAATGTCAAGGGGATATGTGAAAAAATGTACCTCCTATTCTTTTATTTGGTCTCAATTTAAACCATAAAAGTCCCCCAAAATCGCGTGCCTTGGACATGTCTCTTCGAAGTTGCCGAAGTTATATTTCTCAACAGCTAGCTAGCGCCGATTTTATATCCAAGTATGATATCAAAACTATTTTGATCTCTACTGCAGCTAGATACTCAGCCTTATCCATTAAGATCCTGATGTCAATTGTTCCTCTTGGACATATACAGGCGACTTAGTCAGATTTTATCCGTCCTGCTCAAAGCAATATCTCAATTTCTTAAAAAACTTGATTAAGGTTAACAAAAAATTTAAGAAGTTAAATAAATAATATTATAATTTACCCCTTCTGCGGAAGTGATTCATCTTGGGAATTTTCAAATTCTATTGTACCATATTCATTATACAATGTTTTGTTACTTTTATTTGAATTTAACTTTTTAAAGAATAATTTTTATAATTGTTGTTATTGTCTGATGTATTGTGTTTTGTTTTAATAGTGATGAATAACTTTTATATTTAGGGAACTAATTTTAAATTACAATGTTTATTTATACATTATATTATGTGCAATTTCTCTGAATAAATAAAGTTAAATAAAAATGTATAAAAATAAACATAATATTTTAAAATTAAATAAAATGTGTATTTAAGTATTTATGCTACAATGTGTATTTATGTTTTTATTACACATTTGCTCTGGATTTTATGTATGCCTCTTCTTTTTTAAATTTACATAATAAATTAACTGGTTTAAAAAAAATTAAATCTTTCAACTTAAGTCAAGCTGTAGCATTAATCTAAATTAATAATTCAAAGGAGATCTAAATAAATAGTGTCCCATTATGCAATACAATTACAGATAATAGAAACAATGGTACAACATATATAAGTTTTTAAATCACATATAGAATGAATGGTATATTACAATAACCACTATTTTGATTGTTTATACTTTACTATAATCTGTTGAAGAAATTGGAGATGTCTCGGGAATATATACTACTAGATATCTCACGTATTTCCACGATATGATGTTAGTAGCAGGTATCTTTACCGTAAAGACAAAGTCTTTTTTCTCGTCTTATCGTTAGAGAATTATCTATTCATGGCTACAGATAGAAAGAAACACAAGATCATTTATTTTGCAAATTATTCTTTATAAGTATTACTGAAATATAGATTTTTGAAAGGATCCAATCACAAGAGAGAAGTCCCTTAGGTTTCTTAAGACTGGCTTTCTCATCTCTGGGATGATACCCATGAGAATAAGACATTGTGTCCCGCAAACATGATCTTTAGCTATAGTCCTGTTCGGCCCTTTTACAAAAAAAATATGAAAATTTATGTTCAAAAATCACGTACAATTATGCAGTATTATGAACCCTTTAGTGTATGTTAATATTTTCAATAAGGATAAACTACCGGGAAACCCCATCAATAATAATAATAATATAAAACAGTTCGCATTTGGAATCTGGCGTGAGTATTTACTTCCCTCATAGTTCTTGAGATTATGAACATTAATCAAGACCTACGAACACTAAAATAATTTTTTCTTATGTGTATCCCCACACGGCATTATCCAAAATCTTGAATGGACATATCTCATATTAATTGAGCAATGTAACAAATTTTAAAACATAGTTATTGTATATCTTGCGTCATTAATTTTGACGATACATAGATCATGATTCAAGCTGAAAGACATAGAAAATTAAAGGAAAATTAGTTACCAAGTGAAGGCGTAATTATTTTTATAGTTAGTTTGTGAGAACTGTCATAATATTATGCCAAGTCAGACTACAAGATTTCATTAATAACAAGATGTTGAGAAATAGGGAGTGCGATAGCCCTGTGCGTTAAGGCGTGTTCAACTCTCAATATTGGGGTGTCAGGTTCGAATCCTAAGAGGGGATGGTCATTTTTTGTCTATCTCATTGATAAGATCCTAGGTTCGTTAGGTTAGTTTTAATGCTATAATGCCTATTTATAACCAGTCAGATGCAATTCTATCGAACCCTAAAGGCACAAAAAACCATTAATCAGAGCTAATATTTCATAAGAATAACAAATTTGACGATAAATTTTCATTTAAGCATCATATTCGTCCAATATCAATAAATCTTATTGATTTATAGAACAAATCCTTACACAACAAAAAATGAATTAAAATTTTGTAAATCATCCTTGATTTGAAATAGTTCCTTATTCTCGGTAAATTTCAACAAAAAAAAGAAATAGGGGTAGTCAATTGATTTTCTTGTCTATTGTCCTCACATGTACATGGTTATAATGCAACCAAAGAGGCTAAATGCTAATAAAAGTACTCACGTTTCTTCGTCATTGCAAAATAAACTAATTTCTGCCTACTAACGATGCATAAGTAATCAAATAGTACTAAATAGGGTTTAGGCAAGATAATGTAAAACGTGTTTTTAGCTGTACATTTACAAATTTTCTATCAGTAACATATATCTTGTTGATCTTTATTTGCATAATAAACATAAAGTAATGACTATGTCGTATTAGATATATATCTAACTGTACATTAAATAGAAGTAGAAAATGACATGATAAAAAATGGATATTATATTATTGTATTTTTCATCGTTTATTTTGAAGTATATAGGTATACCTATATACTATTCTCTTATATTTTAATTAATCACCATATAACCTTAACTTGACACCTAACGACTTGTTTTATTTCTGAACATCAATATAAAAATGCTTTGTGAACGATTCTTGTCACCACAATATGCTATTGAAGCACTTAATATCAATGTTTCGGAGATGTTTCAAAGAGAGTGGAAACAAATTTTTGGAGTTGAGCAATTGCAAAAGTGTATAAATAATGCAGGACAATACTGTGACAATAGTTTAACTTTAAAATATTAAAATATATGTACTTTCAATATTAGGCCATAAGTATATATAGCAGCCTACGTAAATATGTTAAAAGTTATAATAACTGGAAATATATATCTTAAATAAAGTTTGTTGAATTATGCAACTTTTTCTTTTAAAATTTATAACTGTTCAGCGTCTCTCTCTTATGTGTATTAGAGTATGAACACCATAGTATTGAACTAAATATTTTTTTTTGGTCACTATGCAACATCCACAGCCCACTTAAAAATTCATATATGTTGTTTTTATACATATAGACTAATATTAACTAGAGGCATATATACACTCAGAGAGTGCAAACCTCCGCCGTCACGGGGTCCTTATGAGCGAGGCGGATTTTTTCACGACTGGGGCGGCGTGGAGGGACGGGAGAAGGTTCCCCTCGACGGAAATTCCGAGAGGAAGACACTCCCGGCACCCGATTTTACAGCACAGCGACATCTATTGGCAGAGTAGGTTAACTTGAAATATTTATTAGTATTTAGCTCGTTTTGCATCTTAATTCTGCACTCAGAGATGCCAAAATTTAATCACTTGCTCCTTTTGGCATTTCCAACAACTCCACAAAGTTTCAACCGAATCCGTGCTGTACTTTTTGAGTTATCCTGATGACAAACAAACCAACCAACAAACCAACGCCAGTGAAAACAATACCTCCTTCGGCGGAGGTAATAATACAGTTTGGCTAACAAAGAGGACATTTTATAATATGTATGCTCCTGTATGGTATAAGAGAAGACATAAATGGCTTATACAATGTTAATAACCTCATAGATCATAATACAAAGAATTCCCTCAGTAATATGATATGGTAAGAGTCTATTACCTCTTGGGAATGTACATTTAATGCTGCATGTAGCTTAGAATCCTTTGAAACTAGTAAAAAGGACCAAATATTTATACTGGACGACTTAATAAATAATATGTGACTAATATGGCTTATACAATCGCAGAAATGTATTGAAATTATTGAAATTATATGTTTAAAGATTACTTTACATTAATATTATTATCATCATCTTTAATTTTATCTTATTATAAAATTGGCGATCGCGTATTTTTGCTCTTTTGAGTTTCAAATTACTTTCAAATGAAAAAAAGGGCTTAAAATACGTCTGTCAATCAATGTTATTGCATACATATATTTAAGTCTTGTGTTGTATTTCAACTTAAAGAAACACCAATAGCTGATTTAAAAATCTTTATAACATTGGCATTATAAAAAACAAAAGCTGGGACTACCAATTTTTAATTGGTGTTTTCTAAGGTGTTTAATTATAATTCTAACCCGATACCGATCATTTTATGCTACCAAAATACCGCTACCTATTGCATGATTGCTATCAATCAGATGAGGTAGATTGTTTAGCAGAATTTTTTTACTTGACAATGAATTATATTTTTGTAGAAACTTGAAACTTAATTATATTTTTGTAGAAACCAAAAAAAAAAAATTTTTTTGTACTATAAACAAACAAATAATACACAATTTTCTACGTCACGTGATACCATGTGAAAGCATTTTAATCAAATTTATGTTCTCATAAACACAAATGACATATTATTATTTGAATCATAACTTACAGTTCCTATAAAAAAGATAAATTAATATTACTATTCCATTTAAAAAAATTCCATACAGATTTTGTTTGCTTTATTAGTGATCAAATAAGCACAATTAATGCATGAAAAGATAGGCCTTACGAAGGTATATATATATGTATCCTATATATGATCAAAATATGATGTAGGAGACTCAAAGTAAATAGACTAATGATCCTGTTTGAAAACTATATAAGTTAAGGAATACTTATTTATTTCTATTAATTCAAACAACAAAAAATATTGGAGATAATTCTGTATTCAAAAATAGAGAAAAAGTTTCTCTTGCAAACTCATCAAAACACATATTTTTTTCATTTAATAATACAGTTTTCTTCTTTTTCCCTTGTCCGATAGTGGGAATGATGACCTATTCATCGACAGATATCATGAAACAAAACAAACGTTATTTTTACTCAAGTATGTAAGAACCTTTTTATATAGTTTTTATTTCTATGATGTTCATTCAAAGGATTCATAAATTACATGGATTAAGGCCCATGAAGAAATCATTATGGGTATTCTTAAGGATTATATTATTTTCTATCAATTAATGTTCACTCTTTACCAGCCGAGAGTGAAGTGATACTCAGTAGCATAAAGTAAACTGATTTTTCTTATTATTCTCTCTTCTTTTTTCAACCAGTCACGCTACAAATGGCATCCTCTTTTCTCCATCTTTATCTACATTAAAGTTTATTCATTTTGATGAATTTTATTTTTAAATATTAATTTAACTCTCGATCCCACTTAAATCATTGATGACTTGAAACATGTGGCTACATTCCAAAAGCATTATATCCTACAAAAATGGGTATACAACATATGACTTAATGGTTACCAATTTGTCAATACAGTATTTATGCAACGCTAGAGATCCCTTTGATAATTACGAACGACATTGCCTTGCTGTGTAATTACAGCTTAATTAGAACCATGTTCCTTAGTAGACGTAGTTAGCATGTTATTGACAATTAATATTTATATGAGAATAAGTGCTCCTAGCTTACCAAGAATAGCAACCTTCGACTTGTTTATGCTTTACAGAAATAACTTTATAAGCAAAACTATATAATTGAATGCATTATATACATTTTAGGTTGAGAGATTTAAAAAATATAGAGGACTTATTGAGAGAAATAGTAGGATTGGCAGCTGTTGAGGAAAAAGGTTCAAAACAAACAGTTTTCTCTACATATGTTGCGATAAATAAATCAGAAACAAAGAAAGAAACATTAGTCCCAATTTTTTTTTATGGATTAACATTGATGCCTTTCTTATAGGCCTCTATAGAGAGCCTATAAAGCCTCAAAGTATTAATTTGTTATTGAAGGGAATGGAGCTCTCTATGGCTGTTGTGGCATTTATTTTATCTATCAAATGCATGGTGAAATTTAATTCTTGACATTAGATAATCCCACTTCTGATCAAACAATTAGTTTATAGTCTAAAATATAGGCGAAATATATAATTTCATGTTGTATTACATTAAATGCAATATTTCGTAATCATTTCTATGATCTAACTCACAAGTTTTTTTTACTCTTTCTTCTTTATCGAAAAGTAGGAACTTATGATCGATTTTTTTTTTGTAATAACCCTATTTTGGTATTGTAGAAAACTATAAAGAAAATACATTCAACAATGATATATCTTATTTATTGAGAAAAAATATAGCAAAAATAATTTAAAAAGTAATTAAAAGAAAACAATCAAATCTATGGAGCACTTTTAATGTCAATATAATTTCAAATCAAACCACAATTAGCTAATATAAAAGTATTTACAAATGAAAAAATGAATGGGGCTCTTTCTCAATGTAGATTAAATAATTTGTGTTGCAGTCCCTACCAAAAGCAAAGGATTATCAAAGAATGGGCAGTCTATTTGTTAATAAAAACAGACAAAATACTAATCCTAATATAATTTTATAACTTTAGGGAAAAAAGGGTGGCGCATATTTTTAAAGAAATGCATGTAATTAAAATAGTGATTTTGATTTTTTTAAATTATCCTTTTATGTTAATAAGTGAGTTGACTCTCGAACTAAGAGTAAAATTGTGTCCTTATACTAGTTTTATATATTAGCACAAAAAAATATTATATATGTTTATTTAAAAATCGTTAGGCCAAATGTTTACATCTATGTGTTTTCTTTATGACGTATACATATATTTACCGTGACGTCAGAGATTATGTAGGATATTGTTGTCCTTTCTCTAAGGTCAATGTTGATTTTGTTAAAGGACGGCTAATAATTAAAAAATCAATAGATAGTCTTAATGAATTTTTATTCACACACTGGATGACTAGGACAAAACAAATAACTTTTTATTTTATACAACGACGGCAATAAGTGTATAGAGGACAACATTATACCCATAGAGAACCGAATACCAAGGCAACCTATGGTAGTGCTGAATAAGAGGGTACTCATTTGCTCCCTATTTTTGAGGGCAGAAAGACGCTAAGAGAGAGTGAGATTTCATCAAATAAGATGCCAAAAATATCTCAAACACGTCCGGCCATTTCAGTCAGGATGTCGTCATAGCTCGATCATGCTAGATTGCGGAAAATATCTAGCTTCCCGTTCTACGAATAGACTTTAAAAATACAGAGTACATGTCGTGTAATTTTATATAAAACGAACAATAATAAACATTAAAGTTAAAAATTAAAACTCTGGAAAAGAATATACTGTCAATGAAATATAAACAAAAATATTTTAAATGTTAATCAATAATGAGAAACTATATAATAATCATATATCAAATAAGTATGTGACAGTGATAATGTTTGATCAACCAAAATATAGCATAAAATGTTAAGCATATATTTAAGTAAGACGTTATATCGTAGCCACAGTGCAGATTTTGAGCAATCACTATCGACTAATGAACAAAAACTATGAAACATTCTTTGTTTCAAACTTATAATTATTAATTGTTATTTTTCCCTTATTTCATATAACTCTTATCAATTATGAGGAAGACACTCTGTTATCATTATATTTATTCCAATATAAATTATTTCTTACAATTTCCACCCCATTAAATAGTTATAGCTTTAATTATGTCTTCTCACAATTACCCCCCTTTATCTTATCACATAAAGATATTGGAATCCAATATATTTCAGGCATGACAAATATACTCGTATCCAACCAGGAAAACTATTAAATACAAGTAAACATTTGCTCATTTTGTCATATATCACATAGTTTGTTAACCTGCATTTCCAATATATTTGCACGTCCATCAACTATTTTACTTATGTAAGGTTTGTTTTTTTAATTCTAAGAATACTTTAAATATGCTCAATGAACAATGAAATTTAACATCATATCTGTCCTGAAATAAGTTTTTTGTTTATATAACAGGAATTGGAGAGAGTATCTCACTTGTTGTTAGGAATTGTCTATAAAGGGTTTCATAGTCAAACATCTTTTTGTTTTATCAGTTGCATACGATATTAATGCGACTTCTTACGTTGATACATTGTTTAATGTTTACCCCTATTTATCCTGTGAGCCAATATATTAAATAAAGATATAATTTTTTTATTAATAATTGGTCTATTTTTGTGAGTTTCATGCAAGACAGTGGAGATACGTTTAGCTCAAATATTTCCTGTTGAAAAGGCAAAAATATGAATATTTTGATTAACACGTTGGACCCCAAGCCACACATATGTTAGCGACAGTCATTTTTGGCTTGTACCATACTACTATCATGTGTATGTCACTTTCATATATGAAATAATATTCATCTAAAAAATATTAATAATTGTTTATTCAATTTTGAATATTTCAAAACATTCTTAGGGCAAATACATTTGAACACTTTTCAATTCTGTATTAAACATTTAGAGTAACTTTTTAAGAAAAACTATTCAGAATTCTATGTAAGGTGCGATATTTTTTTAACAAAAGGCACCAATATATTTAAACTTTAATATTCTTTTAACTTCTTTCAAGTATTTTGTTAATCACGAAATATATATTTTCATATTGTATTCCATTTATTTATGTCGAAACTATAAGGGAAAGCAGCAACTGATGCAAGAGTTGGCTATTGAATTGTCTGATGATGCTACAAATTTAGTTATGAAAAAATCAATGCCTCCCTTAACTTCCTTAGTCCAATGCTCTACACATAGAGAAACAACGTATGGTAGAGCTGAATATTGAGTAATTTTTCCCAGCACTCTTCATATTTCATGATATAAATATTAAATATCACTTTCTCCTTTCTTATTTCCCCATACTGTCTTTCCTCAACACTGAAGAGCTAGCAAATACGTAATACGTTATTACGGCACTCTATATCCCCTTTGAGTTTGCCTGATGGGGAAGGATATGCTTAGAGCCCTAGCCACGCATTCTGAATAAATATTTTATTCAATATGAAAAAGTCGATTTTACATCGTATTCGAAGGGAAAATCAAAAAAGGAATTGAGTACAAACCGAGGTAAAAGAATACAAGATGTATATATTTCATATGTTTATGGATAGTCATTCATCTTATTATTATTTTATGACATCAAAAATACATTTTTTCCATCAGCAAGGTTTTTATTATTATAACGTGCATAAAATATATACTTAAATAATAGTTATAAAAAGAAAATTGTGTTTCATACAAAACATAAATAAACATAATAGTTTAAAATCATTTTCCTTAAAGAAACCTTAAGACACAAACGTATGTATATAACAACTAAATTCTTAACATAAAAATTCTTAAGATATAGTATCTAACAAATGCAAACGTAAATATCAAATAATCTTTAACATAAAATTCTTGGCATAAAATACTACATGCGAGAAGGATGTACCAATATTTAATTCCTTCTTCAAAATTAATATCAATATAGAGCGAGCTCCTAGGCACGAATGAATTCCTTGAAGAGAACGAGGATTCAATTTTAGTGTTACAATTACTAGGTTCTTTATCTCTTGAATAGTCGGTCGCTTCGGTGCCCGACTTCCGCTGATCGTTGATAGATCAATAATTGTTTTACTTTTCATGATGTTAGAGGCCAGATCCTTTTTTAGTGCCTTTACATAATAACTTTGTGGAGAAATCTCCTCCCCACTCGAAGATTCATTCATTTATGATTCCAAATTTCTCAAAACTTTATTATGCCTAAACCTCTTGACCTCTTTAAAAAAGAAGTAGACTATTTTTATTCTTTATTTACCTTTTTTAGAGAAGCATACGCGAAGTAAATAAATGAATGACTGCCCTCTCCTGTAGTAACACAGAGAGGGAAGAAGAAAATACATTGCTGGTGTGACATTATTTTTAAACAACCGGCGAGGGGAAATCGTCTCTCTTTACAATATGAATATAACTTGTGTTACAATAAACCTGGATACGAATATAATTGGTATGGTTAATGATAGGTACATTACTTTGGTAAATAAACACTCACATAAATTTTTTTCATTGTCTCAAATATATTTTGCTCCAACTTTTAAATTGTAATATCAAGCACAGTATTTTTATCTCATAATGATGTTTATAATGAAATGATAATCGAGACTATATTATATTTTATGAAAAAATGTGGTTTTACCCCATTAGGGCCAACAACTATATCTATATTTATTTGTTTGGAAAGAAGTTGAGTCATTATGTTTATTGATTCAACTCAGTATTGAAGTTAAATTTACACAAAAAAAAATGATAAATGTACGTAGGACAAAACATTTCAAAACTATTTTTTTTTACTTTATTAATATTTTTTGTAATTACATACATATATATATATATATATATATATATATGTATATATATATATATTTATATGTTTTTTGATAAATGTAAAAAAAAGAAACAGTTATTTTTTCGTTTGGTATTCCTGTAAGTCATAGAATGAGTATATGTTTATTGACAATGAGGATTAAACAAAATAAAACATTCATTTCTTTTTTGAGTGTTAGGACCAAAGAAAATATAAAAGAAAAACTCATCCCGCCCAGGAGGATTGGCAGAACGCTCTTGCTCAGAAATGAAGAGCTTAATTGCTATCAATATTTTATGTTTGTAACCTGAAGAAATTCCACTATACGTTACAGTATATTCTTACCAATATAACAAAATACAATCGTAGTAAATACCTCGTTGCTTCTAATTGAATAGAAATATAAGAACTATTAGGATAACAAATTTGTTAAATGATTACAAGTGATAAATCTTTTTATGTAATTAATACAGTTTATTCGTGTTATAGATATAAAACCTCTTTATTTTATATGAGCCCAGAAATGAAAAATTGTGTGATAAATATGTTGTTTTCATTTTTTTCTAATTAGATTTCCTTATTGTTGCATGATAACGCATGATGAAAATATAAAGTTAGAGTTTGTGAGTAAAGAAAAATATGGATTTTTTAAACATTTATTTCCTTCTCTTATTATTTTAAAACATTAACTATAATATAAAATTAAAACGTATATTTAACAGAGAAAAAACTAAAAAGAATATATACCAGAGAGAAAAATAAATATAATAGATATAAAATACAACTTTCAAACGCTCACATAAAAACAGGTAGCAAAAAGCTTAAAAGAACAATAATTTTAAAATAATAATATCAAAAACACTCCAAAGAATGCAATTCCTTTGAAGCAATGGTGACAATTGAATAATGTATCCTTTTTTTATTTGCATATGCTAATAGAGTTTGGAATTTGTTTATTAATTTGGAGGCGGTTCTAAATATTTTGGACTGGAAATGCAAATCATAGAACTTTTCGTCACTTATTGATTGTTTCCCCAGACGCTCTTCAAAGGTCTAATCCATTCTTTCCCAAAGCCTGCTGATCTCCTTACAGTCTCTGAAGATATGGGTTATTGTTCTTTCTTTTTCTTCTACTCACATGATAAACCTTTTTTTCTTCTCCAAATAATACACTCCAAAAGATATTTGATACATAATTTATTGAATTTCATTGAGGCTATTTCATAATATTCATTATTAATTTATGAAATATTGTGGAATATTGATTTATTGATTGCTTAATATATTCAAACTTTATATATCAGAACTATAATTGACTTAATCCTACGCTTCAATAACATTGCAAAATAAATAGGTATATCGGTTGAAAACTAATATAATACAAAAAGAGAAAGAAGCAGTTGAATATCGCTTTCTTCATGTTGAGCAAAGTAAAAAAAATAGTCGATTGTGTTTATTTTTTGCTTTAAATATATTCAAATTGAAAATATTTGTCTCTCTAATTATTGTTTTAAAAATACATCATTAATTCCACCTCTTGCCTCCTTGTTTAGAAGGAGTGGCAGAACGGTCATGGACAAAATAACTTTTTATTTTATACTAAAATATCTGACTAAAACGACCATCCATAGGAGTTATTCTACCGTGTATTAAACAGTTGGGCATATTCATAAAATTATTTTGATACTTAATCATCGCAACATAAATATTGATGACTAAAACAAACTATGGATAAAAAACTCTCCAAAATGCAATTTTTAAAATATTTTAGACTACTACCAATTATGTACAACATATAAGGGTAATTTCTAATTACGACAAAAATTGATTCATCTCAAAACTCAAAACTAGATTCTAGCTAAGATACGATCTTTTGATTACCTATATTACGTTCTCCACGGTTTTGTTTGTTTCATTGATGTCTTATTTCTTTAGTCAAATAACATAATCGTCATTTGATATTGTCAGGTCTATGAAATTTTATAGGCTGTTTTTGACTTTTTCATTTATTTGTGCTAGCAACTATATATATATATTTGCAACGGTCTCATGAGTTATCATTCAAAAGCTCCATTGGTTCAGAAACATTACTGATAATTATTTTACATTGTCCGTATCTCCTTTCCAGTGCAAAACTCTTATGTTTGAAATATTTTCAACAACTGTTTATAGTGGAGAAACCAGGACAAGTATCAGGAAAGTTACGCTTGGGGCTTGTGTTTATCTTGTCGACTGTCTTGACGAACTGGTACCGAATCCAGAAATAGGACTGAAAGTTTCCATTTGTTGTGGCGAGAGTGATGACAGGTATAATTGTGCCATTATTAGCTATTCGTCCCCCAAGATTGAACTCACACAGCCTCTTGGAGTTGATTTTTTAAGATAAAATTGATGTCTAGCATTTTTACTTATGTGATAACGAAATATAATCTTATTTATTATGGCACACATCATTATTTTTAAGCATTATAACGATATTTTATCCAATGTATTAACGATTAAGTTCTAATAAAGCTTGCTTGTGCATAATTGCTGTGTTGTTGAAGTTTTTTAGGGTTCATAATTTTAGACTTATAGATCTCTTATTAAGTCCTGGCATTCAATAAAACCAAATGAAAATATATCTAACAACATCAGGAACAATATGAAGTAAATGAAGGCCTTGTAATTACTATATTATAATGGTTATATCAATGTTATTTCGTTTCCCAAGAGTTCTTTTCATTAATGGCTTACACAATATATAGTACTCATTCTCTAAATAACTTCTCTATTGAGCATAACTCTCAAGATGCGATATAAATTAATTATCTTACATTAAATGAATGAGCTATTTTGTATTAGAAAGATTATTAGCTATTCTCATTATAAAAGAAATGAAAGTTCGGTTTTGAATATCAAAATTTTTCACAAGTCATTTTACACATTCTTTGAAAGTCTACATTTGTTCATAATTGTATCTCCTGTAACTGACAATTTCATTTTATTTTATAGTTTTCGAGGAATTAATAATATATATTTAGGATGTTTTTGTGATTTATATTTAAAAAAAACAATGTTTAGTATTTAATTCCAAAATAAACATCGTAAACGAACAAATGATAAAAATATTTAAAAATTAAACTTTTATTTATCAGTTTCATCAGAGTTTCAAGAAAATCTATTGAGCTCTCTTTAATATGTTTTATTGGTTTGCCCTTAGAGTAGGATTTTTTGGCTTTTGTAAAATGATGCTTCTTTAATGAAATTTGAATGTACAAATCATAGTCCGAAAATTTAGTACGATTTAACATGTAAGGATTCTTCCTCTATGAAAAAAAAATTTTATACAGCACATAATTAAAGTATTATATTGAATAAAAAAATTAATAATTTTACAATTTACATTCATAATTAGAAATAATCATATAACATATATTTAATTTATAGGTTATTGCCACATTAAATGGTCGCTCTATGTTATGCTTCTAGTTTATAATAAAATTGAATATTTAATCAAATGATTATTTTTATTCCTTAGTATTTTTTCAATTAATATTATAAACAAAAATATATTTAATGAATTTTAATTTAGTATAAGAAACAAAATGAGTTCTATAAAAAAATTACTGTAATAGAAATTATAGCAGTGGTTTGCTTTTTAAGGATGAATAATATAAACTTAGTTCTGCAATTTTTGTATAAGCATAAAAAGATCTGTGTAAGGAAGTTAACATTATCCTGAATAAAGTACAAAGAACTTAAAGTAATATGGTTAAAGTAATACTTTTTAAGCTGCTATACTTAGATTTGTATCTCTAACGATCATGACATTTAGTATTTTATAATAAAAATCTCAATACGGTATGCGTAAAAATAGATATGAACTAACGTTTTTATCAATTAGATGCTTAACATAAAAACCAGAACATGTAGATTTTGTAGATCAACATCAATACAAAAAATTCAATTTTATTCTTAATTTCAGTTTAATATTTATATTATTTAAAGTTCAAAAGTCAATATCCAAGAGACTTTTATAAAATATAGTTAATCTTTTCAACGACTCACTCAGAAAAATGTACCTTTAATAATCTATCTGATAGGAAATTGTTTTCACAAAAAAAATGAAATCTCCTACTTGTTAATTCAAACATTATTGTTTTTAAAGTGAATGTGATTATTTCAAAGGATATTTATATGTTGCTCATAATATGAAATAAATTATTTTTTAATTAGGTACAGGGAATAAATAAATATACCAACCTTTTATAAAAAGAAAGCAGTAACATTGTATCAAAGGTTTGGTGAGAAAAATATATATACTTTCCGTTTATTTTATAAGAATAGAAAGTACATATGTAAAAGATATAATAAATATATTACCTTAAAAATAATCTTAAAATATAACATGACTTTCAATTCCTCATTCATCAATAAAATATTTTCGAAGATAATCATTTTTAGTGTCAGAAAATTGATTAAAGATATAATAATAATAAACCTAAATGAGGTTGCGTTAATTCAAAAGCTATTTTTTCCGTTCATTTAATAAGAAGAGAAAGTTCATAAAAGATTTTAAAATACTATTATTTTAAATTAATCGTATAATAAAATTAAAGCTCATAAACTTATTTTTCAATGAATATGTAGAAAGATTATCATTTCTAAGGGAGGAAAATGATTGACAAAATTGATTTAGATATGGAAGGCTGTGCTCATAAAATTGTGAAACTTACGTACATGGTACAAGGATTCAAAGAATGCTAAGTCGTCCCTCGCAAAGTCGCGACGGCCTTGATCCAATACACGACCACCGCGATATATATGTGGGTCGCGATGTTGATATATATTATAACATAATATATCTCGTGAATATATATCTCGTGAAAAAACGGGAGCCAAGCCATCGTTGCTTAGTAAAAGAACTGTGTTTTAGATAGGAATTAAAAGGGAAGTAACAATAGATATACCATAGAGATATAAAGATATAGAGAGCTGATTTCCTTCAACAGCAGAGAAACATCGTTCAGCTGTATTTTTGTGTCCAGTATAAACAAAATAATTTGCACTACGTCATCGTAAGCTGATCATAGAGATAGATTCTATCTCTATGATCAGCTTACGATGACGTAGTACATATTACTTTGTTTATATTGGACACAAAAATACAGATGAAGGGAATAAGCTATCTATATACTTTTATCTCTATGAGAAATACGTGTGAGGTCTTAAGAGATTGATAAAAACTGGTAAGTACATATTATTATAGAAAGATAGACGACAATAATAACCAAATAAAGAAAATCTAGAAAAGTTTATCTATTTTTAGGAATAATAATAATAATTTTAATTTTTTTTTAGAAAATGGACGGATAAGGATGTATTAATTGATAATCACATTGATATGGTCTAGCAGAGGAGAGGGTTAAAAGCAAGAAGATATTAAAGTCTATATATCTCAATGGAAAGCTCTAATTTTTACTTTTTTATTCATTAAGAAAATTGGTTCAAATTAAAGCATAAAAAGAAAGTAGCTCATCGACAAAAGAAGTAATTAAAAAATATTGGCCTAAAAGTTGGTAACGCTATATGTCACCGATCCATAAATGACGTCACAAATCTATTTCATAACGGTCCAAATGTATTTTGTTTGATAATGAATTCAATCACCGATAGTTGGCAGAAATGGCCGAGGAAAATACAGACTAGTAGTAAATGGACCATGAATAAATGACCAAAAATAGAAAAGGAAAATGATGATGCATGGAAAAAATGTCCAAAGAAATAATTGCCTCGTTTACTAATAATAACAAAAAGGAATCATTTTTATTATTAGCAAAACTAAACTTACTCTTTACTATTAAATAATCAATTTATATAAACAATAATATTTCTAAAATACTTATTTGTATTGCACTCAAATACATTTTTTCCATAAATCATCATTTTCCTTCATTATATTGGATCATTTATTCTTTGTCCATATTTTCTTGGGGATTTCGTCCTGTGCCATATTTTCCTGGTCCATTTCTTCTGGACACCTCCATCACAACTTGATAGATCTTTATAAATTACTTTTATCTCAAGCTTAAGCCGTACTAAAGTGCGGTCAGTTATGATTGAGAAAGAAAAATACGAAAAGAGCTTGTTAACATTGTTAATAAATACATTGAGAACATGGTTTGATTCGGGTGGTTCCATGAAAACTATTTATCTTTTGAAATAAAAAGAGACCATGTATGAAGAAGTAGGTAGCAGTAATAATATAGTACAGGGAATAGAAATAAGAAAAATATAACAAATATTTCAGTGATGTCATAATCACTTTTTTGTATCACAATCAAAATCGTCTAAATAGAGATTACCTTTATATCTGTATGGTTGTCCCATAGAGATATAAATATATAGAGAGCTTTTTCCCCTTCAAAAGCAGAGAAACATCATTCAGCTGTCGCGACAGCTGAGTGATGTGTTGCCCACAAAGAAAATATAAAAGAACTAGAAGCGCAATGCAGGCTGGAAAGGAGTATTGGCTGTGTTGCCTTCAATAGAGTTACACAGCTGACCTCATAAGATTCACAAAAATGTAAACAAATTGAGTTAAGAACTATTTTCAGTATAAGTATGACTCTCCTATATTCAGATCAAGGTCTGTATAATAAGGTCTGGGCAATACAAAAATAAACATGTAGCAGTGCGACTACTCAATGACGTCACTGGAGAACGATTATATTTATCTATATATATATAAATCAATCTCTCTATCTATCTATAAATATATACATATATATATATATATATATATATATATATATATATATATATATATATATTATATATATATATATATATATATATATATATATATATATATATATATATATATATATAGTGTGTGTGTATGTGTGTTTGTATAAATAAATAAATAAATATTATATAATATAAATTATATATGTATATATATTCGTTCTACACTGACGTCATGGAGTAGTCATACAGCTAGGATTACATGATTGTTTTTGTATTGCCCAGACCAAACAGGAAAAGGGAAAGGCATATGAAGTGAAAGAGGAGTGAAGAAGAAATACAAATCCTTTAATTAAAAAGATTTTAATTTATCCATCACAAGATGTAATAACTGTTTGTCAAGAAGCGGAAAGAGTCTTTTGTCACTTTTTAATCCTTGACAAAGCTGCTTTATTAAAGAAAGATAAAATTCCCTTGCATATTGCTGCCCAAGTTTTGCAAAACATTTGTGAAAATCAACGGGAGGTTTTTAATGATCTTAATGAACATATGCTAGACGTTAGCCCAACAAACAATCACGTTTATAAATTCATAAAATATTTGGCAGCAACTTATTCCCGAATAAGATTTTATCATCAAGGAAGAGTGACGAATATAAAATTATTGACTACATAAGAAAAAGTCATGATAAAACAGTATTATTCAAAGGACAGTAAAAGTATTCATTAATATTATTAAAAACCTATCACATTGTTTTTCTCATGTTTATTTATGTTATGCAAATATATTTATACAATAATTACATATCTTTAAAATTGTACCCTGATTTCCCTAAATATATCAATAATATTTTCTATTTTACAAAAATTAATATAGGACTAATAGTTAAAAAAAAATATAGCGAATCTTTTAAAATCGTACTACATATAAATCTCAGTTTCATTCTTCATTATAATTACTAAGTTTTTCTTCTCTTCTGTTGTTCATGTTTTTCCTTCGGTAGACGCTTCTAGTTCTTTATATTTTCTTTGGTCGCCCAAGGTCTGTATAATAAGGTCTGGGCAATACAAAAACAAACATATAGCAGTGTGACTACTCAATGACGTCACTGGAGAACGATTATATCTATATATCTATCAATCTCTCTATCCATCTAGAAATATATATATTGGCTTAAGGAATATTTATATATAAAACTTATACACAAAGAAAATCTAATAAAGCATTTTTTCGTTGGGAATTATTGAGTGTAAATTTTTTCCTTAAGAACACTTTTGTATAAAATGCATTTTTAAAGGAAACTACTGACTTTTGGGCCCAGCTTATCAGTCAAAATAGCTTTATTGAGCATTAATGAGCACATTTGATTAGTTTTATTTTATAAACTGAGCCCATTGTGAGTACTTTTTCGTTCATTAATAAAGGAGTATATTGGTATATTATATATTAATATTCATAAAGAATCTAAACACAATTTTAAAAATGTGCATAAACGTTTCTTATATCCTTTTTAAATACATGGGTTACGGTATAAATGATCTTTTTTAAGACATCCATGAAGTTGAATAAAAATATACTTTTCTCTTGTAAATGGTTACAATCAATTTCCTAGTAAAAAAAATACATTAAATATTTTTTTTTTCATTTTTGTAAATCAATTCCTTAAAAAAACACCATTAATATAGGGAATAATAGTTCGTGAAACTACAATTTAAGAAGTTGAAATAAATACATTTATATGATTAAATATTATTATGTGATTTATATTTAACATTTTCAATAGAAATGTGTATATCATTAATCATTATGAATATTCTTTGAAAATATTACATAATATTATATTCAAAAATTGCATATACAATTTATGACAGGGTTTGTTCATATATCATTATTTAAATAAATCCATGTAAATGTTATACATATATATATATATATAGGCTGTTCCATAAATAATGAGGTCGATCAATGAAAACTCAAAATTTCCAGATCAACAAAAAAACTTCTCATCAGTACACATCATCCCTTCCAACTGCAATGACGTCGTAGCAGTGTCCCCGGAGCTTCCTGAGTTGGTCGTAGAGCTCGTCTTCACTGACCTCCTCATTGCCCGCTGAACGGCAAGTGAAGCCTATTCGTGGACTCTAAAATCGTCCTCCCAGAGCATGTGCTTCAACTTTTGGAACATGAACCTGTCACACAGGTTCAGGTCAGGTGAGTAGGTTGACGGTTTCACCGGTTCCACGTCCCTCCGGGTCAGGAATTCCCTGGTATTGGTGGAAGTGTGTGGACGTGCATTGTACCACATGAGGAGACAATCTTTCAGCTGGATCTTGTCCTTTTTCAGGCTGAAAAAGCGCTTCCCAGTCGTCCTCAGGTACTCTATCATGGTGTTCCGGTCGGCAGTGGTCTCGGCAGGTAGTGCAGTGATCGATACCCACCTCGGCTTGCAAGTGAACCCCATCAGAATCATCGTCTTCCTCGCTGTCTGTTTCACACGGGGAGTCGAGAACCGGGCCCCCGTGGGCTCTGTCCAGACTTGCTTCCGCTCCGCCGAATCCCAGTAGAACCAGGACTTGTCCTGGACTAACAGATGAGACCCCAGAAAGTCCTCCCTGTGGTCCTGGAACAGCTTCAGGAGGTCCTGACAGCACTTCACTCGCTGCGTCTTGTTGGCTTCAGAGAGCTAGTGAGGGACGAGCACGCTGAGGAGGTTTCAGAGCCCTAGATCCTCCGTCAGAAGCCTGAAAACAGTTGTAGATGGTAGGGACACCTATGCAGCAACTTGTCGAGTGGTCATCCGGGGGTTATCCTCGACCAGGCGCTTCACACGGGCCACATTCTCCTCTGTCCTCGTCTCCCGGGGACGTCCAGGACGGGTCTTCTTCTCCAGGGCAAAAACACCCTTATCGAACTCAGTGTGCCATCTCTGGAGAGTGGAGAGACCAGGGCAGGAATCAGGGAAGGTAGAAAGCAAGTCCCCATGGATCTCGTTGACTGTCCTGGCGAGCTTGATCCGGATCAAGAAGTAGGAGCGAAAGTCGGGTGTCTCCATTTTCAGCGGCGAGTTGAATGAATGATAGAAATGACGCGATTACTCACCTTATATACTAACCTGAGTGGCGCCATACAGTCTGCTCCCATGCAAAAATATGCGATAAGAACGCTCCCGCTGAAATTTTTGGGATGGCGTGTGAACTTTTTGAGATAGCTAACCTACCTCATTATTTATGGAACAACCTAATATATATATGAACAATACTATCTGCAGATTAATCAAATATCAGCTTCTATTCTGAAAATTATTTTCTAATGATCAACCATAGGTCGTCTTTTAGTAGACACTCCTTTTTGTCATATGGTAGAACATTTTTCTACTTATAAACTGAAGTTTTTAAATATATGTAGAGATTTTTTTTTCCTGCAACAAAAATTAATTATATTTACCTAAAATAAATTCTACAGCGAGCGCAAGTTTTGACCACAGCAGCATTTTAAACTAAATATCCACAATTGAAAAAATGCATTGCTTTATGGATTATTTTCACGTGTCAAATCGTTTGTAAGGCTAAAGCACGAACATTTTTTCATTAAGTTACAATATGTAGGTGTATTTCTTCTTCTTCTTCATGATGGTATGTAATTGGATCTGGGGCAACAATAAGCGACGCAATGTGAGTAATTCCTTTTTTGTTTGTATGTGGTTTTATAGTACAAGTATTAGACTAATGAGAGGGATCCTTGTATATGTAATGAGTGGACGCGAATTGAAGAGAGTGAGAGCCAAAAAAAACATTTGTTCTTTGTGTGGGTGTTTGTGTGCATGTCTAATTATAATAATAATTATTATAATTCAGATATAGTTGCTTGCAGACTAATGGGACCCAAGAAAATTGGGGAGTCTTAATCGAAAATGTCTTGTTCTCATTTACATAATTACTGGTCATAACCATAGAGAGCTTCAATAATCGAGGAATATCGTTCAATGTTGACCAAAAACAAACTCATCAATATACGAAAGGTTTTGTGACATATCTCTGCATAGAAGGTCTGGTTGTTTTGGGACAAAAAGGTATGTAAAGAAAGTATAAAAAATATGAAAGGAGTAATCGTCGTTGAAAGTATAAGATGAGAGGCGTTCCGTTCTTTTCTATGTCTTTGACTAAAATAATCCTTGTCAGTCCCAGGTACATGATATTCTACAGAAAGAGTTGTCTTTGAATACTTCATACGTGTCAATGATATTCATGCCGTGGTTGTATTCAGTTGAAATGAGATTTCATTTTAATGATTCTATTCGTATATTTTATATTTAGCATGAGAAGTTGAAAGCAAATATATCAAGGAGCGTAAATCAATCAAAATCAATTATACAATATTTATTTCGAATACAATTAGTCTCTTGCTCTTAAACTGTTCCAAAAATAACGATAATTTTTCGTGCATAAATAACTAAATGGTAATAAATTATAATCTTCAATCAAATAGTGGCCCTATGAAATTGTAGTATTCATAGAATATAATACTATAATTGCTCTAGTTATGACATCACACTCATTAATGGATTTACATTCTAATTAAGGTACTGATTTAAAAAATATATAAGGATTGCCCAAATAATTACCCTATCAATTTAGTTTGTCATCCTAGTAGCTTAAACCCTTTGCTAAAGTAAATCCAACCAGTCGGCATTTAATTGTATTTGGTTTAGCTCGCATTGTAGAGACTGTTTCAAATTATAAAATAATTTAATACACATATTTGTAGATTACCCATTTTTACATATATAAAAAGATTAATAGTAATTAACATAAAAGAAATGGATAAGGCTAATGAATGCATACTCAAAGCTGTGTTACTCCTTGGACATACCAAATGGAAAATAATCCGTCTCTAAGACAATTGATTTTGCGGTATTAAAGGCTAAAGAAAGATTAGTGAGCAAACTACCTTCGAGTAGATTTTAACTCCTGAGAATTATCCTAATAGCCGCCGCCAGATATGGATCCCTTACCCTTAAAATCCTTCCGTAACCAAGAACTTTGGACTCTCGCTTCGAGGAAAAAAACAAAGTCTCACAACCAGTTTAGGACCATAAAAGAGTTACTAAAATTTTATTTGCTATTTGTATTTTTATGTCTGTTTAGTCATTTAATTCAAAGTTTCAGTTTTATAGTGGGAATTTTAATTTTTTATATACCTCATTCTTTGATGTCATAAACACATTATTGTTTGTGTTGAAACTAAAGTTATTATTTTTTTGTCGTTGAATTAATTTCAAACTAAAAATGCATTATTATGATTTAATGCGCAATTACTTCGACTATTATTTAAGACTACAAAAGAAGAAACCAACAACAAGTAAGATCTCAATTCGTACACTTACAAAAAACTCCATTCTTGAATAAGTAGTCATATATTAAATGCATTTATTTTCATGAAGTATGTGGCGTTTTTATACAATGGATGCTAAAAAAAGAGATGTTTCACGAATATGAAATTTATGGGATGCATATGAATGAATAGGAAGGCAAAGCCTTTATAATGATTAGCAAAAAAGAAAGGCCAATCTCCTATGTATAGTATCATCTTTCATGATTTTTATAAAATTAAGAACCAACCGTTTCTAAGGTGAGTATACATGAATAGAAATTGTGTCAAGTAGTTATTTTCTCTTCCTCATTTTTTTTTCTTCATCAGCAAGGTCTTTATTCTATTTAAAATATATACAACGAATAATTATATATAAATAAAAGATAATAAAAAGGAAAATTGTGTTTTATAAAAACATAAATAAACATTCTAGTTTAAAATTATTTCCCTTTAAAGACCACAAATTCTTATAACAAGTAAATAGACTTACATATTAAAATATCAATGATCAAAATAAAATTCCATAAAGTATAATGATGAAACAATAAAAACATAATCAACAATCATTCATGTCAATTTAAACTTTTTATACTGTTTAATTATTATTTTGAGCGATTTCGCATATTATAGTGACAAGGATGGGAAATACTTCTTTATAAGTCTTTATAATGATTAGCAAAAAAGAAAGGCCAATCTCCTATGTATAGTATCATCATTCGTGATTTTTATAAAATTAAGAACCAACCGTTTCTAATGTGAGTATACATGAATAGAAATTGTGTCAAGTAGTTCTTTTCTCTTGCTCTATTTTTCTTATATTTTCATTGCTGCTGATATTTTAAGGTAGTTTTTGCAAACTCAAAAATTAAAATAATTTTTATCATCAGCGACTTTTATATATATATTTGTTTCGGTAGAATAGTATCCGTATATATATATATATACTTCATTCAGCATGAGTATAAATATAATTTAATCCAAATAAATACCAATCATTGAAAAAGGCTCATGAGAACAAACACTTAGGTTTCCATATGATAAAATGCATATCTTTGGATTGGTGTTCACACATCAACAAGCCAAGGAATGTGACATAATGCAATTTGTTTTGTGTTTCTTTTCACGCAGGATTTTTCAGAAAATCACGTTCTGGAAAAAAGTCCTATAGCGATATATTTTGGCATCACCAAGGTCTACGTAAATAAATAACTTTCATTAAAATATGTACTTCTCGACAATAGCAAGTTAGTTACAAAATATAAATACTAGACGTACTGATTTTACAATGATTTACTTAATGTACATTAAAACATTATTTTCCGGTTTCTAAAAGGTAAATAAATAAATATTGATTTCTTCCATGCCTATTTCGTCAAATTAAATTTGTTTTTAGAATATAATTATTCTTATCATTAATAATTTTCATTATTATTGTCTCTACTTTATTTTATTTCATATAGTTATATGTATCATTATGTTTTACGATAAGTCTTTCTGTTTCGGCAATCAATTATAACAAAAATACTGATATACATTTACATTTATTTATTTATTGTAAAATAAATAGCCATGCGTATAATTTTGGAACATCGTATTCCGAAGGCAACATTTACAGTCAACCCCCTTTGTCAATTAACCCTCAGGTTTCCCGAAACGTAAATATGGTATGTTTCCAACCAAGCGTCAAAAAGCAATGTACACTTATGGTATTTTGGGAGTAAATCATAACCAAACTGTATTTTATTTATGATATTTCAAGTAATAAAATATTATCTTCAGTTCTTAAAAAAAGTGGCAATTGGATATATGAACGTTGCATATATATTTATTTTTGATATGTGACTAATACAATAATTTGTAGCGGATATAATAATAATCTAATAATGTTTTTTTTTCAGGTAAGACACGATTATTTCTCTTGAGAAGTTATATTGACTACAGAGGATGAATAAGGCTGGCAAAAACGTATATGTTTTGTATTCAATGATGATTTGTAAACAAAGTTGATAGTTTATTTGTATTAGATTTTCGTGAGGATAAAATACTATTGTATATATAGTTTACGGTACAGATTTAACATTTCAAGCATATTATTAAGATTAGTAAACCTAATATAGGCCTATCTAATTTAGTACCAACTATATTAGTTTAATTTACTTTTTCATTTGCTGTAAAATTTAACATTTTGGATTAAAATACCGTGATAGGATCTTTGCTATTAAGAAACTGGCATATATATATATATGTACATATTACTATTAATTGCGAGAGTTCACTACATCAATCCTAGCTTTTATCATTATATTATTTTCAAACTATGATGATCAAATTACTTATTACAATGACAGTTATGATATGAGTATAATCAATAAATTAAATGAATAATTCAAATAATAAAATAATAAGGTTTCGGGCATTTTTCATACATTTTCTATCTTGTTTGATCCCTTAATAAGCTTTAGACAAACTCTATAAGCAGACAAAGATACTTTATCTTTTTGTTCATGGATTAAATCTCTTGTATAAATATTATTTTTCTGTCTATACCTTCATCTAATAATAATAAATAAATAGAATTAGATATTATTTTTTGTTGATAAAATAATATTTCAACTTTCGTTAAAAAAGTTTTATTTGCAGATTAATATCAAAAGTCGTAAGAAATGACATTAAAATTAATGTCCTTATTTTTTTATATCCATATCCCCTATTAACTAACTTTTTTTGAATGTATTTATACAGTTTCTTAGCTTCATTCGTATCACATGCTCTGAAATATTCCCTAAAAAATGGGGTTGAAAAGTAAACTTGCATATGATATGTCATGAAAATTAATTAATCATCTGGATTGAGTACAAATCGGAAGCATACATTATCGTTTATTTTGAAAACTATGTTTGTGCAAAGACGATGAGAAAATGTTAATGAAAAAATAGGTACTCCACCGTGAGACATTGCAACCATATTCCCATGCCCTTGCTCCTATTCTTGGGAGAAAATATTATTAATGTGAAAGGAGACACTGCTTTGGGAATTATATATATTAGTAATATCATTTTACATTACATCAACAAAAATATAACTATTTTCTGTATGAAAATGTATTTTCCTTATGAAATTAGTTCTCTTTTCATAGTAAGATATCATGAAAAAATTAATTTACATCTTTTAAGAAAAGAAGTTTTTTTTTATTATCCTTTTACATGAATAACAACACGGTTTTAGGCAATATTATTCAAATAAACGTATTTTTTTAGAAGGCTTTCGTTTTCAAGAGTTGTTTCGGATGAAAATATATTTAACTTTATATATTTTTTTTAATTCAATATTATACAACAACATTTGGAAAAACAATGTTCATTTATGTTTTGTTTTACAAAGGTGTTTTGTTTTTATTGTAGTTTTAGTATGTTTTTGATTACGCAGTAGTTACGAAATTGATTTTTAATTTAAAAAGTTTATGATTTGCAACTTAGACTTTAAGTATTTTTGTCAAATGTAAAAATTAAATCACATACATACTCCATACGTTTTTTTCAATTATATAAATGATGAAAACAGCATTGTTTTTAAGAGTGGGTATTATATATTATCAAAACAGTATATCTACAAATAGAATGTTATTTTAATATATAACTTAACGTAATTATTATTTTGATAAAAATAAAAGTATACGTAGAACGGTTAATGTATGACGTCAACTAGTACTCTAGACTCAAGAGCTCTTATTATTTGTATTTTCAATTGTTATAAAATGTTGTTACGCCAAAAAATATATATTTTTTCCACAAAAAAAACTTAATAAAAACGTACAATATCCATTTTTCTGTTATATAGGGCCCAACAGGTAAATCTGGAATGATTTTAACTGCATATAGATCAATAAGGAGTGCATTGCAGTCAAGATGATAGCTATGAATGAGAGATTTAGTGTATCTTCCATTGATTAGTTACGATTTAGATACAAAACAACAACGATAACACCATGGAAAATATCCGAAATGACGCCATTATCGAATTGGCCCACAGATAACTCCACCTGGGACATCATCAAAGCCACCGGGTATACCAAGTGCACTGTGTATGATGTCACCAAGAGGTACAAGAAGAAGTCCCATGAGCGTACGGCTGACAAAGTTAGGACGCCCAGGTTTCTAGCTGGGTTAAATAGATCGGTGGAGGCCAATCCCATGACGAACAAGAGCAAGCTGGCAAAGGACAAGAATGTAAGCACGATGGCCATCTCCCGTGCAGTGAAAGACCTCGGGAAGAGTCCTATAAGGAAAGTCCCAAGGTCATCCTGTTGGAACGCTGCAGCAAGATTCTCAGACTTCTGAAGTCAGATCAGGAACCAACTCTTCGATTCTTCTCTGATAAAAAGTCTTCACTGCTGATGCCCACTCAAACGACAAGTGGATTGCCGGGAAGAAGTTCGAGGTAGTGTCAAAGTTCCGTAGCAAACATCCAACTAATGTGATGGTTCTCCTCCTTGTCTCCAGTGAGAGGAATATCATGCCAACCCCCTCTTCTTTCAGCCCGGACAGCACCTCAACCAGGAAGGACTACCTCGACCGCCTTATGACTGTGGTGAATCCGAAGATGGATACAAGTGCCACTGGGCGCCCGTACCTTTTCCAGTAGGACTCAGTGCCGGCGCATAGTGCAAAAACTTGCTCAGGGTCAATGTTCCCGATTTCTGGGATGTGCAGACCTGGTCCTCCAGCTCTCCCGACCTCAACCCTTTGGATTCCCACGTTTAGAGGGAGTTAGAAGGGAAGGCCTACAACAAATCCCACAACGCCGTGGATGCATTGAAGACCTCCATCATCCGTGAGACCGGGAAACTTGATCTTGTGAACATCATCAATGCTTGCTCCTACTTCAGGTCTAGAATCGAGAGAGAAGCTGACGGCGGCCATATTGAATAAAATTTCTTAAAAGATCTATAGACTTGTCAATAAAAGCAGTTGACTCGACCACAATGCTCATTGATCAGCATGCAGCTAAAATCATTCCGGATTCCAGATCTGTTAGACCCTGTAAAATTCCTCATTTTATCTATACACAATGTAAAATAATTGTAAATACAAAAAGAACAACAAGCAACATATTTAAATAAGAAATATTCTAGAGATTGGTGCTTAATATATTATTAGGTTAAAACTGCATTTGTGAGCTTGCTATGGATGTTACCATGCTTGACAGCTTTAAAGTTAGTTATAATTGAAATAAAATAAAGAAAAAAGTCTTATAAATACATGTCCACAATACATATAAATAAAATATTGACCCATAGGCTTTAGCCTTTGTCGCATATCAAGGAATAATGTATATTTTCAATAATAAGGGAACTTTTTGCTGTTCTAATAATATTTGGAACTCAAATAGGCTGGGATGTTTATGTCTACAATAGTATAGAAGTTTGTTGATAAATATTTTTACAAATTGTTTCGCTTAACAAAAGTAAATTACCACATTTGTATTTTCACCAACAAGGACTCCGAAAGGAGTCATATAAAGCATAGCCTCAAAATTGTTTTGCCGAACTTTAAAAAAAATCAGCATATCGCAGTAAGATATGTTATTAAGGTTTTTGATATTGAATACTTTGTTTATATACCATATTATGACAATTTAATCAAAAATTATTTCCAAATAGATCCAAAACACATACATATTTTTTTAAATATATCTTACAAATTTGAAAAAAAATCCATAACATATTCTTAAGCAACATTTCTCTTTGGCTTAGGCGATTTTCTTTTATTTACAAACAAAAACATATATAATGACTAGAGGCATGTATACACTCAGAGAGTGCAAACCTCCACCGATCCCCACCAAATGAATCACTTAACGGAATTACAATCCAATCATATATGTCTACATAAGTAGGTGTGTTTGGTGAATAATGAGTGAGGAGAGAGCCGTCCTAAAAAACATTCATTGACGTCACACTAGTTATTTGTCAATTCAGAAATACGTCACTGGATGTTTAAACTCCTTTCTTTTCTCCATCATGCTCTTAATATTAGCGTTATATTTTATTTAATATTAATATTAAGAGGAAGACGGGAAGAGAAAGAAGTTTAAGCACCCAGTGACGTAGTCCTTAGCTGATAAATGAACAATATTACGTCAATGAATATTTTTTAAGCGTTTGTTCTTTCCTACTCCCTGAAAAGAGACCCCATTTCATTATTAATATTTTTAGTATTTAGCTCATTTTGCATCTTAAATAAGCACTCAGAGATGCCAAAATTTAATCACTTGTTTCTTTTGGCATTTCCAACAACTCCACAAAGTTTCATCCGAATCCGTGCGTACTTTTTGAGTTATCCTGCTGACAAACAAACCAACAAACTAACAAACCAATGCCAGTGAAAACAGTACCTCCTTCGGCGGAGGTAATAATTAAAACTAACTTCATAGATATGTGATGTATTGTCTTAAAATGGTGCTCGAGGAAAGAAGAAGAGAAAGACGCACTTTTTTCAGACCTATTCATTTATTATGTAAATAAATAAAAATGAGACATTTACATAAAACCCAAAGCAAATGTGTTATAAAAACATAAATAAACCTTATAGTTTTTTTGCCTAATTTGTTTGACAGAATTTTATTCAACTGGATATAAATAAGCATTATAGCATTTATAACATTTTTGTGTGTCTTACTATTTTTATATTTTTTAAGGTCTTTATTTCAATTGTAACAGGAGATATAAAGTAAAAATGGCAGTAGAATTGTGTATAAAAATAATAGATAAATAAACAACTATTTTTACTTAGTCAGCAATGAGCACATAGATATTATTTCTTGAAATTTTATCCCTTACAAACAACTGAAAAAATGAATCAAAACAACAAACTATAAAAGAGGGTCTATACTTTTATATTTGCCCTTTCAATAATGACAATAGGCTTCAGAAAATGCCTAAATGGCTCCTAAAGCTGTTGAATAATTCATCTAGTCTTGGATGATGAGCAATTATGTCTGTTTGTAAGTATAGCATATCAACCGGTTCTTATATGAGATCGTCATACTGTTATCCAAAGAAAACAATATTATTTTTGGCGAATTTTTCATTTATATTTCATTGCTCATGAAATAATAAAGTTAAGGAAACCAATTTTAGAGGCCAGAATTATTTATTTATTTTTTGCCTAGAAGTTACGATAGAATTGCATCCGACAGGATATGAATAAATAGCATTATAGCATTAAAATTAGTCTATCAAACCTAGGATATTAATGAAGTAAAACAAAAATGACCATACCTTCTTGGGATTCGAACCTGCGCCCCCAACATTGAGAGTCCAACGCGCCTTAACGCACACGGCTATCGCACTCCCTCAACAAGATTTATTTTTGACGAGATTTCTAAGGATGATTAAATATTCAAAAGCGCATTTTTCCATCGACTTAGTCGAAAAGTTACAATAATAAAAAATGTAGAGCCCCTCTCATTTTTTTCGTATTATGTAAAAATATGCAAATGAAGTCACATCATATTTCTCCTAAAGTTTTTGAAAAAGTAACATTGTTGTTAACATGTCATGGCCCTTTCGGGAAAACAAAGCATTGACAAGTTAAATGCTCTATCAAAGCCTTGAAAATGTGGCAAAATTATAGTCTAGGAATAGGTTAACAAACATAAATATCTTTCCTCCTCACACAATTATTTAAGAACATACTTGGCCTACTTATTTTCTCACTTAAACCATGGTATACAGTAGTTATAAACATTTATGAATAAATAATAAATTCTACAGCCATTTGTCTAGACACAATTTTGAACGTCTCCACCAATGATTTATAGTTTGGCATGGCTAAAGTCTAAGCTCTACTTAGAAAAAGGAGGCACGTACTTTAGTTGTATGCGTATCGGTTTTTGCGACTTGGATACACTCCCTGGCAACAATGACGATTGGAGGAGAAAAAGCATTAAAATTGTCACATTTTAGATAATGATGTATCTTCGTGTTGCAATAAACTTTTTAAAATTATATGTAGGCAAGTCTTCAAAGCAAGCATATAATGAACCTAATGGAGTCTATAACAAGAGATTAAATGCACTAAGGCCCTCTTTTCATCTCCGTTTTAACTCCTTTTATTCCAGTATGATATACAGTATTAATATATCAGACGCGTATCAAATAAAGTTTCTCCTTCACTTTCTATATGTTTATTAATATGTTATTTAAAAACTTTTGGTGAATTAAGAAAATAGGATCTCAAAGGATTTTTAATATACACATATAAGAAAATATAAATGGAAAAATTCAAGACATAAAATAACCTTTTATTCGTTTAAAAAAAACAAACTTCCTCTAAGGCATTAGAGTTTTTTAGAGTCTCATTAAAATATAAAGTCACTCGAGCTAATCTTTCATTCTTAATTGTCGTTTTGTTGAGATGACTGATGACTATGGACGTGGATTAAAATTTATATTTTGGCATGTCACAACTTTCAAAAAGACGAAGGAACGAATATATATTAAGCCGGCCCGGTTTGGCCCCGGCTCGGCCCCGGCCCAGCTTTAAAAATTTAAGTCCAGGCCAGGGGAAAAAAAGTTTCCCGGTCGTTCCTGACATATATATATATATATATAATAATATAATATATATATTATATATATATATATATATATATATATATATTATGTATGTATATATAATATATATATATATATATATATATATATATATATATATATATATATATATATATATATGGATGTATATATATATATATTATATATATATATATAATATATATATATATCTATATATTATATCTATATATAGGATATATATATATATATATCTATATATAGGTGTATGATCCTTATATATATATTACGCGCATTGATCCGTTATTCCATCTTGCAAATTATTTTTTAATATTCCCTTACCTTTTTTTCAACTATCTCGTTCAAGACAAACTATTCTTTTTAATAAATGAACTCCCTTTCAGTAATTTTTTTGCTAAGATCTTCTTATCTAATCTTAAAAAAAACAATAGCAATTTCATTACTGGTTATTACAGTAACTCGATAATGATGATAAGTTTTTAAACGGTTAATTTTGTATAGCGTTTTTGTGTGACATGTAATCATTTTGATTTGATGTTTTGACGTGAGTCAGCAAACTAGTGTAAATATACTAAATTGGACAAGTTATTATTCTTCTTTATATCGATGGTACAACTACAATACATATCCACCCACTATTTCTGTTTTTGAAAAAAGCGTTAATGATTTGATAACGTAAATTACTTTTGTAATGCTTATACATCTAAGCTTGAGTTGAAATGATAAATGTCTTTTTGGGTAAAAACCAATTAAATATTATATACTATTCGATCGAAACCTTTTTACAAGTACTATTTTTAAAGATATACTTTATCATTACGAAGTTATGCAGAACTATACAAGCGTAAATGTTTTAATGTTTCTTGTAAACATGATCATCCCTTAAAATTCCACCAAATTGCCCATGTTTACTTCCTTGATATTAAATTTTCGTAAGTCTTCTCTTATAGAGTAACTTAATACGCAAGGAAGGAAATAAGCCGGTTTTTTTCGCTTAATTTTTTGACAAGTATTTATGTTTATATATATATATATATATATATATATCTATATAATATATAATCTATATATATTATATATCTATATATATATCTAATACATAATATAGTATATATATATATTATATATGTATATATGTATATATATATATACTTATATATCTATAATATATATATTATATATATATATATATATTATCATATATATAATAATATATATATATAATATATATATATATATAGTATTATATATATATATAATATATATATATACATATATATTATGACATATATAATAATATATATATGTAGTATAATTATATATAGACAGCTTATAGGTATTGTATATATATATAGTATATATATATATTTCATATATAATAATTATAATTGTACTATGAATATTATATAACGATATAGAGAGAGAGAGATTTCTTGCTTTTTTTTTTCTTATAGAGCCCTATAGTCTTTAGGCTTGTTTGATAATAGAATATGAATATTTTATGCAACTTGGAGTATAGGTATTATCATTTCCAAGGAACTAGCCTTAAAATGATATGTTTTAAATATTTTGTCTGATATAATTACCTTATTATAGCACTAAGTTGTATAACAAGATAATTTTTTTTGCAAAATATCAATCAAAGAGAAAAACTTGTATCTTAAACAAGTATACATAGGGTTATTTATATTATTAGAAAAAATTACTTTAAAAAAAGTTAAACATTATCATTCAATCTCTTTTAGGTTGATTATTATTCAGTTTATTATTTTATACTAGTAAACTGAAAAATGTGGTTTTTAATAACACTTTTATATTTTCGTCATTCAGTTATAAAATAAAAGAAATTTTTTATCATATGTTATTCCGCCAATTTATTCTGTGTATAATTATGTGGCTTCTTAGTTTTTGTATAAGGATTAAATATTGTTGGTAGTATTTGTTATATCAAAGCAAATGTTGCAATCTAATTAAAAAGAAGTTAATCACGAAAATCTCGTGATAATTAAAAAATATATTGAGGGTTTTAAACAAAAAAAACAAGTTGATTCCACATATTGAACTAGTTAAATGTTTTTACTATAAGACATATACTAAAAAAACATTATGATTAAGTTATCAAAGTACATTTCTCAACATAAAAGTGGTCATGAGTAGAACATGGTAAGTATAACAATGGAATGGCCGAAAAAATTATCCCCCTTTTGGCCGTTCTGTCGATTTTGACACTTATTTTATTTGTATAATATTTCATTGGTAGTGTTTGTCAATACTTTGCCCACAATTATGCTTTTCTTTGTTTCAAATTGGTAAAAAGTACAAGTAACATACCGAAAGCATTTTATAGACTTTTTATTTAAATAATTTGTTGAAACTATGCCAATAAGTAAAATTATTATAGTTTTATATACGAGAATAAATGTTGTTACATATTTTAATGAGATATAATATTACTTTTACATACAATATTATATTCAAGGGAATTGAAATATATTTATTTGTTTGTTTGTTTGAGGGTAAGATCCATTTTTAACAGGGCTATTAAGTGCTCCTTTCTATATTTTGTAATGTTTGTCAAAATATAGAAAGGAGGCACTTAATAGCCCTGTAAAAATACAGAAGAGTACGAATTGAAGTCGAGTCTTGAGTCCAAGGCGGAATCGAATTTACGATCTTAGCCCATTCCCTAGAACACACAACCACTTTAACCATGTTGTTTACCCATTCTACCTCGGGAAGCCATACAGGTAACCAATGTTACAAGTCCTAAGAATTGCTGGTATCTGCTTTAGCTCTGGAGGATGTTGGTTAAAGCATTTTTGAGCGATCATTCTCTTAAGACAAAAGAAATCACACTCAGCCAACATGTGATAAGACGTCTCATCACTCGGCTGGCAAAAACGACACTCTCGAGTGAGAAATTTGTTCGACAATGACTGATGATATCTAAGAAAGTTATGACCAGTTATTATCTGTATTTGAATACATAGAGATTCACGACTAAGATTAATCAATCGTCTCGATGCATTAGGGTCCGGCTTCGGAAGCCACAGTTTACTTTGTCTACAGGAGCTATCCTGTGTCCATCGGGAGGCCCATTCTCTATAGAGACCCCTCCTTGTCAGGTCTGACATAAAAGAATCTGGAATAGGAATGTCCTTTAATAGATTTGATCTTGATCCAGCTTTTGCAAGTCGGTCAGCTTTCTTATTTCTGGCCAACCTACGTGGGCTTTAATCCAATGAAAGTTGACATGGTTTACACGTCCAAGTGAATTCAAAACATTGATGCAATTGTTCACTGTACGAGACTTTACAACAACCGAGCCCAAAGATACAAGAGCTGCTTGGTTGTCGACATAAAAATCAATTTTTTGGTTTGAGGTTTTCTTTTTTAATAATAAGAGGGCTGCCTTTAAGATATCCCACGCTTCAGCTTGAAACACAGTGGATTCGTCATTGAATTTCCAGCTGAGTTTATTATAAAAAATAAAAGATTGTAGAAATGATAGCCCTATCCGATTTTGATAGCAATTTTGCTACCATGAGTGTAGCATTGAATACTATTATTGGCGTTCAATACCTCACCTACAGAGAAGCTATCATAATTAATGGAAAATGTTTTCTTCCAACTCATTTTTAGACTCGTAAAAAAGTATCTCTTAATACAAGATGAAATTCCTAACTATTTACATTCACGCCACTCTTCAAGAATATGACCAGGTTTAGACCCAATGCTCTCCCATCCATGTGGCGTTATGTTCAAATGAAAAAGTGCCTTTCTGCCCTCATTTTGATATATGAATCTAGAGGAGGCAAATCGAAGATTACCTCAAGTCCTTTCGTAGGTGTACTACGATAGATAAAGGTTGTTCTTATCATACCAAGCCGTTGGATACGTTCCAGTTTCTTCAGGTAATTTTGGGTTCGACGAGACCAGACAATCGATCCATAAGAAATCTTAGGACGAATTATGCTGGTGTATACCCATCTCATTGCCCTTGGAGTCGGACCCCAGGTTTTCCCGACGGCATTGTTGCAAGCATCAGTAGTTTTTTGGATTGGTTGAGCTTGGATGTGATGGGGAGACCAAAATTTAATCCCGAATCCAGAGTCACACCTAAGTATTTAACAGAATTAGATAAAGATATGTTAATACCATTAATATTCAAGTTCCTTATTTTAGGGGCCTTCTTCTTCCTATGGAAGAGAATAGCCACTGTTTTATGAGGAGCAAACTCAAGGTCAAAACCATTACCCCACTCAAGAGCCTTGTTAATGGTATCTTGAAGGATACAGACCATAGAGCTCGGATTCGGGCCTGAAATTAAAAGAGCAGCATCGTCAGCAAAGTCAATGGCCTTCACTAGGACCGAATCAAATAACCCCAAAAGCTTGTCAAATACAAGATTCCAGGCAATTGGACTGAGTACACCACCCTGAGGTGTCCCTCTGGTGAGAACTCGGTTCTTTCTAATCCCCTTGAGTTCAACTGTGATGTAGCGACTCCTTAGGTAGGATTCATACCACTTAATAATACCTTCAGAGACTTTCCTAGCCCTGAGGCCTTCGACCACAGACGTAATGTCTATATTATCGAATGCACCAGAGATGTCCAGAAAAATCCCGAGACTATACTGACCCCTGTTGATAGATCGTTCAATGAGGTCAACCATAGAGGAGAGAGCAGAGTCGCAGCTCCTTCCTCTTCTGAAAGCATGCTGATTAGGGTTCAGAGGAATCCTAGTTAGATAATCTTCTTCAATTTTATTTAAAACAACTCTTTCGAGCGTTTTGAAAATAAAAGAAGTGAGAGTAATAGGACGAAAAGACTTTACTTTGGAGTAGTCATCCTTACCTGGCTTTGGAATTAAGATGACCTTAGACTTCCTAAGTTGTCTTGGAACATATGAGAGTCGAATTGAGGCCCAAAATAGTCGGGCCAGCCATTCCATACTCTTAGTGTCTAGGTTCTGCAAGATGATGGGCTTAATTCCATCTATCCCGGGTGTTTTATGAGATCCTTAGGATTCCACAGCCCACTTGATTTTGAGAGTCTTCATCCATGAGGCGTAGAAACTTGCCTCGAAAGATGACTTACTACATAATTTTGGTCTTTGAGTGTTCGGTTCAGGAACCTCAGAACAACCAGGAAAAGAAGCAGTCAAAAGAAGGTCTAGTGCTTCTTCCGGAGACCCCGAGCCCAGTAGCCCAACGGAGCATGTTTTGGAGCCCTGTATAACTTTGAAAAGCCTAGAAAGTTGTCTCCCGTCTTTTGCAGACTCAGTGAACCTCTTCCAGCTCTCCTGCTTAGCTGACCTTACCAGCCCTCTGAACTCACGTCGTAAGCTCAGATATTTGTTCCAGTTAGCTTCACTTTTATCTGATTTGTAAACTTTGTAGAGTTTCCTAAGGTTCCTTCTGCAGAGCGCCACCTCCCGCGACCAAAAGTCAGGTTTTTCACTTCCCGACCTAACCCAAGCGGAAGGGCACGCTGTGTCCACAGCCCTTTGGACACCCCTACAAATTGACAAATGCCATGTCCAACCATCGGGCGTGATAGTGCCCGGAAGTGACATGTCCATTTTCATGGAATGCCTAAAAAAATTACAATCTGTTTTACGGAGATTTCTTATCTTGACACATTTATTAGGTGTTGGGATAGGAACCTCAAACTCAATGAGAGGATGATCCGATAATAATCCTTATCACTAACCCCAAGTTAGTAACTCGGATTTGGTAACTAAGAGTAATGTCTATATGTGTTTCTGCGCCCCTCCCTATAAAGGTTGGCTTCAGTCCACAGTTTTCAACTACAAGGCCATTGCCTAAAATAAATTATTAAATTACTTCCCCCCCCCTAATTGGTATCCAACCCCCTAAGAGAGAAGTGAGCATTTGAGTCCATGCCAATAATCAGTGAGTAGTTTTTATCCTGGCTGAATTTCAAAAGTCCTACCAATGAGCTTGGTAAATCTTTATTGATATCCAGGTTAACAGAACAAATAACAGTCTTGGAATCTCCATTTGTCATGATAGCAGAAGCTACATCACGACAGCTAAAGTCATTCATAAACCATAAGTTTAAGTTTTTGGACGCCACAATCGAAGCTCTAGGTGAGCTACTACCGTGAAGTACCTGATGGCCTGCTAGGCCTACAACTTTGCCTCTATAAGTATGAGGTTCCTGCATAAGAAAACAGAAACTGAACAAACCACTGAGCTCTTTGCTTATAGCTGCAATAGACGCTTTATATTTATGAGCATTCAATTGGAAAAATCGAGTAGACATAATGATAACTAGAGGCATATATACACTCAGAGAGTGCAACCTCCGCCGTCATGACCTTCCGAGGCGGATTTTTCACGATGGGGAGGCGTAGAGAGACGGGGGAGGGTCCCCTAGACGGAAATCCGAGAGGAACACGCTCCCGCACCCAATTTCACAGCACAGCGACATCTATTGGCAGAGTAGGCTAACTTGGAAAATTTAGTAGTATTTAGCTCATTTGGCGCCTTAATTCTGCACTCAGAGATGCCAAAATTTAATCACTTCTTCCTTTTGGCACTTCCAACAGCTCCACAAAATTTCGTCCAAATCCGTTCAGTACTTTTTGAGTTATCCTGCTGACAAACCAACAAACTAACAAACCAACAAACCAACAAACGCCAGTGAAAACAATACCTCCTTCGGCGGAGTAATAATATTATTTGAATTTATTTCATATAATAGGGAAAAGCTGGAATAGTTTTATTCAGCATTAGAACCCCTAGTCTAAGTTGTCTTTTGAAAGATAGACTTAATATAAGTTGATGACTTCTTAATCGAAGAGCCAGTGCTGTCCCTGTTCCCACAGACCGCAGGTTCGATCCCCACGGAGGCACCTCTGGTTGAAGAATCAGGAGAAACTCCGATTCTCAAATATTGTTGCACGCCATGAAAAGATTCCCCTTCAGTTTGGACAATTAGCTAACTGTCTCTTAGCAAGGGCTGCGGGCCGCAGAACTCCTCACCAGACAAAATTTCGTTTGGTTTTGCAGATTTTCTTGTCAATTCAGTGAGTTGACTCGAATTAGCTGCAGTCTTATGTAGTTTCGAATGAGATTCCATTCGGGAGATATCGTAGAGAGGTACTCCCTGTGACTACATCCTTCTCCGAGCCCTCTTCCTTTGGTTGGTGTCAGCAAAGTCGACTCCACACGGCTTGGAATGTGCACTGGTTTGGCTGAAGATAGTTTTGTAGTCTTGCATGTCTGCTTCGACTCAGGCCTCTTTTCGTCCTCGGAGGTGGATTTGGCGTCACTTTTACCTATAAGATTTATAGATATTTCTTAGAGAATCCGATAAAACTTTTTGCTCCGGCAATTTTTTGATTGTCTTTGAAAAATCCTTATCAATACCCAAGAGAAAATACTTCCCATTGACTTGGGAGGCATCCCCTCGGGTCTTGAAAGTATTTTTAACAGAAAATACTTTACACTCCCCTGTTAAATTGTTCTGATCGATCATTTGTTCGATTAGTTTGTCCTCGGGTAGAAGAAGGCTATCCGGTAAAAAAGGACATCCACGATAATGACCCGAATTCGCCCTTGCCCCAAGCTAGGACAGACTCACCATTTGGTTTGATCATATTTGGAGCCTCACGGGCCCATTTTGATGAAGGCTCATCAAGGCATCCGATCAGGCCGCAGCTGTTCCTCGATTCCAGAACGCGCATTGGAGCTTTGGGGCCCTCAAGTCTGGCTTAGGATTGAAGAGAAGGCCTTGGGCCTCGACGACAAAAGAAACAAAAGTTTCTTTTAGAATATACCTCCGCTCATCTCTGCTTAAATGGATATAAAGGAAAAAGGGCAGTGGCTTGTTCTTTATTTCTTAGCTGCTGGATCCTCGTCGAGAGCATTGGCTAGAAAGTTAAGGTCATCCAAGGAGTTTGCTTGACCGTTGTCGTCACGGAGCACGACTCTTCCAGCATCAGGTCCTCCTGAGAAGGAGATCCGACTCCGGGAAGCCTGTTTAGGGGTTCCCTCTTCACCTCCGGGCTCCCTAGCGTCGATGCTAGCCTCTTCCTCGAAGGTTTCGGGTTCGAGTCAGGCGGAAGTCCATTAATTTCACTAATATTCCTTTTTTTAATGAGAGGCAAAAAAAATACGACTCATCAAAACAAAGGAGAGGTTGCGACTCCACTCGAAATATTTTATAGATGCAGTTATATTTTAATAACACAATTGTAACTTAATCAGTACAATAATTACATAACAAAAACGCTTAGATTATCTTATTATTCCAAACTGCAAATGCCCACTTAATATGTTATGCAATTGTGGTCAACTAAATCTCTTGGTAATCCTATACATCGGCCCCCAGTGCCTTTTTTGAAAGGTTTCGAGAGGGAGGAAACACAGTAGATCAACAGTATTCTTATATTTTTATTATTGAATATTGAATAAGCAGCATGTGAATAAGATAATTTTATTAATAATCGGTTTTTTATACACTACGTTCTATGGACACGTGCTGGTCATTAGACTGCGATTGCCCTATACGTACACTACGCTCTATATAAAAGGGCCACTACCTAACCTTATCTTCCTCAAAAGAAAGCAATTTAGCATTTACCACTATTGGACCCCCTGCGTGTTTTTGGGTTTTTCACTTACGCAACCTTTAATAACAAAATGTGGGGGACGATGTACAGTAATGTCAATCTGTTGATCAGCAGCTTCCATTTACACTCACGGGTTGTATTTATCTTTGATTTATTTGGATATGAAGGTGTGCTTATTGATGGATCTCAATGGCAATGCCCAATCATCATCTGAATCGGGGTTGACACAGGATCTATAGTTAAATAAGGTCGAATCATATTCAGATTCTTATGATGACGTAAAAATGCCATTTCTTCTGGAGTAAGTTTCCTCTCATAAAAAAAACAGAACTTATGAAAATGATCGTGTTTATGTTCAACACGAAATATTCATACTATCCAAGTAGTTAATATTCTTATCGAAGAAGACCAACAATATTTTATTGTGAGTATCGAAATCAACACCTCGGCAAATGATCGGATATATTTGAATCATGAAAGAATGAGTGGTAATACGAATAAAATGGATCTATACAATAGCATAATAAATAATAATAAGCTAAGGACCCTTCGACCACATCTCATCTCAATCCGGTTCCTCTTATCAGGTTCAAATCAGGTTCAGGTTTATAATGATTTTATTATTTAAAATTAAAAATAATATTTCATCAAAAAATAATTAAAAAAGGTTTTTTTGAAATACTTTACAAAGCATTCTTTGATAATTGGTTTCATCAATTTGTTCATTGAGTTAATTGCAGATCTTTAACTCCCCCGTTGAACAATAATCCTCGGTTTTCCCTATACATATTTTCCGATGCGTTAAGCGTAATTAGAAACTGAAGACTCATCATGATGATAATAAATAAATACCTCCAAACTAAAGTATTTGCCTAAAAAATAAAAATAAATAAAACAAACGTTATATAATTATATTCTATTGCTTCGTTCATTAGAAAACTTTATTTTTCTCTTGCTCATTGGCAATAAGAATAATTGGGCCTAAAAGAGAAAAAATCTTGATGAGATATATATTTTGGTAAGACGTTGAAGAGCCTTGCACTGAGACTTAATTAAATACCTTTGCTTTATTTCTATGATGTGAGCTTTCATTTCTTCATATCGTGATCACTCAAATCCTTGGAGCAAAGCCTTGTTTCATCTTAAACTCAATCAACACATTCATGGGGTTTCTAACTAAGACATCTAAAATATAGGAACCCGTTGAATGTAATTGAAGTTCATTTGTTAGAAGAGTACTCACATTTCTTTCATTATTTTGTAGTAATTTTACATTTTTCCCATGTGTTTTAATAAATAGTATGATCAATACCTTTCTCCAGAAAAACAACTGAATCGTTAAGAGTTATGGAATATATACAATTAAATATATAAATTAACATTGTACCTATGAACTCCGAAGCTTAACATATAGTGCCATCCGATAATATAAATTATACACTTAAATGGAAAGAAAAATAATGTCATATTTCAACAAATATTATCATAAATATAACAGGAGTAAGAATCATCTTTTTAAATATCATATTAAAATTTGCTTCAGTGTAATTAAAATGTTGCATTATTTCAAACCGTTCCGGCTAGCCATGAAAAAAGGATACTTATCTTATAAGTAAGGGGCATAGATATTTGGATCCCTCTACACGTTTTGGGGATGGCTTAAAAACCAAGTTTTGGAAAGTCTATTCAGTGTTTTGATTATCTCATTTTCCTTTTGAGCATGTTAACTGTCAAAGCTTCAGTAGTTTCTTTCCTTTGAGGGTTCTAAGGATTTATATATCTCTGCTTTCAAGTAGCTAAAAAACATATGGATATAATTCTAGAAGCGCCATCTACATGTCAAAACGGGGACATTTATTGCTACCTTATAACAGGTATTTAGATAATTACCAACGTTTTAAGAATAGGTTAAGTATCTTTGTATTACACATGCTGATAGACTATTACCATTCAACTTATTACATAGTACTGTTTTATAATAATTTAAAAACAGGTTTTAATGTGAAAGGTTCATATTTAGGTTCATTTGGGAATTTATGAACTTTTTCTGGTTTAATCTCTTCGTTTTTTTAAATTAATATGAAACAATGTGTAGGGTTTTTTTGCCTACCAATGTATAGAGTAACACGTCTCTTGTGTTGCTCTGTAAATAGTTTTGCTTTAGTGAGATTTTGGCCATTTTTGGCCTCTTTAATAACTTAAAAAGTGTTATAAGTGCATCAACTCTCTAACTGTATTCGAATATAAGAGGATTTGGGACCAAAGATCTGTATAAGCCATGATCTTGGATCTTTAGTAAGAAGATTGATCTTTGTTTATCCTTTTTCTTCTTATATGAATCCCTTCTTCTGTCGTGAATTTCTTTGTCCCTTTAAAGTTTAATTCACGTGGTGTCGTTGCTCCCGCCAGATAGGCCTCCGGACTGGCAGGGAAGAAATAATAATAATGTGGGGGCTTCCACAATAGAAGAGGGTGCTTATTCTTCGGGAATGGGACAATTCAGCGCCGCCGACTCAGCACACCGATTCAGCGCCGGCCGATTCAGCGCCGGCCGATTCAGCACCGACCAATTCAGCGCCGGTCAATTCAGTGCCGGCCGATTCAGCGCCAGCCAATTCAGCGCCGGCCGATTCAGCGCCAGCCTCAATTACTTTGATTTAAAAAATTCAGACTTTTTTTCGAAGAAAACTTTGTTTTCTGTAGTAGTACAATTGGCCAATCTGGCACAAGATAATTGTCTTGCAGAAGTATTCAACATAAATGGGGTATTGGGGTTTCAAACCCACCTACATTGGTAAAAATACGAGTAAAGAAACCCTCAAATGCCATTTTGTGCACCTTGGGCCTTCGGGTTCCGCAAGCCGCAACAATGGGGTATTGGGGTTTCAAACTGAATTGGCTGGCGCTGAATCAGCCGGTGCTGAATCGGCCGTCGCTGAATTGGCTGGTGCTGAATCGGCGGCGCTGAATTGGCTGGCGCTGAATCAGCCGGTGCTGAATCGGCCGTCACTGAATTGGCTGGTGCTGAATCGGCGGCGCTGAATCGGCGGCGCTGAATTGTACCGTACCCTTATTCTTCTGGGTAAGAATGTGATGAATTAATAAACTAGAGGCATGTATACACTCAGAGAGTGCAAACCTCCGCCGATCCCCACCAAATGAATCACTTAACGGAATTACAATCCAATCATATATCTCTACATGAGTAGGTGTGTTTGGTGAATAATGAGTGAGGAGAGAGCCATCCTAAAAAACATCCATTGACGTCATACTAGTTATTGTCAATTTTGAAATACGTCACTGGATGTTTAAACTCCTTCTTTTCTCCATCATGCTCTTAATATTAGCGTTATATTTTATTTAATATTAATATTAAGAGGAAGACGGAAAGAGAAAGAAGTTTAAGCACCCAGTGACGTAGTCCTTAGCTGATAAATGAACAATATTACGTCAATGAATATTTTTTAAGCGTTGGTTCTTTCCTACTCCCTGAATAGAGACCCCATTTCATTATTAATATTTTTAGTATTTAGCTCATTTCGCATCTTAATTCTGCACTCAGAGATGCCAAAATTTAATCACTTGTTCCTTTTGGCATTTCCAACCACTCCACAAAGTTTCATCCGAATCCGTTGCGTACTTTTTGAGTTATCCTGCTGACAAACAAATCAACAAACTAACAAACCAACAAACCAACGCCAGTGAAAACAATACCTCCTTCGTCGGAGGTAATGACAACGGGCGTGTGGGAGGAAGAAAAGAAGAGACCGGGTGGTCAGCAAGGCTCTCAGCTATACTCAGGTGTAGTGAAGCAGGGTTGAAGAAAAATAATGTCAGAGGAAAAATATTGATTGGTATGAACGCTTCAAATGGGAAGTGTTCGTCATTACGATTGAATGCAAGGAAAACGAAGCCTTTAGGGTGGAAAAAGTAAGACATGGATGTCTAGGACATGGCTCTCCTCTTTGGGTTCTAAGAGCATGAGTTAGCTGGAGCGAACCTGAGATTCGGACTTAATCAAGTCGGGTTTTATTCTAAGAACCCTATTAATATTAGAGGAAGATTGGACGACTTGAAGATGGTTCATTCCTTTCAAACAAAAATCTGTGAGAGGTATTGTCGTCAATGTCAGCCTAGGATTGAAAGGTGTGGAGAATATAGAACTCAATATGAAGAAAAAGGTGACCATGAATATGAAAAATACTTTTAAAAGAATAAATGAAGAAGATGCGGTCAAATGGCTAAAGCAGTATGGTGAAGTTACATCACACTATCCTAGGAAGAATCCATTGAATGAGGCAGCAGAAAAAAGTACAAGGAGTATAAGGACATTTGGAGGGACTGACTATATTGTGGAGATGATCGCGGATCCTACAACAGTACCATAAGTTGTACCCTTTCAGGGATTTCTCTTAAACTTATATTAAGTGAGCTAGACAGCAATGTCTAAATTGCTTTGGTCATGGACATCTAAAGCACGGCTGTACAAACCCTAGACTGAACCTATGGGACTATGATAAGCTCTTAAAGGAATCTCTGCGTCCTTCGAGCTCTGACAAAGGTAATAGCAATCCATCAACCATAGAAAAAGTACACTGTAATGGTAAAAGTTCCTCGAGATCAACTCTAACCATGTGACCAGTCAACCTGAAACCTCAATTGCTCCATCCGAACCCTGCCAACCATTTATGGACATCCAAGAGGAGGAGGAAGATAGCTTACATCAAGGCTATTCAATTGGCGGCCCGCGGGCCAGATGCGGCCGGACACGGCCCAGATGCGGCCCGGACACGGCCAACATGTTTGGGTCAACATACACTTGCGAATCGAGCTTTTCTCACGTGAATTCAATTAAGCACAGTTATCGGTTTTCCCCTAACAGACAACAAAATTCACAGTGCCTTAGGTTGCATTGACATCTTATGAGCCAAACATAAGAGATCTTGTGCAAAACAAGAAATGCCACTTCTCTCACTAAAGTCACCGGCAGCAGTGGGCTAAAATAGCCCTGTTCTGTTTAGCAGCCAGCCTCATGAACAATGAGAAATGTTGAGTTAAATGTTCTATTTTTTGTTTGTTTTAAATAAAGGAGATGGAGCAGAGAGTGTTTGTATGCATTTTATAGGCCTATTAAATTTTGAAAGCTAAAAAGGTCATAATAAAATAGGCCTAAAAAAATAAAACCATCGGCCTAATAATACTAATAGTAATACTACTAATGTTAAATAAAAAAACATAATAATAAACTTATTTGAAAAAAAGTGGCCGCGGAAATTTTGGCGGCCCAGCTCAAGTTCTTGGATTCCAAATGTGGCCCACTTGGAAAACTAATGAATAGCCCTGGCTACATAATAATAATAATCAACAAGAGGTGGGAGATAATGAGTTTGTAGAGGACCCTAACCGCGCAAGCTCCCTTCACCACCAGATATGAGCCCTCCTGAGCCAGATCCAACCATTTTGAGATCAAACTTAGACCATGTGACCAATCAACCTGAACCTTGTCAACCCAATGTGGACATCCAAGAGGAGGAGGAAGATATTTTGCTGAACAATAATCAACAAGAGGTGGAGAAATGGAGTTTGAAGAGGACCCTAACCGCTCATGCTCCTTTCAACCACCTGATCCAGATCCCACTAACACTATCCCCCTTTCTGAGGAAGATGGTAGTGAAAGAGAAAAGGAGCCGAATGACCTTCACAATGGACGTGAGGGGGCCGCTCTGAATAACAATATTTCGGGACCTTCAGGGGTAGAATAAAAAATTATCACCTAAACTTAACCTGATCATGTCGTCAAGAACAAGGTCAGGGTCCTTATCAAAAAGAAATTTGACCAGTTCGGGTTTTTCTCCACCTGATAAGTCGAATCCCACCAAAATGCCCAAGAAATGACGTAATACCCTCCTTGACCTGCAAAATACAGACAAAATTTACGATTTTTTTACTCAACCGCTAAAAAACTTACCAAAGTGGACTTAGAAGTTGGGAGGATTCTTTCCCTTAATTCAAGGGGTAGAAGGATAGAGTTGCGCGCCACGCTCTAATGAAAAGCCTGTTGAAATAAAAGCCAGACATAGTATGTTTTCAAGATGTAAAATCCTTAACTTCTTGGTCTTGCTCGGTCTCATGTCAGTTGTGCATCCCGAAAAATTATTTCCATTATTTTACGGGCTCCAACTGTCAAAGAGGGATATTATCTTTTGTTTCGAATAAAATCGAACGCCCACTTCTTGTAAAGGAACTAAGTTCACAAGGCGAGTGGTACAAAATTTTCATTCCAACAAAGAAAGGTGATTTCTATTTAATTAACGTTTACGGCCCTAACATAAAAAGCTCACCGTTCTTCCAGGCGATAATTAACTCTTGTAAGGATAATATTTATCCCATTCTCATTTTGGGGGATATGAATGTGGAGCTGGAACATACAATCACTATATATCCCAACAAGGCAAAAGTTAATAAACTAATTGCAGAAATGACCTTAGTGGATGCCATTCTGAGATTCAAACCGGACGATAATATATCCATGAAGAGCGGGTCGAAAAAATCTAGAATTGATTTAGCCCTTGTATCTCATAACATTTTACCAAAAATAAGAGCAGCTTCTTATCGACCGCATCCTAGTTCTGACCATAAATTTATTTTATCGAAGTGTGGTATTATAAGCCAAAACAAAGTTTTAAGACGTCAGGATGGATTTTAAAGAAACCCTTTTTTAAACAACTTCGTTTTAATCTTTTAGAACATTTTAGTCCGACCTCCAGCCATAAAGAAACTGAAAATATTTTTAACAAAGTTGTAAAATCTACGACCTTGAGTTATATCAGAATTTTTTTTTAATGTATGTATCAAAAGAATCTTTTTTTAAACGTATTAATTTTATTAATAATATGGGGTTTTTTTCACGACTCTCTTCTAAAAATATTCAATTACAATGATGTAATATACGAGTGAGAAAGGAGTTTACAATCAAAATCAAAAGAATCTTGAAAAAGTTATAAACCAAGGATCCCTCTTTGGCTAGCACCATCTCCACGGATACCACAAATTTTGTTCGGTTTGCGGATATCAGAGAAGCAGAAATGAAAGAAAAGTTGATTCGGAAATATTAGTAAATAAACGTGTAAAGGCTAATATTATTCAAGAACAACGCCCCACTTCTGTCATTTGTCGAATTGTGGAAAATGGACAAGAACTACGTGATCCGAAGACTATTTTGGCTAGCTTCCATAGACGGTTTCAAAGTTTATTAGCGGTCGATAGACCTAGTTTTTCCGCTTTCCAAGAAGAGAGGAGCGTCAAGCTTTACGGAGGATCTCATTACCACTCATATTAAAAAGTTTCATAATGATAACAAAGCTTCAGGACCTGACGGAATAGGAGGCTGCGTCTTTACACTCTGTATACAAGAAGTGACACCGTACTTGCTCAAACTAGGACAGGGAATGGAAGTTTATGGAACTCTCCAAAAGCTTTGACAAAGGGTCGAATAGTGTTAACACCAAAGAAAGGTGTTCTTTCCGACCCAGTTGGAGGCCCATAACTGTCCTAAATGAGAGCTACCGTATTCTTTCTGGCATTATTGCTAGGAAATAGAGCTTTGTTGAATAAAAGGCTTGGACTTCATCAATGGCTTCTTAAAGAAAAGAAAAATTTCAGATATCACTAGAAATATCCAATGTGCGATTGAAATGGTCTATGCAAAAGGGACTTATGAGTTATGGTGCGATAGTAGCAATTGCTTTTTCAAAGGCGTATGACACCATAATGCATGACATATATATACGACAATAAAAATAATTTTACCAAAAAAGTTATTCCATCCCATTAGAGCTCTTTTATTCAATCCAACGTCAACGATAGCTATGGGGAATATGAACAGTGATCTCATTACGTAAACAGGAGCTGTCGCCAAGGGTGCCCTACAGCTCCTCTGCTATTTGTGGCAGGCCTAAAAGATCTTAGTGAGGGTATAATCAACAGATATAAAGGTTTTGGCATTGATTTTGGACCCAATAGTCATATTATTGATATGTACGCAGATGACATTACCCTTTTCTTAGAAGCGAATTCAGAATCACAACTTTAAAACGCATAGACATTGTGATCAAATATCTTCTAAAATATAGCAAAGATCAGGTCCCCGCGTAAATAATAAAAATCTGTTGTCATTCCGCTGAGGAATTAGATACCATTCAATGGTTAAAGGTAGCTGACTTATGTGTAAAGATACCGTGAAATATTAGGTATAATATGGAGTCGAAATGGTCCTACAAGTCTCAATTGTACTTCGTTACAAAACCGTGTGATCAGACAAATTTCTCTCCCAAAAAGATTGGAACAGATAGGATTATCGTCTGGCACCCTTACTATACATGATCTATCTTGGAGTCATTTTTAAAGTATGGAAGATTCCTGTTTTCCCTAAACGATCGGCAGACAACACTTTGTTCCTGTCCCATGGCACCTCAGAATGAACTTTGGCAATAACACAAAAATAGAGGCAGAAAAAATCGCTGAAAAGTATTTAAAAGACTTTGAATTGCCTCATCGTGGAAAAAAGATAATTTTGTCCTCCACCTCCAAAATAGTTCACGGCAAACGCTTTACTGCCCAATTTCAAATTTCCACCAGATGTGTGTTCTTGATGCTCCGTGCAAGGATTGTGGAAGGTTATTTAATTCAATCATCCATGCCTTCCCCATTGTCCTATTCTACGTATCTTAAGAGACTTTGTTCTTCTAAATGTTCCTGGAATAACTGGAAAACAGATTGCTACCATTATTATCTTCGGATTAAATTCCAATCTGCAGACAGCATCTCTGAAAACCAAAGCAATTGAGTTTGCACTTTCGAGTTGCAAAAGCTACATGCAGAGCGTTTATCTTCGGGAGAAGCTATTCAAGAGGGAGACCTAAAATCCATTGTCATATCAGCAGCAGCTCGTTACATGGCGCTCTCCATCAAGATTCCAGATCTGGAGATTTGCGAGTGACATCGTTCGTTACCCCCTCCTGTTCCGAGAGGACCTCTCATCATCTGAAGTTTTAATACGATTTTACAAGAAAAGTCTAGTTTTAAATTAAATGACACCTATTTTTCCAAATAATGTTGATGTTATTTTATTGTCTAATTAATTCAATTTGTTTAAGAAGTTATTGTACTTTTATGTGAGCGTTTAATGTTTTGTATTGACTTTATTTAGTGTATAAATTTTAAACTATAATGTTTATTTATATATTGTATATATGCATTTACGCTAAATTCAATAAAGTCTTAATAGGATTTAAAAAACAATGTGTAGAAATAGTAAACAAACAAACAAATACATTAAATAATTAATCAAATCTGGGATTAACAGTTACGTAAAATCATCAAATGGCATTATTACTAAATTTGATGGACTAGATCAACGCTATAATCCTTATTCTTATTCACATGGATGCAATGTCTTCGAACCAAAACGGCAAAAAAAAACATTTAGTAGAGAATTATGAAATAGAATATAATATTTATAATACTTAATTCATTGGTCTCTCATTTGACATTTAAATAGCTTTAAAATATACCAATCATACATACGCACCTTGCTTCTATTAATATTAGTTCTTGTAGAGTTTCCCCATAAACTTATAAGAACGCTTAGTACTTGAAGGCTTGTTAACTGCGCTTGAGTAGTCCTTGAAGAAAATGGAAGATATGACTATCTTCTTTTGGACGTATTTACCTTTGAGTCTTAAATTAAAGTACATTATTCATTGAAAGCTTCATTTTTTATTTACACATGATGGAAAAACTTTTTTCCTTTTTAAAGATTAGAACTTCATTAAGAGTTTTTTATTATAAATTGTTGAGAAAAGGTTATATTCAATACAAAGAAAGTATATATAGTCGTTATTGGATGTATTATTTTAGTGTCACAGGAGAATGGTGCCACTATGTATCCTGCCATCAACATCAATGGATAGTATCTTCCATAAACAGCGCTGCAGCATACTTAAGAGATATTTTCTACAAATCATTAAATAATTTTAAAGAAATCATAAGAAAGCTCATTCATGATCTTTTGAAGTTAATTTTTTGGCCTATTTGCTTCGATAGAATTGCATCCATAATGATATAAATAAAAATTATAGTTATAAATTAGACAAAATGTATCATATTGTAAATAATATCAATCGTCTATAAATTTCTCTTGATAAATAAATATTTATAAACATTATAATGCGCTCATATTGGAAAAAAAGTATAATTAATTGAATTGATACAGCTTTGTCTGCGATACCTCGAACTTTTTGTAGATATTCTATCGTAAAAGACCCTCTCCGAGGGAAAAAACAATATTTAACTTTTAACACATTTTTATCAAGTCACAGTAAGATTATATATATATATATATATATATATATATACAGGGTGATTCACTTAAATTGAGATCACATATTACAAACTAAATACAACTTTTTGTATTAAATTTTACACAATAATTTTAAACAAAAATGATGCACAATGTGTCCTTTACAAATGATTTCATTAAATTTTCACATATCCTCCTTTGGACTTCACTACAGCTTGAACATCCTCAGGTGGAGGCAAACAGGCAGGATCTCTTCTCAGCTCAGACCATGACTGAGGTGGCTTTGCTTCTGAAGAGAGTCCTCACTGCACGGGGATGTTTCCTTTTTTCAGATAAACCCGGTCATTCTGACTGTTGTGGGGGGCCTGAACCGTGAAAATCTTTGTCTGAGGAAGAGATTCCTGCCTGTGTGCCTCCACATGAGGAGGTTCAAAGCTGTAGTGAAAGTCCAAAGGAGGATATGTGAAAATTTATTGAAATACATTTTGTAAATACACATTGTGCTATCATTTTTGTTTAAAAATTATTTATGTAAAATTTTACAAAGATTGTAGTTTGTAATATGGAGTCTCAATTTAAGTGAATCACCCTGTATATCAACAGTTACTTCGATAAAATTATTTAAATGTGAAATTCCATGATTTCGTATATGAGATGTATCAATGATAAAAGTACATTTTAAAGTTTGAAAGATAATTGTTCTTCGCTCTAAATGAATATTAAATTCTCAATGTCCTCGAATTAAGTGATATTCACTACATCATGCCAAAGGTGTTTTTCCCCTTATCTTCCTATAAGTCATGTTTAAATGATATACCTTTTTATCCTTAGTTCAACTAAACGGACTTGATGACAACAAATCGCTTATAGACGGAATCTGCTTATAGCAATATATATTGAAAAACATGATACGCTCATCTGCCAAGAGACTTACCTTTCCTTTGACAGCGAATTTTAATGACGTCACACCAGCCAAGCGAAATGATAACACTTATTAATGTTAAGTCTCTTTACGCCATCAAAAAATTATAGCAACAATGTCTTTTGTGTTTTTATGCGTTTTTTTTGTGGCTGACTGGAATAGTCACTTTTTTTAAATAATATGATATAAACATTAAATATACGTATTAGTTAAAAATATACTTAATTTTTTTGGATCAAACCTTATTTCAACTACATGTATCCTTTTATAACCTACTAGTGGAGTTGACTTGTGATAAGACGCCCTAAAATCGTTACAAGATCCATTCTCCTTACATTTAGTACATGCTATGTTTTTTGTTATAGTAAAGTTAATAAAATTTCAATGGATTCAATATAAAAGTCTATAAATAACTTATCTTGACTAAAAATAAAAAACTAAGTTTACAGAGATCTTTGACGGATTTATATAAATAATAATAATAAGATTACTGACGTATCACTAAACATGAAAACTTGAAATATGCGTACCTGGTATTCCATGTATATACTATGGCTGAATGTAAAAACTATTATTAAGTGAGAATGCCTTATATAGAAACTTGGAATGTGTTTTTCATTTTATAGGTGATTCTTCCTAGATATACATGTAAAAAATGCCTTTCTCTTGGTTTGTCTGCTTTAACCATACAAACATATTTTGTGCCTTGGAACTAAAAGTTTCGTGATAATAAAAAATAAATCAATAAGCTGCCCAAATTATAAGCCAATTTCCCCCAGAACAACTTTTCGGAATCCCAGTATATATTCTTTTGCTTTTTATATGACTAGTTATTATACTTAACATATATATTAGATATATATATATATATATTATATTATATATATATATATATATATATATAATTAGTGTTTGTACAACTACTGGGCAGAAAAACTTCATTTCTCTTAAGCATTTACAAATATTTTTTTATTCAACAATATTTGTAGAAGTGCTTTTGATGGAAGTACAATGTGATATATAGTTTTTCCAATAAAATATACTTTTCCGGTACTTTTAAAGATGCTACCATACCATTGCTACCATATGATTTATATAAGTTCATAACAATGTGTGGCGAGAATTAATAAAAGAGAAAAAGAGTTATTTTATGTGTACAGTTCTTGAAGTAAAAAAAGTCAAAGAGTATATGATTTCTTGGTGCCCTCAAGACAAATGCTCACAAGACATGGGCTCACAGGCGAAATGCTCTTTAAATATGTGTTAAAAAGGCAAATGCTCACAAACAAAAGCTTTCTAGGGACTCTGGCTTGTTCATAAAACTATCTTTCAGTCTCGGAACTTTTTCGATATGAAATGCATATCAAAACAGACGATGTTTTATAATACGTTTGAATGAATATTTTAATTCAATATAGTTTAACAATAATATCGTCTATGTATTGTTATTTACTTTGATCATAAAAAATATATCAGCAGTTAGAAGAAAAATAATCAAATCATAAAGGGAATGTGACAGCTCAGTGTGTTAAGGGGTATTCAAATATCAATGTTGAGGACAAAAGTTCGAATCCAGAGAGACAAAGTCAATTTTGATCAGCATCATCGTTAATATCCTTTGTTAAATCGACAAATTTTAAAGCTATAATGCTGATTAATATCAAAGAAATCTGTGTATGTATTTTTATCGAACGAAATAAACAAAAAAACGTTAAGTTGATTTATCCACTTAAACTTAAAAGCTAAATGTGTTGTTCGTACAAATAAAATCCTTTAAAAGATAGTCAAGCTCAACGAACTCTGACTCAGATAAATGATAAATTTGTATCCCTATATATATATATATATATACATATATATATATATATATATATATATATATATATATATATATATATAATATAATATATATATATATATTTTATATATATATAGGTATATAGGTATATATATAATATACAAGGTCGGCTGATAAGTCCCGAGACTAACACATAGATGGCGCCAGTGGATTTGTTTTCATATGACTGTCAGCTAGTACCAACCTTCAAAACATACATGTATAAATATAACAGCTGTCTGACAACTAGTTTGTGAGATATTGCGTTTTAAGTGAAGCTACTTTTTTATTGTGAAAAAAATGGAAAAAGACGAATGTTGCGTGTTATTAACAAATTATTTTTTGATGGTAAAAAATACCGTCGAAACTAAAACTTGGCTTGAAGAATGTTATCCGGACTCTGCTCCATCGAAAGCAACCATATGTCGATGGTTTGCTGAATTCAAACGTGGTCGTGTGAGCACGAATGATGATAAACGCAGTTGACGCCCAAAGAGGTGTTTAAACCAGAAAACATAAAAATAATCCACAAAATGATTTTAAATGACCGTAAAGTGAAGTTGATCCAGATAGCTGAGACTCTGAAGATATCGAAAGAGCGCGTTGGACATATCGTTTGAATATTTGGACATGCAAAAGCTCTGTGCAAAGTGGGTGCCACAAGAGCTCACAATCGACCAAAAACAACAACGAATTGATGATTCTGAGCAGTGTTTGAAGCTGTTCAATCGTAATCAATCCGAATTTTTGTGTCGATATGTGACAATGGATGAAACATGGCTCCATCACTTCACTCCCGAGTCCAATCGACAGTCAGCTGAGTGGACTGCATATGATGAACCGAATCCAAAGCGAGGAATAACGCAACAGTCAGCTAGGAAGGTTATAACGTCTGTATTTTGACATGCACACTGTATAATATTCATTGACTATCTTGAAAAGGGAAAAACAATCAACAGTGATTATTAGATAGCCTTGTTGGAACGTTTGATTGATGAAATTGTTGAAAAACGGCCTCATTTGAAGAAGAAAAAAGTTTTGTTTCACCAAGACAATACACCGTGTCACAAGTCAATGAAAACAATGGCTAAATTAAATAAATTGGGCTAAGAATTGCTTCCCCATCCACCGTACTCTCCAGATCTGGCCCCAGTGACTATTTCCTGTTTGCAGACCTGAAGAGAATGCTTGCTGGCAAGAAATTAAGGACAATGATGGAGTAATTGCCGAAACAGAAGCCTATTTTTCAGATAAAACGAAAGATTACAATAAAAGTGGAATCGAAAAAATGAAAGATCGCCTTCGAAGGCAACTATGTTTTGTCAAGAAAATGTTTTCTTCTTAGTTAGTCTCGGGTTATCAGCCGACCTGTTATATATATATATATATCTATATAATAAAGTAGAAGTTGTCTGTCTGTTTGTCTTTCCGTTACAAGTAGGCGGCCACATGCCTGGGCCAATTCAGCTCAAAATTTGCATGCACGTCGCTTATCATCTGGGGAAGGACATGAGCTGCTTTGAAACCGCCTACAAACTCTTGCGGGCAGCGCCGGGTAACATTCGCTAGTATATAGATATATATATATAGGTGTTATATATATATATATATATATATATATAATATATATATATATATATATATATAATATATATATGTGTGTGTGTGTTTGTGTGTGTGTTTATTAGGGGGTATTATAGAAACCTAATATTAAGATATCAAAATTTATCCCCCGCGAAAGTTGTGTCATAGAAAACTAAATGATCGTAGAAAAATGGATTTTGGTTTGACCCCCCCTTACCCCCCCCCCCTCCAAATTGCGTTCAAAGGTTTCGTTACGAAGTAAAACTTTTTTCATTACTTATTTTGAAAAATTTAGTTTTACAAACTTTAGCTATGATCAATTTATGACTTTGCTAAAACGGTCTTGAAAATATTTTAAATAAGAACTCACTGAAAGATGCAGCCACCAAATTCAACGAAAAGCCAGAGCACACATTTTATGTTAAAATAGGGAACTCAGTGATTAAACACTCGAGGCTAGACTACTTCTTTGTTTCTGAAGGCCTATTCCTTTACTTTCAGAGTACCAAACGATTCCTAAGTTCATGTCGGACCATAATCCAATTATGATAACTTTTACTGATTCAAAAATTAAACCCAAAAAGTGTTGGAAACTAAATACCTCGCTGCTTGAGGACAAAGATACCCAATCTTTAATCAGAAAGGTAATTGAAGGAGTTTCCTTGAGATTGAGATCTGGGGAAATTAAGTCCCCTTCTTATGCTTGGAAACGTATTTTGGACGGATCTAGGAGAATATATATCAAACTTGGGGTAAGATTGAGTGAGGAAAGAAAAATGAAATTTGGGGAACTGATTAGGAAAAGAGAGATGGGTATCATGGGTGCGGCGGAGGTGGAAGAGTTAGGTAGGTTGACTAACTTCTACAACCAGGGGAATTTAATTAGGTCTGGAAACCAAAATGTTCCGAAGGAACAGGTTGTTTTTGGCAAAATTAAACAAAAGGAACGTTTCAACGGAGAAAAAAAAGTAGTAAGAGCTCTTTTTAGCGAGGACGGGAGTTTGATTGAAAATGAAAATGGGGTGAAAAACATAGTCAAAAACTTTTATGAGGAGTTGTACACGTGTAGACATTGTACGGACCAAAAAGGTTCCTTTTGCTTGAAATGCACATTTAACACTGCACACTATTTACGACTTGAGGATTTTAGCAAAAAAATAAAAGTAACAGAAGTAAAGATATCTCATAGACAGAGTTTGGAAAGTGAAATCGAGAGTAAAGAAATTATCGAGTACATAAATCTTATACGAAGAAAAATAGAGCTCCTGGTCCTGATGGCTTTCCCATTGAGTTTTATGCTATGTTTATCAATCTTTTGGCACCTATATTAGAGCTAGTTTATAGAGAAGCTCATATGAAGGGATACTTTGAAGAATATTTCTTTGGGAAAGCTTGTCTTGATCCCTAAAGTAGGCAAGGATCCAAGATTTGTCGAAAATCTGAGGCCTCTAACCCTTCTCAATACTGCTTTTAAGATCCATGGGGGTATTTTAGCAGGAAGGCTAAAACATCTTTTAAAAGATATAATAAACCCGGCTCAAAAAGGTTTTGTACCGGGGAGGGTAATGGAGGATGTTGGGAGAGGCATTAAAGATGCTATTGCCCAAGTTAAAGATACAAGGACAAATATTGCCATCATGGGAATTGATTTTAGAAAGGCATTCGATAGCATGTCACATCAATGGATGTTGAAGTGCTTGAAGGGACATGGATTGGGGAGTAATTTTATTAAAATGGTAGGAGTAGGTCTATGCAATCTTTTTACTTTTTATGAGGAGACCAAGAACGTTTTTCAAATTAATAGAGGATGTCGGCAAGGTGATCCGATTTCCCCCACCTTGTTTATTATGTCAGTGAATTCTATGATTGAAGAAATTCAAGTATCTAGGCAAATAAAGGGTATTGAGGTAGGTAAAGCTATAATAAAAGTACTTGCATTTGCCGACGATATGACCATGATCTTTACTGGAAGTAAAGGTGATATAGAGGATTCAGTAAAAAATACACTTAGAATTTTGGAAGAACATAAGAAGTGCTCTGGCTTAGAGGTTAATCTATGTAAAACCCAAATAATGTCCGATTTCGCAATACCTTTTGATATGGACGATATTAAATCAACAAGTGTTATGAAAATATTAGGAACACATATATCCTTAAGTGAGCGTGATTTCATTGAGAACTGTACGCTTATAGAGGAAAAAGTAAGGAAAAACACAACCTCCTATGCGTTTTTTTTAAAGAAAAACCCTACTGCGAGAGTTTTTATTTGGAATGCAATTATTTTACCGAAAGTGACTCATGTCTTAAGATTAACCCCATTTTCTGAAATTTTATGTAAAAAAATAGACGAAATCTGTGATTCATTTTTATATCCGGAGGGTCGTCCAAGAAATATATCCTGGAATCGCATTATAACTCCAGTAGGGTACGGAGGATTGGGTTTATTATGTATTAATAACTTTTGGAAGGCTATTCTTTTCAAATGGGTTCAGAGACTACTAGAAAAAGACTCTATATGGGCAGAAGCGTTGGATTATTTATATAGGGAGCAAATGGGGCATTCCATAGACGAAGATGTGGGTAATGGCCCGCACAAAATTTTAGAGATAGCTAAAAAAATTAGCCCATTTTGGGATAGGAACGAAGGGATCTTTGGTGAAATGACAAATGCAATATTACCTTGCATGGAATGGCAAGAGCCCGTAGCAGGGAACAAAAGATTACAATTTTTAACCAATACCTCAATAAAACGGAAAATAAGCTACATAGGAGAGGTTTTTACTCAAGACAATTTTTTTACACCAAATGAATTACTAGAAAGACGGAAAATTTAAGATTAATAGATTTTAAAAACAGGGAGTGTGGCCCTAGAAATTGTTTTTTTGGTTTATCACATTAACAAACACCAAAAGTCTGCGGTATTCCCTAATGGACAAAAAAATGAGGAAATATTTTTTAGATCAAATAAACAGAAGAAAAGAAAATTATGGTTTGAGTATGCCGGTACGGGATATCATAAAGGGACTTCAATCGGCACTGTTCTGTCACTCCTTGTTCTGGTTCAAGTATAGGGTGGTTACAAATACCCTTACCCTGGGCAGTATCTATGGAAAGACGGAGGAGGAAAGATATTGTTTCTTTTGCAAGAACTGTTTGGAGACATCTAAACATTTTCTTTTAGAGTGTACAGAGATAGGGGAGGTCTTAAACTATCTTCAATATATTTTTAACAAGTTTTTAGGTTTACAATTGCGGCGTACAAGCTTTGTTTTCTTTTATACCGGTCTGCATCAGGAAGAGGTTAATTTTATCATGGCAAAGACCCAGTTCTTTTTATACAAATTGAGAACAGAAAGGATCCCCATACCCCAAAATTTTAAAGAAATAATTGATAAAACAATGAAAAAACTATTGACATAATTGCTGTCCTTTGTATATTGTATCTATACTTAATGGTTTTTTATTAATACAAATTTATTTTTTTAAAATATCTTAAGAGCCCCCCTAAAATTTCCCCCCCTATAGTTTAAAATGTTAATGTTTTAGTTAAAATTTTATTATAAGGTTTGATTTTTTGAAAGTTTTGTTGTTATTGTCGTGTGGTAGATATAAATGAAAATAAAATTGTTGTACTGGTGTACAAAAAAAAAAAAAAAAAAAAAAAATTATGACTTTGCTATTCTTTGCAAATTTCGTCAAGTAATATTTAGTATCAATAAATGAACATAAGTGCTGACGCACCAACCATTTTTTAAATAACGGCTCCTACTAGGGTTCTTTATAGTTTCAAGAAGGAAAAAGAAAAAGAGGGTGCTCATGTTGATGTTTTTAAGTTATTTTTTAAATACGTTTGCTTTTCACAATAAATTTTCATACAGTAACTCCCTCACATGGTTGAGAATATAAATCTATGACGTTGATTATGTCCATAAACTTTTGCAGATGCCTGTTACTAGTTTTACAGCTCTTTCCACTGATTGTGAAGGGCAAGGATACTTATTAATTTTTAAAGGATGTTCTTTGCTTTTATAAGATCTTTTTTATAAGAAATTTAGTTATACTTGACACATAAATGTTATAAGACGTAATCGAAAATAAATTGAGTTTGAAATACAATGTTCATTTATGTATGTTCGCAGCTGCCTTGAATAGTTTTACTTTGTTTCTGTATATAATTTTAGTATATTTTATTTTACAATGTATAAAATTTTGCAGTTCACTCAATAAAATGTTTTTAACTGAAAAAAAAATTGAGTTCCCACAAAATTAAAATTGATTGTTGAGTTGTGTGATGAAAATTTAATAAAAAATAGTAAGCACATCAAAGCATTTATATATAAACATAAATAAGGGATCGTACATCATTCATATGTAAATCAGTTCTGGGTTTTTGAAATTTCAGCTAAAAATAAGTTAATAGATTTTTTTGAAACCATACTTTATAGAGATATAATTGATATGGAATACCCCCTTCCAACACATTTTTTTTCATTTATAATGATGATATGCCCATTTTGAGTAGCCTAATATTGTTTTTAATTTGTACCTTACTACGGAGCAACCATATTAATAAAAATATTATCCATTCCCCATTTAAACTCAATTTTATTAGAAGAAAAATTGAGGAAAAGCAACCTTAGAAGCTTCTCTTGCCTCTATAGCACGGCCCTATATTTGAATCGCAACGGAGGACGTGAGTAGAAAGGGAATGATGGCAGCAGACGATTTTTTTATTATTTTCTTTCTCTCTGTTGAAGAAAAAGCAAAAGCAAGAAAACTCAATGATTAGTGTGTATATGTGATTCCTGAGAGCAAGTAGAATTTTGACAAATCCATCTTTCCGTTTGAGCCTTTCTCTACTGTTGTTATTGAGTGTTTATTAGTTCCATGGGCCTCTCAATGAGCTATATGTGTTTGCAATTATTTTGTAAATAAAGAAAAACTCAAAGAATCCATATTATATCACCTACATGTGGGCCAAACGACTCAGCTTTGAGAAATCTACTGAGGATGACGAGATTAAACGTAAGAATTCGTTTCTAAAATAAATTTTAATTGAATGAAATATGTTACAAGTGCTTTTTATAACAACAAAAGTTATATTTCCAAACCATATAAAAGCACGTATTTTGTGTTTTTGAGAACAAAAAATACAATATATATATAATATATATATATATATATATATATATATATGTCACAGTAGAGATGGAGATCCAGGTAGAGTCGTTGACTCTCCTGGTAGAGATCACGATCGTATCCTCTACTAGGAGTGACTACAATCGTGATCTATATCAGAAGAATCAACGACTCTGTTAGAATAGATCAGAAGTGTTATCTCTTATTATAAGAATGACGACTTAAATATGTAGATGGTATGACGAGGTTATTCAAACTGTTTTATTTATTATCTGATGGGTATCAAATCATTATATATAGGTCGATGATATATATACATACAACTAAAACGTTGTGTTGCATTTGCTTATTTCAACACAAAAATGAAATTATTTCCATAGGAATTGCAAATGAAAGAATAGTTTGTAAAACATCGTAAAATATTACTTCCATATATATGTATCATCTCTCCTAGAAGAGATAAGGATCGTTATCTCTACCAGGAGAGTCATCGATTCTACTGGATCTCCATCTCTGCTGCGATATATATATATTATATATATATATATATATATATATATATATATATATATATATATAATATATATATATATATATATATATATATATATATATATATATATATTAGGGTTGTTCTTATTTTTCAAATGTTTGAAATGTTAGCCATTGAGTGGATTTTCTGTTTCTTGGTGATAAAAGAAGACGACATACAAAGTTTGAACAAAATCGGTCAACATTACGAGGTCGCGCAACGAGGTCAAAGTTTTAAAAATTTAGTAAAAATATAGTTTCCCGCCAATTTCTTCAAAATGGTGGACGTTACAGACTTCAATAATAATTATTAATTTAAAGGAAATCTAATTTACTACCAGACGTATGTTTGATGTTTTTTAATAAAACAAAGTTTTCAGTAAAAACAAAGCAAGAAAGGGAGTGAGTATTGTTAGCTTATTTCATAGCTTTTTTGTATCAATTAACTTCACTCGCCTGTAGAAGATGACTTGTTCGCTTCAGAGTAAAATAGTACTTTTAAGTTTAGTAAAACTTTAGATGATAAATCCAAAAATGACCTTGGTTGCATTCTATCAATTCAGAATTCAGTACAATCTGAGTTTACATCATATGATTCAGAGCCTGTATTGACCTATAAGAAATCGATTATGAAAAAAATAAATAATAATTTGTTTCTTAGATTTGCGTCAAGGTATCCTCTCAAAATTTTACTTTGTCTCTGACGCATACATAATCCATTATATGCGTCATTTTGTACGCAAAATAGGCTTTTTTAATGTACATATAACTCTCTACTTATTAAACTGACATGATTTAGTATACCAAAATATTAAAGCTGGTTAACCAAGCTTTCATTTGATATGTTTGGTGTTCTAAAAATCGCTATACTTTAAGAGATATAAGCAAATACGTACTGTCCCCCAAAAATTGATCTTTTGATATGAGAATATACGATTACCATCTGGTAATAGTGTTAGTGTTACCTGGATAGAAAGAGAAAGAGAAGGGAGGGGGTATTTTTCCTCCCTTCTCTCCCTTCTTTTTTCTTGCTATCCAGGTAACACTAACAGCGTTACCAAATGGTAATCGTATATTCTCATATCAAAAGATCAATTTTTGGGGGACAGTACGTATTTGCTTATATCTCTTAAAGTATAGCGATTTTTAGAACACCAAACATATCAAATGAAAGCTTGGTTAACCAGCTTTAATATTTTGGTATACTAAATCATGTCAGTTTAATAAGTAGAGAGTTATATGTACATTAAAAAAGCCTATCTCGCGTACAAAATGACGCATATAATGGATTATGTATGCGTCAGAGACAAAGTAAAATTTTGAGAGGATACCTTGACGCAAATCTAAGAAACAAATTATTATTTATTTTTTTCATAATCGATTTCTTATAGGTCAATACAGGCTCTGAATCATATGATGTAAACTCAGATTGTACTGAATTCTGAATTGATAGAATGCAACCAAGGTCATTTTTGGATTTATCATCTAAAGTTTTACTAAACTTAAAAGTACTATTTTACTCTGAAGCGAACAAGTCATCTTCTACAGGCGAGTGAAGTTAATTGATACAAAAAAGCTATGAAATAAGCTAACAATACTCACTCCCTTTCTTGCTTTGTTTTTACTGAAAACTTTGTTTTATTAAAAAACATCAAACATACGTCTGGTAGTAAATTAGATTTCCTTTAAATTAATAATTATTATTGAAGTCTGTAACGTCCACCATTTTGAAGAAATTTGCGGAAAACTATATTTTTACTAAATTTTTAAAACTTTGACCTCGTTGCGCGACCTCGTAATGTTGACCGATTTTGTTCAAACTTTGTATGTCGTCTTCTTTTATCACCAAGAAACAGAAAATCCACTCAATGGCTAACATTTCAAACATTTGAAAAATAAGAACAACCCTAATATATATATATATATATATATATATATATATATATATATATATATATATATATAATATATATATAATATTATATATATATATATATATAATATATATATATATATAATTATAAATAAACTAAAAATATGTGATTTAAATATATTTATATATACATATACACCGCATATATATACGTATATATTATATCGTGCTAGGCGCAGTGGCCGTGTCCGCTTTTGATGTTTCCGTTTTGAATGTTTCCGTTCTCGCCGTTAATGTGAATAGCCGTATTCCTACTCTGCAGTATATGGATTTCGCCGTTTTAATATGAAGCAAAAAAAGGAAGAATAAAGCGTGCGCTCAGCATCCGATAATTGATGCTCATCAAAATAACCTACATAGCGAAATAGTTTTTTTTTGTTCCAAATATCATGACGTTTCAAAATAAATAAAGCACTCTTACTCCTCAGCTTTGGAGGCGGCTCAGACTCCGACAAACCTATATGCCCCAAAACCGTTCTGATCTAAGAAAAATAATTCGTATACTCTATTTACCATTTCATGGGGTCTACTAATATTAACAACCTTACAGACATGCGGATCCACATCTTTCAAACACACAAAGCTTCTTCGCCTGGAAAATATTCACCTTTTCTACTTGCAACTCGACAAAAAGCGATCCCAGCGCTGCAGAAAGTGGAACATAACATCAACAAGCAAAATACAACGTAATGCCTTTTATCAAGTCCCGTCTTCTATCATCTCCATATTCTCCACAAAAGCCCTGAGAGCCCAATGTTTGGGACGAAAAACATATGAAAGATTCTTCTACATCTGTTAAAAAGAACGATATAACGTCCCTTCTAAGTTACAGACCTTTGTACTAGCTGGAAAAAGCGCAAGTGAACCTTTTTAAAGGGAAGATCCATCTTCTGCCCTGGGATGATATAATTAACATTGCAAAGTTCGATTGATTAAACCAATTTGAATTTAATAATTTTTAAAAAGAAGAGAAGGGGGTCTCCGTAATTCATTTTTTTTGTTTTATCTCATCAACAACAAGTAGTGTATTACGTAATACTTTTTGACACAGAGGTTCATTTTTTAATCATATAAACAGTATACTGGAATGTTATGAATTAAAAAAGACAACTATATTATTTTTTTTCAAGATTTAAATTCAAATACACTATCAAAGACTGTTTATTGATTTAAGTTTATAATGGTTACACTGTATTGAGAATTACGGGCACATTTGATTTTTTTGACCTCCCCTCTGACGTTTCAGTTTTTTTCTTTAAATAGGGCACTATTAATAAAAATTCTTAATTTTAATATTTTAGTTAAATGAATAAGATTTTTTTTCTTAATATGCAAACTGTAAATGTAATCAATAAACATGAATATGATGAGAGGTTTTAGTGATTCTAAAAGTTGCGACAAAAAAAGTAAAAATATATTTCATTTCTTACAAGGTAAATAAAAATTGGAAATGTTATCCAATATTTTTCTATATAACTCAAATTCGGTTAAAATCCATTTTTTTCTCATGTTCTCTGCAACATCTCTTTAAATACGTCCATTCTACCAATTTATTTTCCAAACCACGACTTTGAAATATATTTGCCTTCTACGGATCATATATAGCCATTTTATTTTTTCCATTTAGCCTCCAAGCCAATTTCTCCCTCAGTCCCTCTCTCGTTCATAATTGATTGTCCCTTTCCCATAATCTTAAAACCTTCAAGTACTATATTATATACATACATATATGAATAATTCACAATTCCTTAGTTTGTGGAAAAATAAATTGAATCAATTCTCTGTAATGCCATTTTGCATAAATATATTTATAATTTATTTAACTATCTTAAAAAGTATGTAGATTCCAAGCAATATTTTTTAAAAATTGTATTTTATCATTATAATTATATTGAATAGCCGTTCATCCACCTTCAAATAGGTCTTCTTCCGATATCTCTCATCGCCACGGCGGAATTCAAGGACCGTTTTTCTCGCTAGACTTTCCTCTTTTTTAAAGCTGTTAAGGAGTTTCCATAAATTTGGATGAACTCCAGAAATAGATGATTGGAGAGCATTGTGGAAGCCCTCAACACTATTATTCGTCCTGGGCTTTTTATTAAGCGTCCGCTGATGGAAAATGATTGAAAACTTTAAAAAATTAAAAACCCTTAAAAACAATGTTAAATGGAATATTAATTTCACCCCACGAGATATTTTTTTCTTCATGAGATACATATAATAAAAGCCATTTACCATAAATGGTGCATATTTCCTATTTCTACAACATTTGTGTCAATGCCATCACTCTAGATAACTTTTGCCATCCGATTGTTGAACCAAAAAATATTTACAGTAAAAATAACCTATACCTTTTGTATAAAAGAAGAACTACTATTAATATACATCCCTTTTTAGGACCTTTATATATACATGCAAATTTATACATAATTACCATACATATTTGTAATTTAATTACTGGAATAAACTTTTATTGCACTAAATATCGTATTTTTACAAGGCAAATGAGCATCTCCATGTTCCGTACGGGATGACGGGCATTTTTAGCCCTACTTTATTATTTTTCTTCATGATATAAGGGATTTATCATCATCGTCGTGCAGATCTGAAGAGCTCTCGTCGAGCTCCAAAACATCATCCCTTAAGGAAGGATCACTTGGACTGTCTCATCAAGAAGGTTCTGTTTGGATGAAAAAAGGGAGCTCATGACGTACTTTTTATTAGATGCAAAAGAGGCTTTTCTTGTCATTATCCCCAAAACTCCTTCATTTTCTAGACGTTTAGGAATTGACTGTCCGTAGTGTTCTATGTTGGGTTAACGAATGTGAAGAACTCACTAGACTCTTGGGGCTTCCAGGAGTCTTTAGATCTTGTACTTGCGTAAAGAAGATGTGCGCGTTTGGGAGAAGCAGATCCTCATGTCTGATTGTGTTAGCCGCCTTTATAGAATGGAGGCGGGAGTTCCCGGACTTTTTCATGGATGGAGAGGTTTTTTCCTTTTATGATTCGCTAGAATTACATCCGACTTGATATAAATAAGCGTTATTAGTCTATGGAACCTAGGATTATGGATGGAGAGGGTTTGGGGGCGGATGGAGAAGATGGACTGGTCGGAGTCTACACTTCTTACGTGGCTTAAAGGATTGATGGCTGTCCACTTGCAAGGCTTTGTAACTTTTTTTTAACATCTCGATATGAGGGAGATCATATCTATCAACACTAAACATTATCTCACCATGTATTTGTTTTGATCAGAGCCCTAATTTTGATCAGCATCAATTATCGGATACTGAGCGCACGCTTTCTCCCTTGATTCTTCCTTTTTGTGGCTATACTGTATATGCTGTACACTACATCTACCTATTAAAACGGCGAAATCCATATACTGCAGAGTAGGAATACGGCTATTCACATTAACGGCGAGAACGGAAACATTAAAAACAGAAACATCAAAAGCAGGCACGGCCACTGCGCCTAGAACCATTTATACGTATATATATGCGTGTGTATATGTATATATAAATATATTTAAATCACATATTTTTAGTTTATTTTCTACATTATTATTTTATTTCATCCCACAAATCATAGAAATATACAAACATAAAAACAATGTATATAATACCTTACTACATATTTTAGTTTCAAATATCAACATAACATATGAAGAAATACTAAAATACAATGCTATTAGATCAACTTGCAACAATAAAATTTATACACAATTAATAAGCTTGTATAATTTAATTCCTTAAATTGCATTAAAAGCTTATTCATACTTATTAATCCGATTTTTTTAGACGAATAGATTTACATTATAGCATTAAAATTACCTAATCTAACTAAAGATATTTCAATGGGATAGATCAAAATTGATCTTACTCTCGCGAGAAACGAATCTGGCGAGCTAGACATGCTTACGCCCTGAGGTAACAACGTGTTTTTCTTGATCCATTTTACACTTAGGGAGAACATAGAGGATACTCCCACAAAATCTACAATAAAACATATTTATTGAGTTGACAAAGTGTTTTCTGAATATTTCTTCACTCGATAGTCAGAGTGATGACCTATTTATCGACATATATGACGAAACTTAATAAACTTAAATTTCTTGAATATGAGCATATACTTTATTCAATTAATATTAATGGGTAAAATATGAAGAGTCTTTTAAAATGATTTGACAATAACATGGAGGAAGGCTCATGATGAAAAAGCGGCAATTATCATTTTTAAGGAGGATGTTCTTCTGTGGAAATAGTATTTTCTATGCAAAAGCCGGCAGTGAAGTGATACTTTTTGTAATAATATCTACTTTTTTTTCCTCTCACATTTTCTTTCAATCATTTATGTGTAAAAATGTCACTTTTTTAATATCCTTATTTATATTACACTGTTCTCGCAATGAGCATTGGTGTATTTCACAAAAAATGACCTTTTGGTTATTTTAATTTAATTCTTGAGCCAATATATAAGCCTCTACTTATAGTGATAAAACTTTTGAATTGGGATATTTTCTCTTTTTCTTCCTTTAGCCCACTCATTGAACATTCAATTTTGTACTGAAAGCAATGTAAATAAAAAATGCATTTTTAGATAAAAGACCATTATAACCTACTTCATCTTTGTCGTCATGGTAAACACAATAACAGTAAACTCCAGTCTTATGTCTTAGCATACAACAATTCTCGAGTCTTATTTATTTACTAACTATGTGAAGTCGACGGATGGTTGATATTGAGGTCGATATGCAACTAATAGTTCTTTTTCTGAAAAAACCGATAGTGTATCTTAAAATCGATTGATAATGTTTTTAATACAATATAAAAGAAACAAAAACTTTATATGATAAATTAAATAACTTTTTGGTCATTTGTTCCATAAAAAAACGAACGTTCATCTCTACACTCTCACTGTGTGAAGGAGCATCACCTTCTTTGACTCGTATGATCCTCGAAAAAGAACAGGATATCATTTTGTCCGTTGCATTATAGAAATTTATTTTTTTAGATATATACTCGTATAGGTATCAAAAGCCTTAAAATGTTATCAAAAATATTTATTTTATTAGGGTAAATCTTCTGAAAAAAAAATGCAACTATCAGCAAATATCAGTGCTAAAGCTTACCGATACCGATACTTAAAAGAGTCTTATGGGTGCCAAACATGATGTATCCCTAATGTTATATCTTTAAAAAACACTAGTATTAGTGGATAAACGTTTCTAAGCTTTATATTAAACTTCTCTATAGCTCTTATAATTGTAAGAAACAAACAAATGTGGTATTTATTTATTTTTCTATGTAGAGTGAGTAGTAAAAACTACATATCCATTAAAATTATTGACATTTATATAATTAAAAAAGTAATTAAGGATATCGTTTTTTTTTTTGTTATTTTTCACAGTTCATAAAAATATATATACAAGCATAAAAAACAGAATGTATATAAAAATATGTTAATGCGTAAAAACATAATTAAACATTGTTTAAGGATATCCTTAACATAATCCATATTTTTCTACAAGAAAAGGAAAATCCAGCTTTTTCATAATACATACAATGGTGGCTTTTTTGTCCATTTGGTTTGATGAAATTGCAGTAACCGTTTAAGTATTAAATTAACCTTATAGCAATAATTTAAGACATTCAACCATATTATTTTACCAATAAATGGATAGAACCATCTGATGTAACATAACTAATGTAATAATATGTTCATATCATGAAATTAAACTATGATATAATATAATAAATTTTATCATTGTAGGTTTTTGCAAATATATAATCTTTTCAAGAACTATAAAATTTTAAATATGTAACATATATTGCTTTGATTTTTTGCTGATATGATAAAATAAACTACATCGCGATTGACCGTAAAATAGTAATTTTGGTCGTTATGACTGTAATAGTATTTATTTATGTTATTATTTCTTTAAAATCCAAATTTATATATTTAAAAAATATATTTCATTGCGCTGATTTAATTTTTTAGATACTTCGATTAAAAAATTATTAAAATCCACACTAAAAAAATTAAAATTTATTACATGTACTTTATGGGAGATAAAATACAATAAACTACATCGCGATAAAATAGTAATTTTGGTCGTTATGACTCAACTACATTTTTATTTATGTTATAATTTCTTTAAAAATCCAAATTTTTATATATTTAAAAAATATATTTCATTGCACTGTTTGATTTTTTTAGATATTTCGATTAACAAAATGTTTAAAACCCCCATTAAACAATATGAAATTTGTTACTTCTACTTTATAAGAGATAAAATACAACAGATATATTAACTAACCTTACAGTGGCATTTTAATTGAACTAATAAGACTTTATGCATTCTAACATTTTCCCCATCAATATAGCTCGTACATCATTATTAGAACCAATTATAAATGAGCAAAGCATATAGAAAGCTTGAAAAGCATATGACAATATTTACAAGTAATACAGACAAAAAAAGGAGTAGCTTATGTAAGTATGCTATCAAGTAACTTCCCTTGTTAGTGTAAAATATATGTCTTTAAAACTTGCAAAAAAAGTTATACTTTATGTGATTCAGACACTTTCTCACTTATTTTTAGATATATACTTTTTTTAATCATCATCAAAAAAGTAGTTTTGATTCAATCAGCTTTTCATTTAAAAATGTTTTTTCAGCTAATTAAGTTTCCGTATATTTTTCAATCACTTTTAATGAATATATAATTTTACTTTATTGCGTATAAATATCATTTTTTTATCAACGAATTAAAACATTGCTGTATATATTATTTACCTACAGGTTATTAGCAATTTGGTTGGACAAAAATAACCAGCAGAAAGGTATGATTTTCCTTTCATATTTTATAATATCAAACTTTGGTTCATTTTATACATTTTAGTCTAAGAGGGTTTTTTCTCGTCCCTGTGAAAGCTTTATAGAAAAGTAAATAAAATGTATATTCTTAACAACAAGGGCTCAATGAACAATAAATCAAATAGCAGAAGTGTTGTTGCAGTCTAAAAAAGTACTCATGTTGATATAAGATCTCTCTTCATTTTATAGCGTTATCACTAAAGGGTATAATAATGAAATATGTGATCATGTGATATCGTTTTTCTATATGCAATAAGAATTACTTACCCGTCCTCTTGAAAAAAAAATCCATGCATTCATTTGCATATTCTTTATGTTACAACTTTTTTGTTTTTGCAATATAAGGCAGTTTTAGGGTCACATCTCCGAGTTTAACCCAAAATAAGAAGATTTAAAAAAAAGGATTTAGAACAGAAACAAAAAGCGATTACTTGTAAAAGATGTTTGACTTCTTCAGCAAAGGTAGATTTGGCTATTAAACAGATCAAGTTGGAGAAAAGAAGAGGGACTGAGAAAAAATCCCAGTGGTATCATTAAAAAATAAATTATTTCTATCTACTTTTTTTGATGGTAAAGGTTTTTATTTTTATAGTAATATAATATTAAATAAAATAGATATAAAAAAGTGTGAGGTACTTATTTTACAAATAATGTACGTTGCTCCAGAATGTAAGTCGCACAAGAAAAAAAATGCAATCGTCTACTTGCATTGGGATATATGTGTATTGTTATTGATAAATTTAATAATAAAATCCTAGACGACAAACACAAACCATGTCACCTACAAAGATAATTCAGTACAAAATTCTGAAGATTAGCTTTAACAATACGGACTAACAATATTGCATATAACTAAAATGCAAGGTAATCTCTCTAACGAATATAGATAGTTTGATCTTTCTAAATGGCTTAAGCAGAAAGAACAATAATTTCAGATATATGTAAGTGTTTAAAAAACTGAGACCTATACAGATGGCTGAATAAAAGTACGAACTGCAAACGTTAATTGGCTGCCATGCCTAGTAGCTATACTAAAGCTGCAAAAAATATTCTAACAGTTATTGCTATAAACACAGTACTGGAGTCCCTGATGTAAAAACCTAATATATGTATATGAAGTAGTCATAAAACAATTACAAGATGGAATGCACAACAGGCATTTGAATGCAAACCACATTCACAGGAAGTAACAAGGATTTGTAAAATAAATTGTTATGAAAGATTTGCATGATTTGAAACACAGTTCTGTCAATGTATTGAAGCTTCGTATACTTCTTTTCTATACGCCCTTGAAGTCCAAATTTCTGCTTTTCCTCTTAATATATGCTTACATGTGTATTTGTAATTAACTGACGTGTGATGACTTTATGGGCGTAAGCATAAACAAACAGCTTGTAGGCAATTAAGTTATCAAACAACTCCTTTATTTAAAATATGGCCTTTATCAGGAATGAATAAATAACTATAGTTTGAACGTTGTGCAGATTTTGAGCTCGATGCTTTAACATACTCAGATAGTAATAGTAAATGAATGAAGTAGATTACTAAAGGCGACACCCACTTAAAAACATGAGCTTTTGAGAGATATGTAGATACTTTAAAGATCAAAAGTTAACTTTTTTCCTTTTAACCGTTTTTGGCATTTTAATTATTTATTTAATATTCAATAATATCATAACCAATGTATTTTTCCACCTAAATAAACAATATATGTTTTTATAATAAATGGATTTTTATTCTATATTTGCCCAAATAGACTCTTTTTGATAAACTTTATGTTAATGTACATAATTCTTGCGTTAAAAGAAAAAAAAACACATGTAATTGATAAAAAAAGTCCGTGATTTGATAAGAACATACTGATAACCGGGCATTACAAGGAAGTATACTCTCTAGCTATTTGTGTTTCGTAGATATTATTGGTGCTCCGATCAATATTTGATAAAAACATGCAATAATTGCTCTCGAGGACTTATTGTTTTTATTACTTAATGACAAATGCTTAAGGAAGGGAGGAATAAAAATACTTAGGAAAAGTATATTTATTTTCATTTGTTAACTCAAATAACCGGATATTGAATCAGACATTTAAAAAAGAAGGACGGTAGAATAAATTAAAGGTTGAGATTGATTTGATTTCATCAAATCTGTTTGTAATAGATGGCCATACCCACGAAAAAGAAGAAAAAAAGGGAGAAACAGTAAGGGATAAACAAATTCCAAGATTATTGGTAATTCTTTAAGGTATTTTAATTCTTTCATAATTTTGTTAATTTAATCATTAAAAAAAAATTGGGATATACAATTATTATGATGTTTTATTAATCAATGTATATTAGGGTTTTATATTAATGCAAAGATTGTAATCCATATGGGTTATTTTTGATCGTTAGGTTCTATTTAAAAATGTATTGCATAATCAATGTTCATCCATTTATGGGTATTTTTTTAGTTACTTATCATATATTTAGTATACAATACATATACATAAATAATACATTCAAATATAGTTATTTGTTCCCATTTTATTGTATATGCGTAAAATATTGTTGTTTTCAAAAATATATATATATAATTTATAATGGTGCTATTTTGATATAATCTAATGTTTTAAACTATTATTTAACTACTTAGAATAAATATGTTATATACAATGAATATTTATATAAAAATTCCCTGCACAATTGCATAGATTTGAGAGAAACCCAAACTTTGTTTATTGGTGCATCGATAAAATATTGAGCATTAATCGACGTTGATAGCACATTTTACAAACTATTGGTATCAGCTAATTTTGTAACTGATAAATCCCAACCTATACCTAAATTAGTTATCTTAGCAACCGCCGCCAGATATGAACCCTTCACCCTCAAAATCCCTTCCGTAACGAACAACTTGAGGACTCTTACTTCGAGGGAAATCAAGCCTCACGGTCATTTTAAGATCATGAAAATTTATTAGCTAATTATGTGACCATTGGCTTTTTCTATTGACAATATTTTTTTTCTTGGCCGCAAGGGGCTTATATTTCACTATGTAGTATTGAAAAAATTACAACCACAATATATAACGGTATGCATCAAATATCAAAAGGGGTAACGTCCGAATTGTATAACATTAAATAACAATAGTCATACCAACAAAAAAAACAGAACAGGAATGGTTTTAAATAAATTATTTGAATTATATATATATATACAGTTCATAATTGTTGGAGTACTTTGGAATACAGTGTAGCGATGGACATCATTTCAAGGAGGTTGGCATCTTTAATTGTTCTTTTTTTATAAATAACATAGGGAACTTTTGTTAAGACCGCATCACATCTATTAACAATATTGGTTATATATCGACTTCAAAAATCTCCGATCTCGGTCGATCATTATTTTCATTTAATATCAAAGGATGGATACTTCAAAGAAAATTAAAGGTTGTATTAAACCTGTCAATAACCTACAAGGGCTCATTGCAAAAATGATAAAAACAATTGGGATCATATAAGACATTTATACTATCATACAGAAAATATTTATATTATTATTACGTCTGTTGAGCCAAAGGCTCTGCTATAATTCAATGGCTTGCAAATATAATTGTAAAATTAACCCGGAAATTTGAAAAAGATATATGTTAAAAAAAATTTTTTTGAAAGAGGTACAAACCGTAAGAAAATACAAAAGTTGTATTAAAATAAAATTAAATGCATTGCGTATCAAAAATAGCATAAACTATTTAGGAACATTGAGAGTTGACTGATATTTGTAAATGATATTTTTCCAATATTCTATATATACAATATTTTTAAGGATTTGCATTTTCTTTTCAATCCATAGAACACAATTGACACACTATCTTGCAATTGGTGGTTGTATTTGTGTGTTTTTTTCTCAATCTTCCCAATTATAGATACTGATAGCAAAAAATATATAATACTGGTAGGATCGAACTACCGTAATATCAAATATTATAGACCGTTTGCAGCTCTGAGAATGACTTTGAATTAAGTGAATAATTTGCTTATATTCAGCTTCTCCAGGAGGCTTTATTTTTGTCTTGTTTGCCGGCATAGAGGTTTTGTCACAACAACTGATTTTTAGTGCATCTTCTTCGTTGTACAACGTTTCATAAAATCTTCTGGGTTGTCGAAGTAGTTTCAAATATTAAACTAGAGGCATATATACACTCAGAGAGTGTGTACCTCCGCCGATCCCCACAACATTCCCATTCAAACATTCTCCCTTTCACACGCCCGATTTTCTATCTCTAATCATTGTTTCCTCTCTGTTAGCTCATTTTGCATATTAAAAAAGCACTCAGAGAAGGGAAGAGGAAGAAGTTTAAGCTACGTCACTGGGTTAACATAGTCCTGAGCTGATATATGAACAATAATACGTCAATGAATATTTTTTTAGCGTTTGTTCTTTCCTACTCCCTGAATAGAGACCCCATTTCATTTAGTATTTTGCTCATTTGCATATTAAAAAAGCACTTAGAGATGCCAAAATTTAATCACTTGTTCTTTTGGCATTTCCAACAACTCCACAAAGTTTCATTTGAATCCATTCAGTACTTTTTGAGTTATCCTGCTGACAAACAAACCAACAAACCAACAAACGCCAGTGAAAAAAAACAATACCTCCTTCGGCGGAGGTAATAAATGTATATCTTTGCGATATGATAAGAATACTTATGTAATCTTTTTATAGAATTTGAACAATATTGTTCATTGATGCTTTTACGTAAGTATTAAGCTTATAAAAAGTCACTAAGCATCGTTTATGAGAAGTAAAACATACTTATATTTTGTTTTTGTCTAAAATAAATAAAGGAAGCTTTAAAAAAATATGTTTAGGAAAAAAATATTCTGGAAAATATGCAGGCGAAGGATGTAGACTATTAATGAATATTTTTCCATGAAGGAAAAACCTTATTCTAAGAAATATTCTTCCTTTGATGAAAAAAGATAAAAGTAAATATTTCCCTCAACTGCACAATGTGAAGAAACCCCTTAGGCAAGACATTATAAGTCTTTGCATTAGCAAGATTATATCATTCATGATTATTTAGATTTGGTAGTTTTTAATTGGATTTTCCATTTTGTAAAGTGTTTCTATGAGTGAAAGCACAAGTAGTTGTACTTGTAACACCGATTGGCCCATAGTCTATGGAAGTTTATTTTTAAATATTAATATGTTCTGCACATCAGCTGAAAGCGTATATTACCAGCTGTATTTTGAACCCCTTACTAACGAAATGCGACCTGTTTTTTGCGTCATGGAGGCAAAAAGGCTGGAAGTTTCATTTTTGATACGTGCGCAAGTGACCACGAATTTTATGACCGATGCATAAATATAAAACACGCCATTTGCGATGTTACAAGACTTTTGCATACCCCGGTATATGAATATTTTCACTTAATAGATGACTTTAAGATTGTCTATAATATCTCTTAAATTAGGTATGATATTCCTATGGGCTTTGTCCATCAATATAAAAACTGGATGTACATTAATTTTCTTTAAATTAAGTATGAAAAAATAATGAATGGTGAGCCATCTTTTGACGATATATATATAAATTATTCTTCAAAATTCGATTGCCTCTCATATCTTCAATATCAATTCTATTTTAAAATATAGGTATGTTCTCACAGATTCCAAATTAGTTTTGTTTATTATGAGCATGCACAATTATACGAGATATTAAGCTTTTGAAATAGTTACTTTTATAGAAAAACCCAAAAATGACTATTTCAAAACTTTAGTTTATCATTTATATTAGTACGTTTTGTATATTTTTTTACATAGTTAATATTCGAGACATATTTTATTAAATAAAGAAATTTTTTGGATGTTTTGTGAGACTGAGGGTTCACAAATAGCTAAAAATTGAGGGCTGTGAATCGGCTTTCTTTTGATCATTTTTATTTCATAAGGATACCTTTTCACGAACTCTGTTTACGACGTGATTGGTTGAATAATTTAAGAGTACATGGCGCTACTTTACAATTCTTACTAATAGCTGTTGGAATGTGAACATCAATTTATAATTAGGAATGTCTCATGAGAATCGATTTATAGAGGCATTTGGAAGTATTATATATATTTGAGATATCTTTACATCACATTCATATTGTATAGCATTATATTTATATTAAAATAAATTAAACAAATACATTTATTTTAGCTTCCTTGATAACACTATGAAACAAAATTGAGGTCTTTGTTTGCCCTCAGGTGGAAATTTCTATTTTGATTCTCATTTTTATGTAGATTCAAAAAATGCAACCTAAAATATCGTCCGAAAAAAGGTTTGACCCTTATGACCTTTTTAGATATTCTCGTTGATGTTGCGTTAAATATTATGGTGATTTGTTACAAAGAAAAAACATGTTTGTCTTTTTATTTGCAATTCATTCTATACAAGTTTCTTAAATAATTTGAGAGTTACTATGATTTTTGGAAAATGGCATTCAAATATTGTAATCAGATTATTTGAGGAACTAGAAAATAAAAAGACAAACCGGTTTTTTTTTCGTAACAAGTCACAATAATATACATATAATGCAATCTCAACAACAACACTATGACCAATACTTCGTCATACTAATGGATCTTTTTTTACTTTCATCCCAGATATCGAAATTATAAAAACTGTTTGGAATGCATTGGCATATAATTTTTTATATTAGATATTGATTATATTAAATGGACTTGAAACAAAAAACATAAAGCCTCGTAAATAGAACACTTAAAAATGATCAACTTTTTGAAATATTATATAAAACCTATTATTTCGATTAGTACGAAAGATGTTGAAATTATAAAAACTGATTTGAAATGCATTGATATATTAGAAGAAATTAAATACATATGACAATTGTGAATATTCTTACTTAGGACAAAGACAACTTGGTATGAACCATTAAAAATGATAATAATCCAGGTTTTCATAAAAAGTCATAAAGGTCAAACCTTTTTTCGGACGACATTTTTAAGAGGTCTTTTTTATTCTACGTATGAAAAAAGGGACTCAAATTAGGAGCTTCTGCATGGGGGCAAAAATCATGTTACATAGTGTACTAAAAGGAATAAAATATTGAACATCTAATGAAAAAATTGATTATTTTAATTTTAATGCTTCATATTAAACAAAAAAATTATATAATTTTATTTATCAAAAAAATATTACATGAAACTTTTTAAACTGCACATTTTGATATCATTTAGACTTACAACTTACATGAAAATTATCATTTATCGGCAACTAAACGAAATGCAAAAAATGTATTAAAATTTGAATATGTGGCTACTGTTTCTTATTTTTAAAATTAACATATTTTGCTAGCAGACGACAGATATTCGAATATATATCTAAGGAAAAGCTACATTAGCCATATATTTGTAAAAATGTATGATTGCCAAAAAGACAATATTTGGAGGAGCATCTATTAGGTATATGGTGTATATATATAAAGCTAGTTTTTCTAGATATAACATAAAAACTTCATATTGTTTCATATAAAGAAATACTATTAGGTTTCCTATTATTTTCAGACACCTTAGATTATCTTTGACAAGTTTCTCATAGAAAAATTGATA
>CP045892.1:11218165-11276462 GCA_013387185.1 Caligus rogercresseyi
AAATAGTTTGTAAAACATCGTAAAATATTACTTCCATTTATGTTATCATCTCTCCTAGAAGAATAAGGACGTTATCTCTACCAGAGAGTCATCTAAATTACTGGATTCCATCTCTGATGCGAGACAGATATAATTATATATATATATCTACATATATATCTATAATATATATATATATATATATATATATATATATATACTATATATATATATATATATTATATATATATATTAGGGTTGTTCTTATTTTTCAAATGTTTGAAATGTTAGCCATTGTGGATTTTCTGTTTCTTGGTGATAAAAGAAGACGACATACAAAGTTTGAACAAAATCGGTCAACATTACGAGGTCGCGCAACGAGGTCAAAGTTTTAAAAATTTAGTAAAAATATAGTTTCCCCAATTTCTTCAAAATGGTGGACGTTACAGACTTCAATAATAATTATTAATTTAAAGGAAATCTAATTTACTACCAGACGTATGTTTGATGTTTTTAATAAAACAAAGTTTTCAGTAAAAACAAAGCAAGAAAGGGAGTGAGTATTGTTAGCTTATTTCATAGCTTTTTTGTATCAATTAACTTCACTCGCCTGTAGAAGATGACTTGTTCGCTTCAGAGTAAAATAGTACTTTTAAGTTTAGTAAACTTTAGATGATAAATCCAAAAATGACCTTGGTTGCATTCTATCAATTCAGAATTCAGTACAATCTGAGTTTACATCATATGATTCAGAGCCTGTATTGACCTATAAGAAATCGATTATGAAAAAAATAAATAATAATGTGTTTCTTAGATTTGCGTCAAGGTATCCTCTCAAAATTTTACTTTGTCTCTGACGCATACATAATCCATTATATGCGTCATTTTGTACGCAAAATAGGCTTTTTTAATGTACATATAACTCTCTACTTATTAAACTGACATGATTTAGTATACCAAAATATTAAAGCTGGTTAACCAAGCTTTCATTTGATATGTTGGTGTTCTAAAAATCGCTATACTTTAAGAGATATAAGCAAATACGTACTGTCCCCCAAAATTGATCTTTTGATATGAGAATATACGATTACCATCTGGTAATAGTGTTAGTGTTACCTGGATAGAAAGAGAAAGAGAAGGGAGGGGTATTTTTCCTCCCTTCTCCCTTTCTTTTTTCTGCTATCCAGGCAACACTAACAGTCCTACCAAATGGTAATCGTATATTCTCATATCAAAAGATCAATTTTTGGGGGACAGTACGTATTTGCTTATATCTCTTAAAGTATGGCGATTTTTAGAACACCAAACATATCAAATGAAAGCTTGGTTAACCAGCTTTAATATTTTGGTATACTAAATCATGTGAGTTTAATAAGTAGAGAGTATATGTACCTTTAAAAAGCCTATTTTGCGTACAAAATGACGCATATAATGGATTATGTATGCGTCAGAGACAAAGTAAAATTTGAGAGGATACCTTGACGCAAATCTAAGAAACAAATTATTATTTATTTTTTTCATAATCGATTTCTTATAGGTCAATACAGGCTCTGAATCATATGATGTAAACTCAGATTGTACTGAATTCTGAACTGATAGAATGCAACAAGGTCATTTTTGGATTTATCATAAAGTTTTACTAAACTTAAAAGTACTATTTTACTCTGAAGCGAACAAGTCATCTTCTACAGGCGAGTGAAGTTAATTGATACAAAAAAGCTATGAAATAAGCTAACAATACTCACTCCTTTCTTGCTTTGTTTTTACTGAAAACTTTGTTTTATTAAAAAACATCAAACAACGTCTGGTAGTAAATTAGATTTCCTTTAAATTAATAATATTATTAAGTCTGTAACGTCCACCATTTTGAAGAAATTGGCGGAAAACTTATTTTTACTAATTTTTAAAACTTTGACCTCTTTGCGCGACCTCGTAATGTTGACGATTTTGTTCAAACTTTGTATGTCGTCTTCTTTTATCACCAAGAAACAGAAATCCACTCAATGGCTAACATTTAAACATTTGAAAAATAAGAACAACCCTATAATATATATATTATATATATATATAGTAATATATATATATATATCTATATATATTATATATATATTATATATATTATATATATATATATATTATATAACATATAATAATGTAGAAAAATAAACTAAAAAATATGTGAGTTAAATATATTATATATACATTACACCGCATAGATATACGATATATATATACCGTGCTAGGCGCAGTGGCCGTGTCCGCTTTTGATGTTTCCGTTTTGAATGTTTCCGTTCTCGCCGTTAATGTGAATAGCCGTATTCCTACTCTGCAGTATATGGATTTCGCCGTTTTAATATGAAGCAAAAAAAGGAAGAATAAAGCGTGCGCTCAGCATCCGATAATTGATGCTCATCAAAATAACCTACATAGCGAAATAGTTTTTTTTTGTTCCAAATATCATGACGTTTCAAAATAAATAAAGCACTCTTACTCCTCAGCCTTGGAGGCGGCTCAGACTCCGACAAACCTATATGCCCCAAAACCGTTCTGATCTAAGAAAAATAATTCGTATACTCCATTTACCATTTCATGGAGGCGACTAATATTAACAACCTTACAGACATGCGGATCCACATCTTTCAAACACACAAAGCTTCTTCGCCTGGAAAATATTCACCTTTTCTACTTGCAACTCGACAAAAAGCGATCCCAGCGCTGCAGGAAGTGGAACATAACATCAACAAGCAAAATACAACGTAATGCCTTTTATCAAGTCCCGTCTTCTATCATCTCCATATTCTCCACAAAAGCCCTGAGAGCCCAATGTTTGGGACGAAAAACATATGAAAGATTCTTCTACATCTGTTAAAAAGAACGATATAACGTCCCTTCTAAGTTACAGACCTTTGTACTAGCTGGAAAAAGCGCAAGGAACCTTTTTAAAGGGAAGATCCATCTTCTGCCCTGGGATGATATAATTAACATTGCAAAGTTCGATTGATTAAACCAATTTGAATTTAATAATTTTTAAAAAGAAGAGAAGGGGGTCTCCGTAATTCATTTTTTTTGTTTTATCTCATCAACAACAAGTAGTGTATTACGTAATACTTTTTGACACAGAGGTTCATTTTTTAATCATATAAACAGTATACTGGAATGTTATGAATTAAAAAAGACAACTATATTATTTTTTTCAAGATTTAAATTCAAATACACTATCAAAGACTGTTTATTGATTTAAGTTTATAATGGTTACACTGTATTGAGAATTACGGGCACATTTGATTTTTTTACCTCCCCTCTGACGTTTCAGTTTTTTTCTTTAAATAGGGCACTATTAATAAAAATTCTTAATTTTAATATTTTAGTTAAATGAATAAGATTTTTTTTCTTATATGCAAACTGTAAATGTAATCAATAAACATGAATATGATGAGAGGTTTTAGTGATTCTAAAAGTTGCGACAAAAAAAGTAAAAATATATTTCATTTCTTACAAGGTAAATAAAAATAGGAAATGTTATCCAATATTTTTCTATATAACTCAAATTCGGTTAAAATCCATTTTTTTCTCATGTTCTCTGCAACATCTCTTTAAATACGTCCATTCTACCAATTTATTTTCCAAACCACGACTTTGAAATATATTTGCCTTCTACGGATCATATATAGCCATTTTATTTTTTCCATTTAGCCTCCAAGCCAATTTCTCCCTCAGTCCCTCTCTCGTTCATAAATGATTGTCCCTTTCCCATAATCTTAAAACCTTCAAGTACTATATTATATACATACATATATGAATAATTCACAATTCCTTAGTTTGTGGAAAAATAAATTGAATCAATTCTCTGTAATGCCATTTTGCATAAATATATTTATAATTTATTTAACTATCTTAAAAAGTATGTAGATTCCAAGCAATATTTTTAAAAATTGTATTTTATCATTATAATTAAATTGAATAGCCGTTCATCCACCTTCAAATAGGTCTTCTTCGATATCTCTCATCGCCACGGCAGAATTCAAGGACCGTTTTTCTCGCTAGACTTTCCTCTTTTTTTAAGCTGTTAAGGAGTTTCCATAAATTTGGATGAACTCCAGAAATAGATGATTGGAGAGCATTGTGGAAGCCCTCAACACTGTTATTCGTCCTGGGCTTTTTATTAAGCGTCCGCTGATGGAAAATGATTGAAAACTTTAAAAAATTAAAAACCCTTAAAAACAATGTTAAATGGAATATTAATTTCACCCCACGAGATATTTTTTTCTTCATGAGATACATATAATAAAAGCCATTTACCATAAATGGTGCATATTTCCTATTTCTACAACATTTGTGTCAATGCCATCACTCTAGATAACTTTTGCCATCCGATTGTTGAACCAAAAAATATTTACAGTAAAAATAACCTATACCTTTTGTATAAAAGAAGAACTACTATTAATATACATCCCTTTTAGGACCTTTATATATACATGCAAATTTATACATAATTACCATACATATTTGTAATTTAATTACTGGAATAAACTTTTATTGCACTAAATATCGTATTTTTACAAGGCAAATGAGCATCTCCATGTTCCGTACGGGATGACGGGCATTTTTAGCCCTACTTTATTATTTTTTCTTCATGATATAAGGGATTTATCATCATCGTCGTGCAGATCTGAAGAGCTCTCGTCGAGCTCCAAAACATCATCCCTTAAGGAAGGATCACTTGGACTGTCTCATCAAGAAGGTTCTGTTTGGATGAAAAAAGGTAGCTCATGACGTACTTTTTATTAGATGCAAAAGAGGCTTTTCTTGTCATTATCCCCAAAACTCCTTCATTTTCTAGACGTTTAGGAATTGACTGTCCGTAGTGTTCTATGTTGGGTTAACGAATGTGAAGAACTCACTAGACTCTTGGGGCTTCCAGGAGTCTTTAGATCTTGTACTTGCGTAAAGAAGATGTGCGCGTTTGGGAGAAGCAGATCCTTATGTCTGATTGTGTTAGCCGCCTTTATAGAATGGAGGCGGGAGTTCCCGGACTTTTTCATGGATGGAGAGGTTTTTTCCTTTTATGATTCGCTAGAATTACATCCGACTTGATATAAATAAGCGTTATTAGTCTATGGAACCTAGGATTATGGATGGAGAGGGTTTGGGGGCGGATGGAGAAGATGGACTGGTCGGAGTCTACACTTCTTACGTGGCTTAAAGGATTGATGGCTGTCCACTTGCAAGGCTTTGTAACTTTTTTTTAACATCTCGATATGAGGGAGATCATATCTATCAACACTAAACATTATCTCACCATGTATTTGTTTTGATCAGAGTCCTAATTTTGATCAGCATCAATTATCGGATACTGAGCGCACGCTTTCTCCCTTGATTCTTCCTTTTTGTGGCTATACTGTATATGCTGTACACTACATCTACCTATTAAAACGGCGAAATCCATATACTGCAGAGTAGGAATACGGCTATTCACATTAACGGCGAGAACGGAAACATTAAAAACAGAAACATCAAACAGGCACGGCCACTGCGCCTAGAATATATATACGTATATATATGCGTGTGTATATGTATATATAAATATATTTAAATCACATATTTTTTAGTTTATTTTCTACATTATTATTTTATTTCATCCCACAAATCATAGAAATATACAAACATAAAAACAATGTATATAAAATACCTTACTACATATTTAGTTTCAAATATCAACATAACATATGAAGAAATACTAAATACAATGCTATTAGATCAACTTGCAACAATAAAATTTATACACAATTAATAAGCTTGTATAATTTAATTCCTTAAATTGCATTAAAAGCTTATTCATACTTATTTAATCCGATTTTTTAGACGAATAGATTTAACATTATAGCATTAAAATTACCTAATCTAACTAAAGATATTTCAATGGGATAGATCAAAATTGATCTTACTCTCGCGAGAAACGAATCTGGCGAGCTAGACATGCTTACGCCCTGAGGTAACAACGTGTTTTTCTTGATCCATTTTACACTTAGGGAGAACATAGAGGATACTCCCACAAAATCTACAATAAAACATATTTTATTTGAGTTGACAAAGTGTTTTCTGAATATTTCTTCACTCGATAGTCAGAGTGATGACCATTTATCGACATATATGACGAAACTTAATAAACATTAAATTTTCTTGAATATGAGCATATACTTTATTCAATTAATATTAATGGGTAAAATATGAAGAGTCTTTTAAAATGATTTGACAATACATGGAGGAAGGCTCATGATGAAAAAGCGGCAATTATCATTTTTAAGGAGGATGTTCTTCTGTGGAAATAGTATTTTCTATGCAAAAGCCGGCAGTGAAGTGATACTTTTTGTAATAATATCTACTTTTTTTTCCTCTCACATTTTCTTTCAATCATTTATGTGTAAAAATGTCACTTTTTTAATATCCTTATTTATATTACACTGTTCTCGCAATGAGCATTGGTGTATTTCACAAAAAATGACCTTTTGGTTATTTTAATTTATTCTTGAGCCAATATATAAGCCTCTACTTATAGTGATAAAACTTTTGAATTGGGATATTTTCTCTTTTTCTTCCTTTAGCCCACTCATTGAACATTCAATTTTGTACTGAAAGCAATGTAAATAAAAAATGCATTTTTAGATAAAAGACCATTATAACCTACTTCATCTTTGTCGTCATGGTAAACACAATAACAGTAAACTCCAGTCTTATGTCTTAGCATACAACAATTCTCGAGTCTTATTTATTTACTAACTATGTGAAGTCGACGGATGGTTGATATTGAGGGTCGATATGCAACTAATAGTTCTTTTTCTGAAAAAACCGATAGTGTATCTTAAAATCGATTGATAATGTTTTTAATACAAATATAAAGAAAAAAAACTTTATATGATAAATTAAATAACTTTTTGGTCATTTGTTCCATAAAAAAACGAACGTTCATCTCTACACTCTCACTGTGTGAAGGAGCATCACCTTCTTTGACTCGTATGATCCTCGAAAAAGAACAGGATATCATTTTTGTCCGTTGCATTATAGAAATTTATTTTTTTAGATATATACTCGTATAGGTATCAAAAGCCTTAAAATGTTATCAAAAATATTTATTTTATTAGGGTAAATCTTCTGAAAAAAAAATGCAACTATCAGCAAATATCAGTGCTAAAGCTTACCGATACCGATACTTAAAAGAGTCTTATGGGTGCCAAACATGATGTATCCCTATGTTATATCTTTAAAAAACACTAGTATTAGTGGATAAACGTTTCTAAGCTTTATATTAAACTTCTCTATAGCTCTTATAATTGTAAGAAACAAACAAATGTGGTATTTATTTATTTTTCTATGTAGAGTGAGTAGTAAAAACTACATATCCATTAAAATTATTGACATTTATATAATTAAAAAGTAATTAAGGATATCGTTTTTTTTTTTGTTATTTTTCACAGTTCATAAAAAATATATACAAGCATAAAAAACAGAATGTATATAAAAATATGTTAATGCGTAAAAACATAATTAAACATTGTTTAAGGATATCCTTAACATAATCCATATTTTTCTACAAGAAAAGGAAAATCCAGCTTTTTCATAATACATACAATGGTGGCTTTTTTGTCCATTTGGTTTGATGAAATTGCAGTAACCGTTTAAGTATTAAATTAACCTTATAGCAATAATTTAAGACATTCAACCATATTATTTTACCAATAAAATGGATAGAACCATCTGATGTAACATAACTAATGTAATAATATGTTCATATCATGAAATTAAACTATGATATAATATAATAAATTTTATCATTGTAGGTTTTTGCAAATATATAATCTTTTCAAGAACTATAAAATTTTAAATATGTAACATATATTGCTTTGATTTTTTGCTGATATGATAAAATAAACTACATCGCGATTGACCGTAAAATAGTAATTTTGGTCGTTATGACTGTAATAGTATTTATTTATGTTATTATTTCTTTAAAATCCAAATTTATATATTTAAAAAAATATATTTCATTGCGCTGATTTAATTTTTTAGATACTTCGATTAACAAAATTATTAAAATCCACACTTAAAAAAATTAAATTTATTACATGTACTTTATGGGAGATAAAATACAATAAACTACATCGCGATAAAATAGTAATTTTGGTCGTTATGACTCAACTAATTTTTATTTATGTTATAATTTCTTTAAAAATCCAAATTTATATATTTAAAAAAAATATTTCATTGCACTGTTTGATTTTTTTAGATATTTCGATTAACAAAATGTTTAAAACCCCCATTAAACAATATGAAATTTGTTACTTCTACTTATAAGAGATAAAATACACAGATATATTAACTAACCTTACAGTGGCATTTTAATTGAACTAATAAGACTTTATGCATTCTAACATTTTCCCCATCAATATAGCTCGTACATCATTATTAGAACCAATTATAAATGAGCAAAGCATATAGAAAGCTTGAAAAGCATATGACAATATTTACAAGTAATACAGACAAAAAAAGGAGTAGCTTATGTAAGTATGCTATCAAGTAACTTCCCTTGTTAGTGTAAAATATATGTCTTTAAAACTTGCAAAAAAAGTTATACTTTATGTGATTCAGACACTTTCTCACTTATTTTTAGATATATACTTTTTTTAATCATCATCAAAAAAGTAGTTTTGATTCAATCAGCTTTTCATTTAAAAATGTTTTTTCAGCTAATTAAGTTTCCGTATATTTTTCAATCACTTTTAATGAATATATAATTTTACTTTATTGCGTATAAATATCATTTTTTTATCAACGAATTAAAACATTGCTGTATATATTATTTACCTACAGGTTATTAGCAATTTGGTTGGACAAAAATAACCAGCAGAAAGGTATGATTTTCCTTTCATATTTTATAATATCAAACTTTGGTTCATTTTATACATTTTAGTCTAAGAGGGTTTTTTTCTCGTCCCTGTGAAAGCTTTATAGAAAAGTAAATAAAATGTATATTCTTAACAACAAGGGCTCAATGAACAATAAATCAAATAGCAGAAGTGTTGTTGCAGTCTAAAAAAGTACTCATGTTGATATAAGATCTCTCTTCATTTTATAGCGTTATCACTAAAGGGTATAATAATGAAATATGTGATCATGTGATATCGTTTTTCTATATGCAATAAGAATTTACTTACCCGTCCTCTTGAAAAAAAAATCCATGCATTCATTTGCATATTTCTTTATGTTACAACTTTTTTGTTTTTGCAATATAAGGCAGTTTTAGGGTCACATCTCCGAGTTTAACCCAAAATAAGAAGATTTAAAAAAAAGGATTTAGAACAGAAACAAAAGCGATTACTTGTAAAAGATGTTTGACTTCTTCAGCAAAGGTAGATTTGGCTATTAAACAGATCAAGTTGGAGAAAAGAAGAGGGACTGAGAAAAAATCCCAGTGGTATCATTAAAAAATAAATTATTTCTATCTACTTTTTTTGATGGTAAAGGTTTTTATTTTTATAGTAATATAATATTAAATAAAAATAGATATAAAAAAGTGTGAGGTACTTATTTTACAAATAATGTACGTTGCTCCAGAATGTAAGTCGCACAAGAAAAAAATGCAATCGTCTACTTGCATTGGGATATATGTGTATTGTTATTGATAAATTTAATAATAAAATCCTAGACGACAAACACAAACCATGTCACCTACAAAGATAATTCAGTACAAAATTCTGAAGATTAGCTTTAACAATACGGACTAACAATATTGCATATAACTAAAATGCAAGGTAATCTCTCTAACGAATATAGATAGTTTGATCTTTCTAAATGGCTTAAGCAGAAAGAACAATAATTTCAGATATATGTAAGTGTTTAAAAAACTGAGACCTATACAGATGGCTGAATAAAAGTACGAACTGCAAACGTTAATTGGCTGCCATGCCTAGTAGCTATACTAAAGCTGCAAAAAATATTCTAACAGTTATTGCTATAAACACAGTACTGGAGTCCCTGATGTAAAACCTAATATATGTATATGAAGTAGTCATAAAACAATTACAAGATGGAATGCACAACAGGCATTTGAATGCAAACCACATTCACAGGAAGTAACAAGGATTTGTAAAATAAATTGTTATGAAAGATTTGCATGATTTGAAACACAGTTCTGTCAATGTATTGAAGCCTTCGTATACTTCTTTTCTATACGCCCTTGAAGTCCAAATTTCTGCTTTTCCTCTTAAATATATGCTTACATGTGTATTTGTAATTAACTGACGTGTGATGACTTTATGGGCGTAAGCATAAACAAACAGCTTGTAGGCAATTAAGTTATCAAACAACTCCTTTATTTAAAATATGGCCTTTATCAGGAATGAATAAATAACTATAGTTTGAACGTTGTGCAGATTTTGAGCTCGATGCTTTAACATACTCAGATAGTAATAGTAAATGAATGAAGTAGATTACTAAAGGCGACACCCACTTAAAAACATGAGCTTTTGAGAGATATGTAGATACTTTAAAGATCAAAGTTAACTTTTTTCCTTTTAACCGTTTTTGGCATTTTAATTATTTATTTAATATTCAATAATATCATAACCAATGTATTTTTCCACCTAAATAAACATATATGTTTTTATAATAAATGGTTTTATTCTATATTTGCCCAAATAGACTCTTTTTGATAAACTTTATGTTAATGTACATAATTCTTGCGTTAAAAAAAAAAACACATGTAATTGATAAAAAAAGTCCGTGATTTGATAAGAACATACTGATAACGGGCATTACAAGGAAGTATACTCTCTAGCTATTTGTGTTTCGTAGATATTATTGGTGCTCCGATCAATATTTGATAAAAACATGCAATAATTGCTCTCGAGGACTTATTGTTTTTATTACTTAATGACAAATGCTTAAGGAAGGGAGGAATAAAAATACTTAGGAAAAGTATATTTATTTTCATTTGTTAACTCAAATAACCGGATATTGAATCAGACATTTAAAAAAAGAAGGACGGTAGAATAAATTAAAGGTTGAGATTGATTTGATTTCATCAAATCTGTTTGTAATAGATGGCCATACCCACGAAAAAGAAGAAAAAAAGGGAGAAACAGTAAGGGATAAACAAATTCCAAGATTATTGGTAATTCTTTAAGGTATTTTAATTCTTTCATAATTTTGTTAATTTAATCATTAAAAAAAATTGGGATATACAATTATTATGATGTTTTATTAATCAATGTATATTAGGGTTTTATATTAATGCAAAGATTGTAATCCATATGGGTTATTTTTGATCGTTAGGTTCTATTTAAAAATGTATTGCATAATCAATGTTCATCCATTTATGGGTATTTTTTTAGTTACTTATCATATATTTAGTATACAATACATATACATAATAATACATTCAAATATAGTTATTTGTTCCCATTTTATTGTATATGCGTAAAATATTGTTGTTTTCAAAAATATATATATAATTTATAATGGTGCTATTTTGATATAATCTAATGTTTTAAACTATTATTTAACTACTTAGAATAAATATGTTATATACAATGAATATTTATATAAAAATTCCCTGCACAATTGCATAGATTTGAGAGAAACCCAAACTTTTGTTTATTGGTGCATCGATAAATATATTGAGCATTAATCGACGTTGATAGCACATTTTACAAACTATTGGTATCAGCTAATTTTGTAACTGATAAATCCCAACCTATACCTAAATTAGTTATCTTAGCAACCGCCGCCAGATATGAACCCTTCACCCTCAAAATCCCTTCCGTAACGAACAACTTGAGGACTCTTACTTCGAGGGAAATCAAGCCTCACGGTCATTTTAAGATCATGAAAATTTATTAGCTATTATGTGACCATTGGCTTTTTCTATTGACAATATTTTTTTTCTTGGCCGCAAGGGGCTTATATTTCACTATGTAGTATTGAAAAAATTACAACCACAAATATATAACGGTATGCATCAAATATCAAAAGGGTAACGTCCGAATTGTATAACATTAAATAACAATAGTCATACCAACAAAAAAAACAGAACAGGAATGGTTTTAAATAAATTATTTGAATTATATATATATATACAGTTCATAATTGTTGGAGTACTTTGGAATACAGTGTAGCGATGGACATCATTTCAAGGAGGTTGGCATCTTTAATTGTTCTTTTTTTATAAATAACATAGGGAACTTTTGTTAAGACCGCATCACATCTATTAACAATATTGGTTATATATCGACTTCAAAAATCTCCGATCTCGGTCGATCATTATTTTCATTTAATATCAAAGGATGGATACTTCAAAGAAAATTAAAGGTTGTATTAAACCTGTCAATAACCTACAAGGGCTCATTGCAAAAATGATAAAAACAATTGGGATCATATAAGACATTTATACTATCATACAGAAAATATTTATATTATTATTACGTCTGTTGAGCCAAAGGCTCTGCTATAATTCAATGGCTTGCAAATATAATTGTAAAATTAACCCGGAAATTTGAAAAAGATATATGTTAAAAAAATTTTTTTGAAAGAGGTACAAACCGTAAGAAAATACAAAAGTTGTATTAAAATAAAATTAAATGCATTGCGTATCAAAAATAGCATAAACTATTTAGGAACATTGAGAGTTGACTGGATATTTGTAAATGATATTTTTCCAATATTCTATATATACAATATTTTTAAGGATTTGCATTTTCTTTTCAATCCATAGAACACAATTGACACACTATCTTGCAATTGGTGGTTGTATTTGTGTGTTTTTTTTCTCAATCTTCCCAATTATAGATACTGATAGCAAAAATATATAATACTGGTAGGATCGAACTACCGTAATATCAAATATTATAGACCGTTTGCAGCTCTGAGAATGACTTTGAATTAAGTGAATAATTTGCTTATATTCAGCTTCTCCAGGAGGCTTTATTTTTGTCTTGTTTGCCGGCATAGAGGTTTTGTCACAACAACTGATTTTTAGTGCATCTTCTTCGTTGGTACAACGTTTCATAAAATCTTCTGGGGTTGTCGAAGTAGTTTCAAATATTAAACTAGAGGCATATATACACTCAGAGAGTGTGTACCTCCGCCGATCCCCACAACATTCCCATTCAAACATTCTCCCTTTCACACGCCCGATTTCTATCTCTAATCATTGTTTCCTCTCTGTTAGCTCATTTTGCATATTAAAAAAGCACTCAGAGAAGGGAAGAGGAAGAAGTTTAAGCTACGTCACTGGGTTAACATAGTCCTGAGCTGATATATGAACAATAATACGTCAATGAATATTTTTTTAGCGTTTGTTCTTTCCTACTCCCTGAATAGAGACCCCATTTCATTTAGTATTTTGCTCATTTTGCATATTAAAAAAGCACTTAGAGATGCCAAAATTTAATCACTTGTTTCTTTTGGCATTTCCAACAACTCCACAAAGTTTCATTTGAATCCATTCAGTACTTTTTGAGTTATCCTGCTGACAAACAAACCAACAACAAACGCCAGTGAAAAAAAACAATACCTCCTTCGGCGGAGGTAATAAATGTATATCTTTGCGATATGATAAGAATACTTATGTAATCTTTTTATAGAATTTGAACAATATTGTTCATTGATGCTTTTACGTAAGTATTAAGCTTATAAAAAGTCACTAAGCATCGTTTATGAGAAGTAAAACATACTTATATTTTGTTTTTGTCTAAAATAAATAAAGGAAGCTTTAAAAAAATATGTTTAGGAAAAAAATATTCTGGAAAATATGCAGGCGAAGGATGTAGACTATTAATGAATATTTTTCCATGAAGGAAAAACCTTATTCTAAGAAATATTCTTCCTTTGATGAAAAAAGATAAAAGTAAATATTTTCCCTCAACTGCACAATGTGAAGAAACCCCTTAGGCAAGACATTATAAGTCTTTGCATTAGCAAGATTATATCATTCATGATTATTTAGATTTGGTAGTTTTTAATTGGATTTTCCATTTTGTAAAGTGTTTCTATGAGTGAAAGCACAAGTAGTTGTACTTGTAACACCGATTGGCCCATAGTCTATGGAAGTTTATTTTTAAATATTAATATGTTCTGCACATCAGCTGAAAGCGTATATTACCAGCTGTATTTTGAACCCCTTACTAACGAAATGCGACCTGTTTTTTGCGTCATGGAGGCAAAAAGGCTGGAAGTTTCATTTTTGATACGTGCGCAAGTGACCACGAATTTTATGACCGATGCATAAATATAAAACAACGCCATTTGCGATGTTACAAGACTTTTGCATACCCCGGTATATGAATATTTTCACTTAATAGATGACTTTAAGATTGTCTATAATATCTCTTAAATTAGGTATGATATTCCTATGGCTTTGTCCATCATATAAAAACTGGATGTACATTAATTTTCTCTTAAATTAAGTATGAAAAATAATGAATGGTGAGCCATCTTTTGACGATATATATATATAATTATTCTTCAAAATTCGATTGCCTCTCATATCTTCAATATCAATTCTATTTTAAAATATAGGTATGTTCTCACAGATTCCAAATTAGTTTTGTTTATTATGAGCATGCACAATTATACGAGATATTAAGCTTTTGAAATAGTTACTTTTATAGAAAAACCCAAAAATGACTATTTCAAAACTTTAGTTTATCATTTATATTAGTACGTTTTTGTATTATTTTTTACATAGTTAATATTCGAGACATATTTTATTAAATAAAGAAATTTTTTGGATGTTTTGTGAGACTGAGGGTTCACAAATAGCTAAAAATTGAGGGCTGTGAATCGGCTTTCTTTTGATCATTTTTATTTCATAAGGATACCTTTTCACGAACTCTGTTTTACGACGTGATTGGTTGAATAATTTAAGAGTACATGGCGCTACTTTACAATTCTTACTAATAGCTGTTGGAATGTGAACATCAATTTATAAATTAGGAATGTCTCATGAGAATCGATTTATAGAGGCATTTGGAAGTATTATATATATTTGAGATATCTTTACATCACATTCATATTGTATAGCATTATATTTATATTAAAATTAAATTAAACAAATACATTTATTTTAGCTTCCTTGATAACACTATGAAACAAAATTGAGGTCTTTGTTTGCCCTCAGGTGGAAATTTCTATTTTGATTCTCATTTTTATGTAGATTCAAAAATGCAACCTAAAATATCGTCCGAAAAAAGGTTTGACCCTTATGACCTTTTTAGATATTCTCGTTGATGTTGCGTTAAATATTATGGTGATTTGTTACAAAGAAAAAACATGTTTGTCTTTTTATTTGCAATTCATTCTATACAAGTTTCTTAAATAATTTGAGAGTTACTATGATTTTTGGAAAATGGCATTCAAATATTGTAATCAGATTATTTGAGGAACTAGAAATAAAAAGACAAACCGGTTTTTTTTTCGTAACAAGTCACAATAATATACATATAATGCAATCTCAACAACAACACTATGACCAATACTTCGTCATACTAAATGGATCTTTTTTTACTTTCATCCCAGATATCGAAATTATAAAAACTGTTTGGAATGCATTGGCATATAATTTTTATATTAGATATTGATTATATTAAATGGACTTGAAACAAAAAACATAAAGCCTCGTAAATAGAACACTTAAAAATGATCAACTTTTTGAAATATTATATAAAACCTATTATTTCGATTAGTACGAAAGATGTTGAAATTATAAAAACTGATTTGAAATGCATTGATATATTAGAAGAAATTAAATACATATGACAATTGTGAATATTCTTACTTAGGACAAAGACAACTTGGTATGAACCATTAAAAATGATAATAATCCAGGTTTTCATAAAAAGTCATAAAGGTCAAACCTTTTTTTGGACGACATTTTTAAGAGGTCTTTTTTATTCTACGTATGAAAAAATGGGACTCAAATTAGGAGCTTCTGCATGGGGGCAAAAATCATGTTACATAGTGTACTAAAAGGAATAAAATATTGAACATCTAATGAAAAAATTGATTATTTAATTTTAATGCTTCATATTAAAAAAAAATTATATAATTTTATTTATCAAAAAATATTACATGAAACTTTTTAAACTGCACATTTTGATATCATTTAGACTTACAACTTACATGAAAAATTATCAATTTATCGGCAACTAAACGAAATGCAAAAAATGTATTAAAATTTGAATATGTGTCTACTGTTTCCTTATTTTTAAAATTCACATATTTTGCTAGCAGACGACAGATATTCGAATATATATCTAAGGGAAAAGCTACATTAGCCATATATTTGTAAAAATGTATGATTGCCAAAAAGACAATATTTGGAGGAGCATCTATTAGGTATATGGTGTATATATATAAAGCTAGTTTTCTAGATATAACATAAAAACTTCATATTGTTTCATATAAAGAAATACTATTAGGTTTCCTATTATTTTCAGACACCTTAGATTATCTTTGACAAGTTTCATAGAAAAATTGATAATAAATATATATATATATATATATCAACGACACAATTAGCCATATATTTGATATTTAACGTGAAGTACATAAAATATGACATCAGTTGAGGAAAATATATATATATATATTGTGTATATACATATGCTTTTGTTCTTTTATAGTCTCTATGTTCCTTGTATGTTATTAATAAGAAAGATGAATAGACGAGCAAGGATGTGCAATTAGATTAAGAATTCCTTTATTAGATTTTTTCCAATAACCCAATTGCTTTTCTACAAAAATCAATTTTTATTAAGTATGCAGAGATTAAAGGGATGTAAATCGATAATGAAGGAAATTGCATTCCAAGAAGAAGTGAGTTTGTATCTTTTATTTGGAATATTTCACATTCATAAGAGAAAAGGTAGGTGACTACCAGTTTTTTTTGTTTGGCGGAAGGCATTGAATAAGGGAGGGATAAATATTCTTGAATAATATATTGATACTCAAGGGATAAATATTCTGGAATAATATATTGATGAAGCCTTGGGATGATCCTTCTGAACCAAAATAAACAAGTAAGAATAAAGAAAACTTTAAAAATTGCTAACAAATATAGTTATTTACTACAACTCATTGTGTAATTATAAATATATATGTGTACAAATGATTATAAATACAATTAATCAATGATAATTATCATGACTTTATTCTTTAATTGGTTTATTATGAAACTATTTAAAACGAATACATAAATCCCTATGTCAATGCCTAGTAAAACGCAACTAAACATTATAATTATTTTTTTGCGCTTGGGTATAATACATATAATAAAACAACATATATTAGATTAAAAACTATCATTATAAAACAATACTACAACAGCTTTTATGTTTTTTCAAATCTAATCATAATTTATAAAGAAATGGAATTACAAAAAATACCTACAGTAATAAAAAATATTACGTCTTTAATAAATTATTTAGTTATTTTAAGTGAAGCAGATTTGATATTTGCCTCCTCATCAAAGAACTAATCTATATTACTAAATTATTTTTTCAAAATTTGGTACTTTGACTTACTCTCATTAATCCAGATAAGTCATAAAGTTGACTTGCAATCATTGGTTTTAGATTTTCAAAGAGAAGATTTTAAATGATTTTATTCGTTTACATCAACCTTGACATATATATTTGTGTCTGAGGACATATTTTTGTTCGTTGAATATCTAATTTCCGAATATAACGGACAAAAAGTTATTTCTTATTTATATTTGAAAACTCATTTCTTTTATATCAAAGCTTGCAAGTTTTCGAAACACAAGCCTGAGTGTGTCAAAATTGATTTTATGTTGAATGTTTAAATACATATTCAGTATTTATTAATATACCTTGTAATATATTTTATCTTTTAAAAAGTGTTCCTCAAGTTCAAATCCTTCAGATTTTTTTTTTTTTATAGACCTGAAATTTAGATAAATTATTGTCTTCACCATACAATTCAAATATGACTGTTTTAATATAATTTAATTTTGACGGTAAAATAAATCATTGTTTATATTATTTATATGTTGATTATATAAGATTTCATTAACTGTTTTTTTCTTCAAATGCAATAATCATTTTGTTTCTATAAATTTTATATGCAGGGAAGTTTTCTCCTATAAGAAAAACAATTTGAAACTTAGGGAGCTCGATAGCCGTGCGTGTTAAGGCGTGTTCAACTCTCAATGTTGGGGGGCGCAGATTCGAATCCCGAGAGGGGATGGTCATTTTTGGTCTACCTCATTGATAAGATCCTAGGTTCGATAGACTAATTTTAACGCTATAATGCTTATTTATATCCTATCGCATGCAATTCTATCGAACCATATAGGCAAAAAAAAACTTATTTTTTTTGTTTTATACAACCTTAATTTAAAAACATAAAATACCAAAAAGGTTTATATCAAAAGAGTTATGATAAGTATATTAAAAATATTTTAGAATAAGAGGAAATAAAGTAAACAAAATTATATAAAGAATATTTGCATTTATACAGAACATTTTAATTTTCAATATATATTTAGGTCAACTATATTATTTTCATTAAGTATAGATCTTGTTCAAATGCTTAGAATGCTTTTAGGATTTGGTGCACTTGCGCCGTATTTTGTTTAATAAGAATATTTCTATTTACATAATAGGTATGCGACAAATATATGATCAAAAGAAGTAAATACTGTGATAGCCTAACAAACGTTTCAATAAAAATATTATGTAATAAATGAACCGATTGCACGAGAAATTACCTTTCAATGAGGTCAGTAAAAGAGGTTATATTTTCCACAATATTTCAATTGCAGCAAAGACACCACCCAAATAAGGTACTTTATTTCTTTTGGTATAGAGAATTGTATAGATAAAATACCTATTTCCGATTTAATGTTTATAAAATACTCTTCAGAACTTAGGGTGAATCATAAATGGTATAAATGATAATTAAATAAATAAACTACTTTAGTGAGTATAGGTTTAAACTTTCATATATAATTATATTAACGCATTTAGAGGCAATGAATTATCATCACTAATGTTAGCACTTATCATTACATTGGCTTTTGTGCTTCTAATTGATTTAATATAAAAAATGCTAAGATATTCAAATAATTGATATATACGTATATATAAATGATTTGAATAAGTCATCTAAAAGTATTGTCCTTGTTCAAAAGTGATGAATTCACTAGCTGCTTAATCAACATTCCTTCTGTCAAATTCAACAACTCTTTCATTTTTTAAATACTTCAAAGTCATATATTTTTTAAAGGTTCTTGCTTAATTATTATTTGTGATTATGGACTAAATATGCATTTTTAATTAAAAGAGCTTGAACCTGTAAAATAGATATTCTCACCTAAACCAGACAAACTAAACGTGCATTCCTTTAAACTATATATATACATACATATATGTATATAAATTATTTTGTATATATATATATAAATTATGTTATTAAAAAAAGCTTACACTTTTTATTTGTTCAATTTCCATATTTTTTTTTAGATATACGATCCCATTGTTCGATATTTGTTTTTATGAATAAAAACCTTTGCTTTAGGAGAATAAGAATATCATTTGTTGTATTTTAAAGAAGGATATTGGAGACTTTAAAAACAAAAAAGATTCATAATCAAGTCGAAGGATTTAAATGTGAACTCAAATGTCTGGATTATTTTTGACAAAAAATAACAAATTATTTTATCGTAATACAAGTTTATACTTCCAATTTTTAAATTTCCATTTATTTTTTACAGATACAACTAAAATGTTCAGTTTTATTTTTTACAAAAAACCTTATTTTGGGAAGTATTGTACTCTTATTTATGTATGATGATATTTCCTAAATGTCTTAATTAGTACATATAAGGATTAAAATCATGAAACTTACATATATGGGAAGTCTTTGCCATTATTTGAAAATAATTCATTTTAAGGAACTTTGGAATAAACTCATTTTGAAATAAAAAAATTGTAATGCAATTTTTTTCAAAATGTTTGTTTTAGTCATTTAAAATAAAATATTAATTTTATAATATCTAACTCAAATTCATATTAATTCCATTTTTACTCTGCATTTATCTTACTTTCAACTGAAATGTATTTTTGTTATTCTTAACTTTAAATGTTTATATTTAATTGAATAATACTCTTATGTGTAATAGCTTCACTTAATTTCATATAAGACATTGAAGGTATTCAAAGGGAAATAGTTTTTATTCGAAAAAATTAATATAAGTTAAATATAATTAGTAAAAAATATTTTATTGTTTAACAAAACATTTTGCTCTTTTACTTTATTTATCGTATATTTTCAAGTCTTTGTCAATAATAAATAAAAATTTATATTTTGCCTCCAAAAAATTATTATTTTCTAATCTTTATTGAGCAAAGTGCATCCTATAAAATAATATCAAATATCAAATTTATCTTGGGGGCCTAAGTATTTTTCCATAAATGAAACAACGATAACAAACAGAAACCCAACTTGCAGATGCACACATTAAGAAAAAAAGTCGACTAAGAATTTTGATCAAAACTTAAATTGGTGTTTTAAAGAAATACTATTGGAAGCTAAAGGCATTTAGAATATGTAACATTATTCTTCTCGCGAGCTTACTAATAGACATCATTTGTTCGGTAGGAAACTTCATATTTCCACGTCTTGTAGTTAGAATGATTATCCTTTTTCGTCAAATATGATGAAAAATATGATACGCACTAATTATTTCCCTAACTATATATATTTACATTTTATATTTGAGGACACTTTCACTCCATGACTTGTAAACTTATATATTATTATTATAAACCGACCTATATCACAATAATTGCAATAAGGCAGCTCAAAGATACTCAGTTTCATCATTGTAAGGAAATATGTATAAAATATATTATGAATAAGGATAACTTATGACAGATTACGCAAATTGTCCAATCAAGTTACTTTTACATGTTGACCAATCAATGTTCTGTTTTTTATAAGTCCTACATTGTAAAGCTTCGATCCAATTATCGACAAGGCTGATGAAACACAATGAAGCTTCATGCTTACACTTATCCTGGCAAGATGCTTTAAATCAATTATAATAAGTCGTATTGTAATAGTCTACTCAATGGGTTGCCATATGACATGGATTAAGGTTCATGAGAAGATGCAAGTTCTTATCTCTTTATTGATGTTTGTCAAGTAAGAAGAGAAGTGGCACTTTAATTCGTAACGCCAACTGTTTTTTGTATATTTTAGCTAAATTTTTTTTTTTCAACCAATTACTTTTGTGAAAGAGTTTGCCCGTTAGTGACTTTACTTTTAACCATTTCACAACTTTTTTTTCAGAGATCATAGAAGGCGTGAAGCGCGGTGGCTCTGGTGGAAAGCCGTCACTCTTGGGACCGCGGGGGGTGAGAGCGTAATCTCCTTAGTGTGGGCCAAAGACTATGTCGTCATCCATTGAAGAATGCTCAACGGATGCAGAAATACTCAAAATGATGACCAAATGTTGGTCAGAGGATCCACTGGATAGACCGGACTTCTCCGCCCTCAAGGAAGCCATCAAGAAGCTTAACAAGTAAGACCAGCCAAAATTTATTTTTATTGTTATGGTTTTTTCCAACTACTGTTTTATATAATTGAACCATACCTGTGGATCATCAACTTCTATTTGGATCCACAATAGGCTCAATAATAGTAAGGAAGAACCACCTTAAGAGGCAAATTGAAGGGAACCATCATATGTTTATTTATTTACCTATATTCTTAACTCATGAAACAAGGAAAAGGATAGGAATAAAAAAAAGACAGTGAAAATGCAAATATCAAGAGAAAAGAATCCAAAATGGTGAAATAAATTAACACCCAGTGACGTCGTTGAAGGACCTACTATTATGAAGATAGCATAGAGTGATATCACAGGACTATATTCCTGGATTTTCTTTTTGGATTCCCATGACTAGACTGTTTTTCAGTATTGAAGTGGTACATCCATTATAATCACTATGCCTCATTAAATATCTATGTAAAGTGATTTTTTCCTTCTCTGTTGAATATACACCTATCATATAGGTCGATGATGTGGATCTATGCAGGCAGCAAATCTAAGAACGAATATACAACACTTTATTATTACTATTATAAAAATCGACACTTATACTTGTACATATTTCTTTGTTCTTATTCAAGCTTTTTATCATAAAATAGCCTTAAGTATGCAGTATATTTAATTGTATTAGAACTAAAAACAGTGTGATAACGTATTTTGATGAGATTTCTTCGTTGTTTTACGTTTCATATATTCGTTAAAAATTTTACTTTTTTAAGCACTTTCTCATGTTTTAATTGTTTGATTCGATGGAATTATAAAAGCAGTATAAATATGAATCAATTATTCTTATCAAACCGAGGATCTTTTCAATAAAGTTGATCATTTTGACCTTCCCTCTCGGGATTCGAACCTGCGCCCTCAACATTGAGAGTCTAGCACGCTCCTTTGGAATTAACGATCATAAAAAAATATTTATAGTTCTATATATTCACTCTTTCTTTATTTATTCTGAAGATGCGTAAATAATCGTGTACCATCCAACATAGATGTAATGAATTATTTGTGAAATCACATTGTTAAATGTTTTATGAGTTCTTTATCTTTTACATAAATTGAGCCTGTGCAAACTTTTTATATTCATTTAAATACATATATTTGTATGATTATTATGTATATAAAAAGAGTTTCAAATTAATTAAAATTCAATTTTGTATATTTTATAGCTGCCTAGGGATTACTTATATTTTTATATTTATGTACCTTTGAAATTTAGATAAATAGCTTCCAACTTTCTTTTTACTTTCTGAAATATTAGTCATTGTTTTTTGTTTCTTTGTGCTTATATGGTCCGATATAATTGCTTCCGACAGGATATAAATAAGCATTAAAGCGTTAATTAGTCTATCGAACCTATGATCTCATCATGAGGTAGCAGACCAAAATGCCCATCCCCTAGCGGGGGATTCGAACCTGCGCCCCCAACATTAAGAGTCGAACAAGCCTTAATGCTCACGGCTATCGCACTCCCTCATTGTTTTGGCGGTTTAAAGTATTACGCAGTTATAATAACACTTATATTTCCCAAGGAATATCCCAAGGACTTAATTTTCAAATTCCACTCAAGATAGTTATTTTTCTCTATCTCGAGGAAAAATTTAATATATTGTGCAAACTGCTATAATATGGGCTTGACAAAAAAAACAGGGTATTCATAAAATCCACATTTTGAGCTCATTATCGTATTTTCAATGTATAATTAGATAAATAAAATCCCTGATGCATAACATTTGAACAGACACGCGATTTTTATAGGGATATACTTGTTTTTTATATATTCCATGGGTTATTTACATAATCCATTAGCTGAGGTTCATTATCTTTACATAGATATGTTTAAAAGTCAAGTTTCTTTGATTATGTTAATACAAAATTTAATTATTCCAAGGAAAAAGAGGTCGATTCTGTGAACATTACATAAAACCCAAAGCAATTGTGTTATAAAAATATAAAAAAACATAATAGTTTAAAATTTTGCTCTGGGGAGGAACACTAACAAAAATATTATATAGATATAAAATAAAACAAATCGTCTTTTAAAATCATTTTACAATCATTACACAACTATTAAATAGTTTAAAACTCTCAACACAAATGTTCACAAATAAAACATAGAAATATTCAGAAGGCTATATATTACTATAACTTCTTGAAATAATTTTTATCAGTTTTTGATGTTCGAAGGAGAGACTTGGGAAATACTTAATGATTCTTCCGGCAGACGCCCAAGTTGCACCTTCATCCAGCGAGGAGATTTTCAAAGATAAAGCTGCATATCTTGCTGCTGCCGACAAAATATGTTCCTGAGCTCGAAGGGATGTAGGGTTCGTTGAAGGACAGCTTTGACATATAAGGGCCTTTGAGTTTTAAAATACTAAAGGTGAATGCCTTGGACTCCGATGATTTGTTGTTCTTTACGAGGCCGAAGAGAACAATGCCTTTCCAAGCATTTGAAGATTCACAACGGAGGTTAGGTGAGTTTAGAAGAATAAAATATTTGCGAATTTTCACCAAACGACACTCTGCAAATACATGAGTGTCGATTTGAATAAACACCCACAATCTTTACATGGTCTTGTAAAAAAACAAAAGATCTTTACTTAAAAATACATATACTCACAAGTCATCAATCTTACTCAGTCATCTCTATGGAAGTAAGCAAGAGCACAGAGGTGATGGCAAGTGCTTTGTCTAGATACTGGGATGATGTCAAGAGAGAGCCTACAACAAATGAAAACGAGGGTGCACTGCACTACGCTAATATCAACTGGTGCAAGGGAAGCCTCACATTTATAAGTTCCTTCCTCATTCTAAAATTAAGTTGAGAGTGGGAACAGTTGAAATTGTCTATATATCATAATGGCTTTAGGATTAATATCAATTTCTAGTGTTTATTTGTGTAAAATAATTAAATATACATACCTATAATCTTGTGAAGTTTTGTTCATTTTATTATAAGAGTGGCATGTAAACATGCATATTTTACCAATAATATCTAAAAAATCAAGATATCATATCAATGAAAGTTTTAATTATCCCAACGCAAATTGATCAATACGGTTTATAATATGATCTCTCCATTACAAACTTTGAAGATAAATCTTAGATTGATGGAAAATTGGACACTACGTTTCTTATTCATACCAAATGGATAGAATTCCAAAAAACCAGCAGTTTTATACCTCATAGGACATGGAGGTCGATCAATTTTACAAACCATTTTAAATCGACGAACCTACGCTCAGATAGAGAATGATGGCTGCATGGTTTTTACAGCGTCTTGAAAGATCTTCCCAGCTCTCTGTGTTATAATTATATATATAGATAATAGATATATAGATGTATAGATATATAGATAGATAGATAGATAGATAGATAGATATAGATAGATAGATAGATAATGAGATAGATAGATAGATATAGATAGATAGATAGATAGATAGATAGATAGATAGATAGATAGATTAGATAGATACTCACATATTTTGTTTCCATCCATTGTAGATTATTGCATTGTCATAAAATTATCTTATATCTGTAATTTAAACCTTGAAACTGTATTATAATAATATATGGTGTGTGTGGTGGGTATGATTAAAATACAATAGATGCCCATATCGACCAAGAAACAATTTTTTGCCTGCAGATGTTTATAATGGGTCATTGCTGCAAGCTTGAAGAACACATTAATAGTATTATTCTTTCCGTCCTTCCATCGAATATCCATTGAAATGTTTTATTACAATATGCTCCTTGACGTTAAGAATGATAATAAGACTTATGATAATGAAAAGATGGAATAAAATATAATATAACTACTTTATACGTTGCTTGAAATTAATAAAAGAAGACACTGGATTCCCATAGAGATACTCGTCACAGACTTAATCACTTTTTAATGATGACTTAGAAACTTTCCTATCGATCGATTAATCTTGAAGATACTTAATGATAAAATAATAATATTAATAGGAGGGAAGCAGATGAGTCGGAAAGCAAGTAATTGGTCAATTAAGTAGAGTTTTATTAACTTCATTTACTAATCTTTTGTGCACACATTATAAAAAAATCGTTATTGGTACGGACAACAATAAGTAACTGTCTTGAACCTTTCCTTTCAAGAAGCGGTCAACCAACCTGATAAGGGAATTCATAGGATTGCATATGCAGATGATTAGCTCTATGCCTAGGGGTGTGGATTACCCTATTTAATGCTTCTAATGCAAGAAAGTCAAAATAAATGGACTATCTTCTTTGGCAATAAATCCAAGTGTATATTGTTCATGAAAAAGGAAAGGTCCAAAAATCACTCTTCATATAAATGGTACGGAGATCGAAAAAGTAAAAACTTTTAAGTCCCTGTTTTCATGAAAAATTAAATTGGAACGAACACATAAATATGTTTGCGGAATTTTTAAATACTTTTATGAATTTAATCATAATGTAATCAAAACAATAGTTAAAGTCTTATATTAAATACACAAGTAATCAATAATAAATGTATTTTGATACTCTTATTGCACTTTAAGAACTACAATGCATGAGTAATTAACGCTTCTATTAAAGTAAATTACATATTTATATACTTATAATGAATATGGTATTTACAATCGAATGAGTATTTATAACATACCAATAAAAAACCATTGATAGATTTAGCAAGAAACAAATAAACGAATTAGAACAAATTTATAAGTAAATGAACAATCCAAAAACGATATGCTAATGCATCATTCAATGATCACTTATACATAAGTTATTCGACAAAATTAACAAAAAAAAACATTCATCTGAAAAAAAAGAATCTTTCTAATGATTTATGTATTCTTATGCTAAAAAAGTATTTCTAATTTTAATCTTGCACTTATAGAAATATTAAAAGCGATCCAAATAGTAAAAGTTCATCTAAAATATGAAGAATTTGGACCAACAGCATGTAGGTTTATAAATTTTATTAAATACTATCTTACTGTCATAAAAACTTGTTTTAAGAAGCATGGGGTAGTAGAATTTGCATTTAAATTGCTACTTTGATATAACCTCTAATGAAACTGCCGACGTTAGAGTTTCTTCTCACTTCACGCACAAGTACTTCTAAAATACTATTTTGAACTCTAAAACCCTCTCTTGAATGAGTATAAAATTTATATAAATATAAGATTGTAGTCAAACTATTTTACATTACATCGTTAGTTTATGATTACGAAATGTATTGGGGCTGAATGATTTTGTTAGTATCAATCAAAGATTTGGCAGTATATATCAAATAAGCAAAACGGGCAAAATCACTGTAGTCAGAAATGCCTCCGAGGAACGACAAACTAGAACGGGGTCTATATGCAATTTCAACTGGATTTATGCATTTAGTAAGGGATAAGGATTTTAAGGATAATTAAATTAGTTTATTGCGAAGATATCCATACTATATATATATATATATATATATATATATATATATATATATATATATATATATATATATATATATATATATATATATATTTGTGGTAGCAAACAGTAAGTGTATTTATTAGTACAGAAAGAAGATGAAAAAACCAATAATGCACCAAGGTTAGACTTGTTCAAATTTTACACTTTTCTTCAAAAACATTCAAATAGATGATTTTCTGGTTCTCCAAGACTTAAATAATCGACAGGAAAAAATATTTTTAAATTTGGGCCTCGGGAAGGCCTGCCGCATGGGCCATTTAGGGCGGCGCCAATGAAAATTGAATTTTTATTGTGATATAGTTGTCGAAATGAGATTTGTTGAAAAATTTATATACAAATGGGTATGACAAACAAAACATTTTTTATTAAAAAAATCAGTTTGTTTTTTAAAATTTCAAGTTTATTTTGTAACCGACTACATTTGTAGATATGTACCTATGTTGTAAGAGAGCTATGCATATTACATACTTCATATTACATATATTTCAACATTGGAAAGGAAGGATTAAAAAAAATTACCTATTTTCTTAAATAATTATTAATTATATAAAAATACGCTACAATATATATGATACCAACCAATATGAGCAGTCTAAATTACTTAGTTTTTAAACATATAAACAAAGGAAACTAAAGAAACTGATTCAATAGAAGGGATACATATTTTGTGGTATGTTTATATGTAACGTGCTTTTCAGTAAGTTTTCTGGTTTTTCATTGAGATTCTGGATGTATTTTCCTTTTTATTTTAAGAAATAATATAAAACTAATTGATCGGCAAATTTATTCATAATTTCTACAAAAGTTCAAAATATACACATCAAATACAATATAAAATAATTTCAATGAAAACTAATTTTCTTATTAGATGGTCTGATTTTTGATACATGCATACCTTGGTCATTGATTCATTGATGATTTCCTAAGATTGTTGACTTTTTGCATGTTGTATTCGACAACTTGTAAAAAATGATGTATCTGCTTTCATCTTTTTACTGATTTTAAAATTTCAAAGTTTTTAGGTAGGAGGAGTAATGTTCCCAAGTCCCGGCAGGAGTTGTTAACCAATCACAATTTAGTCCCAAAGCATCAAATAAACAGAGCGATTCATGTCGGATAAGGTCTAAGAAGGTTGTTGTCTAAGTAAACACTGGTTTTCCTTTTCTGTAGCTCTCAGGCTTCTCTGTTTTGATAACTTTACTGCGACCTTTTCTTTAGCAGTCTTGGTCATACTTTCGTGTGAGCTAAACAATACAAATACTACTGTTTCCTGGGTGAGGTACCAACGGTGCACCGCGGTGGTTCTTTAGCTTATTGAGAAAAGAAGTTGCTTCTTCACTGTCTTGACAAAAATATTGAAACATGTTTTTGAAAACATGAAGATCGTTTATTGGAGCATCGGCTGTTGACGTAGAAATTATCCAGTATCTACTGTAGAACAGGGCCAAGAATTCGATTAATCTCTTTAGCTTGAAAGTATTGTAGTTGGAATACAGCAGTTTTTCAGAGAACATATACATCTTCATAGAATAAATATTCCTTGCCATCCAACGTGTTTTGTGAACAGCGCCTGGTTTGGTCCAATGGATATCACAAGGAGGTTTCGTCCCAAACAGTATAAGACACAACTCTGCCACTTCTCTATAATCAGCTCTAGGACTGGTCTTTTCTATGATTTTTTAAAATTGCAGTTGTATTTGCCTTCATTTCCTTCCATTCATGTTCCACTTCGCCTAAAGTTTTGGGGTTGCATTTATTCAAAATATTCCTTTTTTCATTTTAACTAAAAATGTCGTTGTTTGAACTTTTAATCTGGCTGAAAAGAGTATCACATACTCCCCTAAACATAATTTTGGAAATGTGGTGGCGACAAGCAAAATAAAACATATTTCCCCAAGTTTTTCTTCAATTATTTGACCGAACCCTTACTTAGTTTTCCTTTGTTTATATGTTTAAAAACTAAGTAATTAGACTGCTCATATTGGTTGGTATCATATATATTGTAGCGTATTTTTAAATAATTAATAATTATTTTAAGAAAATAGGTAATTTTTTTTTAATCCTTCCTTTCCAATGTTGAAATATATGTAATATGAAGTATGTAATATGCATAGCTCTCTTACAACATAGGTACATATCTACAAATGTAGTCGGTTACAAAATAAACTTGAAATTTTAAAAAACAAACTGATTTTTTAATGAAAAATGTTTTGTTTGTCATACCCATTTGTATAATAAATTTTTCAACAAATCTCATTTCGACAACTATATCACAATAAAAATTCAATTTTCATTGGCGCCGCCCTAAATGGCCCATGCGGCAGGCATTCCCGAGGCCCAAATTTAAAAATATTTTTCCTGTCGATTATTTAAGTCTTGGAGAACCAGAAATCATCTATTTGAATGTTTTTGAAGAAAAGTGTAAAATTTGAACAAGTCTAACCAAGTATATTGAATACAGGGTTTGTCCATATTACAAAAACATCTACTTTTCGGTGGCAGATGGTTCTAAATGACCTCACACCACCACACAGCTCACATTATTAATAATAATAAGATGTATGACGTTTTACAATCCATGAAAACATGAAATTAACTTATCTGGTACTCATATACTTTGTCATCCACTTCAAACAGAGAACATAATAGATATATATATATATATATATATATATGTTGCTGTAATGAAATCATTAAAATGTATTTACTAGTTTGGAAGAGTTCATCTTTACGAATTGTTTAAAGAGTTTTATACTCAAACAATATGTATCTAAGCGTAGGTAATGCCATCAAATTATATTTATGTCGTTTATTAAAAAAACTTACATTGCATTTTGAGGGGTTTGGTTTTATTTTATTGAGTTTTTTAAAATTACTTAATTGACATTTCAAAATATATTTTTTAAATAAAACATTAAAAAGTACATAATAGGGGAGAATCGACATTTGATCAACTTGGCCATGATAAGCATAACAAACGGGGCATGTTTTTTGTTAGATTGATTGAAAAAGAAGAAGAAACTCATCCAATGTCGCATATCTATAGGGATAGGGATTGCCCAGAAAATATATTTTTTCTGTTGAAAAAGAACGAAAATTAAGTTGCCCCCTTTTTGCCTAATGATTGTTTTTTTTTTCTTTTATATTCAAAAAAAATATATGAGACCCTTTACTCATATACGAATGTGAGTGAAAATGAACATAATGAGGGGGAATATAAGGGATTCTTTGATAAACAACTCAAGAGAAGGAAGCTTTTTTCTGCGCAGATTTTTTTAAATGTGAGGCAGAGGAGAGGGGGGGGGGGACCTAACCTTGTCAAAGAGAGTCCTTTGATAGATATGTAAAAAAACACTTTATTTTTTAGTAGGATGGAGAGAGTCTCAGAAAGAGAGAGAGAGGGAGGAATGAAGCGTAGTAAGGTTTTTCTTAAAGCAAATATATAATACCATATGTTCTAAGATGATATGCGAAAAATTATTAAGCCACACAAGTTGCTTTTTTACAATATGTTTCGATCACAGAACTCCGAAAGAAAATGGTACATAAAAAATTGATTATCGGTCCATATTTTTATTATTATTTGAAATTCTTTTTTCGTAGTGGAATAAATAAGGATCCAAGTACTTCATAAAATCAAGGTAAATAAAATACAAGATATGTTTATTTCATGCTTTTATGGAACATTAAACATTTTATTGTTTTGACTCCATTCAAAAAATATTTTAAAGTCATTCTTTTCTGCTTGCTGGTGGTTTTGAAAGGTACCATCACCCTGCCAAGCAAAAAGTCAGATTTTCTGGCAATGAGGGTATACCTTGTATTTTAATACCGGGTGTAACGAAGATTTTTTTTACTTTTGTAGAATTTCAAGTTATTAGGATGTATTTCGAGAACGAAAGGAGCAAAATTTATTAAATTTAAATATATAATAGAAGGTACACATTTCTACACTAATCATAAATGTAAGCACCGTTGGCTCAGATGATGGCTTCAAGGCGGGGTTGAAGGCCCAGCAAGAGTTGTGGATGTAATCCTAGGACATGAAATCTCATTGAATTAGACCTTGAGGGCATCAATGTTGAGGTGGCGAACTCTACAGACCCTTGACCCAAAAAATGTAGTCAAGGCGAGTAGGGGGGGGGCTCATCTTCTTGGGCCAAAAATTCATGTTGCCCTCCAAACACTCGTGTGGGCAGGGGCTCTGTCTTGTTGACAGACAACTTTATCATCAGGAAAATTGGCTTGGATCTAGTGGAGCAAAATTGCTTTCATTACCTTGATGTAGTAAGATCTGACCACCCTGTAGCCGGTAGGGAACCAGATGAGTGGGGCAGCCTTATCATTGGAGGCCACGAAGGCCAAAACATGACGGTGGCGGGTATTTTTTTGGTACTGAGATAGGGAGAGCCTTATCAATGTTACCAAAGCTCAAGTATCTGTCATTCTGCCTGTTGCGTACCAGGTGAAATGTCCATGTCTCTTCGTCATTGAAGATGAGCACGCAGTTGACCTTCGCCATTCTTCAAGTCATTCAAAAGAGCTTTGCAAAGTTGAAGATGGGTTTCTATCATTCTGACAGTCCAAAGGGGCCTCTCAAACCTAACAATACTCTAAGGCCTTCCTGGCATCCAAAGTGCACAAATATCAATGCTATTGTCTCTTTCCATTATTGAAAATTCGAGTAGTAGAGCAGTCAGGTTTTTTAATACTTTGTTTTGATGCTTATTGTATGCCTAATCCTTCACATAATGACTGTAAAAATCAGTTTAATAACAGCGGCCTCGAAAAAAAACGAAGTATTCAAATTTCAAAGTTACACCCGGTATATATCATGGGATCAATGAAACAAACTTTTCCTTATTGGGGGAAAAATTCAGTATATCAGTAGTTTTTTCTTAAGTATACATAACTTTTTTCTTTCGGTATAAATGATTCACAACAGAAAATGACTAATATTTAACAAAAAATTGTATTGCTTCGGCTAAATAAGGCATTTATTCAGCTGATAAAATCTCATTTATTGTAAATCATTTAAAAAATAAAAAGTTATTCAAAAAAGGGTTATTATTTTTACATAAGATTTCAATATAATTCTAAGACTTTCTTGATTTAGAGTTTTATCATTTATCTCTATATATTTATCCAAGGATGGATTACAATACTACACATTCCTTTGTTTATATATATTTCAACTGATTTTTCAAGCATCAAGGACATCGCCTTGGCCGGCCACAGTACTGTGTTTATCACCAATGCTATTAACTACAACTAGGCGTCCGTCCAGAAGGACCTGAAATATATATATATATATATATATATGAATATATATATATTTATTTTTTTAGACTTATTTCTTGTATATATAAATTTATGTATATTTATGATAATATGTTCTTAGGTATATTAAAGGTAATATTATATAACAATTTCTTAGACTATTGTGCAAAAGCGTGAAATTATATACTCAAAATTATAAGATTAACATATACTATTGTTCTGATAATATTTATTCAGTTATAGAAGGAAAAAAGAATGTAATAATAAAAATGATAACTTCCGTGCTAACCCATTAAAGCCGAAAATTATTTTTTTCGCATAAATCAATAAACTTTTGAGAAAATAAACTGATTTTTATTATTTCTTGACATATCCGAAATTTTTTGGAGAAAAAATACAATCAAACTGGGTTTTTGGACCGGCAGGATTTCCTGCCACTCGGCTATAAAATCATATTTTTGTACTTTTCAATTTTGTAATTTTTTAAAATATTTGTCAACATATATACAAGATAACTGTAAATTATTTATTTAGCCTAACATACATACAAATATATGTATTTCTATATTTTCTATTCTAAATAAATTTACTTATTTTGTATGGAAAGGTTCAGTAAATTCGGAATGTAAAGGTACATCAAACATTTTAGTAATATTTTTTTTGGAGGAAAACTGGCGACGTTTTGAATTCGATCTACTCCCTTTTGACCTCGAATGTTGTCCTCCATTGTAGCGAACAGTCATTGCAGCGGGCCCGCTGGGCTGTACTCTAGGATCTTTTTTTCTTAAGAATTCCAAACTTTTTTGAAATACCAATTGCTATAGTTATCTTATTTTCTCAAAATGATGGTTTTTTTTACATATTTTCCTTGGACAAACGGTTTGGGCATTTAGACTTGGTGCAAAAATTGGCCATCACAATTTTTTAGAACGAATTCTCACTACATAATACTACATTATGGTCAAAAAGGTCAACACCGCCTACGAGCATATTGTAAATACTATTAGAATTGGGCATTTCGACATTTGAGTTTCCTTTGGCTTTATTCCACCTGTTAGCTTTTTAAAATCGATTTTATTTTTTAATTGAGGCTACCATGACAGTTTGTTATTTTTCCACTACACAAGTGAAATATTTTTTAAATATTTTTTCCATGAAGCCTCGTTCCTTTTACATCTTGGTCATTCTTAGCATCGATATAAGTTATCTCATAAAATTTAATTTCATGTATTTATAGACGAGTGGTAGGATATCCTGCCACTAAAGTTTGTTGCACCACAAGTTTTAAAAAATAATAAAAAGGGAACAAAATATTAATGACATGTTATTTTTATACAGTTCAAGAATCCGATTAGCTAAAATATTGGACAATTTTGCTCTGAACTATACTAATACATGGCCATATTTATAAGACATAGCAATTCAAATAATTCTTACTACAAAGGTATACTAGCTTGTGTTCAAAACTGTATTGACGAAACAATATTATATATATGGCAATGAACATTATTATTTAGATAACCTAAAATGTATTAAGAACATGTTAAAACTTAAAAAAGGAAAAATAATTGATAGAAATTTTTCTAGGTCATTTTAAAGTGAATGGCAGGAAAACCTGCCACTCGTATTTAATGGGTTGTATCCTTTGTCTGTATATATTTTAACTGATTTTCAAACGTCAAGGCCTTCGCCTAGGCCGGCCACAACACTGTGTTTTCGCCCAGGCTATTAACTACAACCAGGCATCCGTCCAGAAGGTTCCGATATATATATATATATATATATATATATATATATATGTATATGATAATATGTCATTATGAGAGGTAATATTATATAACCATTCATAAGACTTATTTCTTATACATACAAATTTATATATATATATATATGATATTATGTTATTAGGAGAGGTCATACTATATAACCATTTCTTAGACTATAATGCAAAAGCGTGAAATTATATCAGCAAAATAATAAGATTATTCTGATAATATTTATTCAGGTATAGAAGGAAAAAAGAATGTAATAATAAATATGAAACTTCCATGCTAATGTATGTACATGTACATGGATTGCATAACTAATTAATAGGAATACAAGATCCTATGTTTATTTATGAGTTATTAATTGTTTGATCATTTGTACATAAACAAGCATTAATGATGCATATGAATGTTATTAGAAGCCATTCTCTCTTTTTCATTTTTTTAATAATATAAAAAACCGATTACCTTATCATCAGAGTAAATAGTATTCTTTGATAATTTTTGTCACCAAAAGTTTATTTCATTTTAATATTTTACGTTTTCAAATGAACACCAATGTGAAAAGCAATTTAATAAATAGATGAATAAACTTATACATCATCCAAAATTAGTTTTTAAACATATTTTGGATCATAGTTAAATTTATTTCCTTATACATTGCGTCTAGTAAAACCGATCATGATGTTTTTTAAATATATAAAATACAATTTTATAAATATTATAACCACAATATAGGAATATAATAGACATATTTATTGAATGTCATAAAAATGCATCAATAAATTGCATATATATCTCATCTACTCATCCCAACAAAAACTTTACAGTCCAACGATACAACTCATTATAAAAACAAAAATGAACTATAGGAAAATAACTATAATAAATATGATATAAAGTTGACGATAATTAGCGAATATTTTCGTCAGAAACGTAAAATTAAGATTTGAACAAAGTAGGTTCTAAGTCCTTGGTATAGGACAGATTTAGAGAGAGACTTCAGTTATCATATATATATATATATATATATATTCCATGAAATAAGTGAGATGATAAAATATCAGTCTCCATAAATCATGATAAAAGTCTAATATTCTCTTTAGCTCTTTCTGCCGCTGTCTTTACCCAATGTTGGAGAGTTAACAAACATCCCAATATTCAGGGCTAACACACCTTGCTTCAGTACCTATAGTCTACTCTAAAGGCTCTCACAAGAAAAAAATTAAATCTTAGGCTCAAGTTTCGAACCAAAAACCGCATTTGCACTATATAAATCCAAATGAATTGTCAGCAAACGAGTATTACGTATCTTTATATTCGATCCAGGGTGCAAGTAATATAAGACAGCTTTTATTGAGTTTTAATTGATCATTAAAACTGACCTTTCTCTTGATTGACTGACTTTAGGATGTATACATTCAATAAAGATACAGTTAATCCCCCCCCCCCCTTATCTAATGACACACGTGTTCCTTCAATTAATTTTATAAGTAAGCACTAACTTAGCTAGACTTGTGATTGATGAGAGACAGTTGTGTATGTGTGTATATATTTGGTTCATTAAGGTATAATTAAATAAAAGAGTAACTTCATTTATTCCCAGGTGGCTAGTTAGTCCCAAAATATCCTTCATTAAAATAAAGTTCAAGTAAAAAATTAAAACCCTCAAATTTTATAACTCAGTTACCCATTAATTTAACTCTGACACATTTAAACTTTTATTTCAACTTTTTAACCTTTGTTCGATCTGTGATAGAGTAAAATGATGACATTAAATTAAAATTTGATAAGGATTTTTTCGCCAACTCCTTTTTTATTTTGCATTTAAACCTCAAATATATATATATATATTTATTCATTTATATAGATATAGATATAACAGAAAAATAGACTTCAAATATCTCACTTCTCATTGCATCAATTAATTAAGATAAAATTTTATTTACATAAGTGCATAACCTAAGTACATTGTTATAAGTAATTTTTATATTCAAAACTTTGAAAAATCCGAGATAGGCGAAATTATGAACAAAAATCTGTACCACTTTTCTTTAAAGGATATTTTTTTAGAAAATGTTCTTTCATGTTTTTTAGTGTTGTGGTTTTTTATAGATTAAACAATTAATAAGATAATTGTTTGTAAAACTTTGATTTTATATTTTAAATTTTATCTATATATTTCAAACGCATACTTAATGTTTTGTATGCTTTTATTGAATGAAAGTTAAAATCTAGTTTTTATGCAGCTTTCTAAATTATTAAAAAAACATAAATCTTATATAAGGAGTTACAACGTTCTATTCTATCAACAAACAATTTTTTGGAAAATATTTTTTTTTTGTCGATATGTATATTTTTTTATTTAATTGAAAGTGAATACTTAATTTTTTTAACCTTAAATATACATTAATATTTTTGCAAAATAAATAATTGTATTGGAGCGTTACGTCACTACTCTATTTGTATATAGTTTTTATATAAAGCCAGTTCATAATATAGTACTCATAAGCATAGTACGTGTGTGTGCCTCTCTCTTATTCTCCATCGGAACTCCGGACGTCTTCCTGACACCATCACACTTCATGGCACAGTCGGTATAAGAATCGAACTCATTCAGCTCGTATCCTTGTTTACTGGAACATTAGGACTCACTCTGAGGCTCGAATACAATCAATACACTAGGACCTTGGCCCCCTCCTCACTTCATTATCTTACGTCATAAGTCTATTCATACGTCATAGCTACCTGTTCAAAACAAATCTTTAAAACATTTATATTTTATCAAAATGGACCTAATTCCTTATGCTACTATCGAAGCTAAATCAGATTTCCTAAAAAAGTCAATTGGAGGCTGCAAGACCTCAATTGCTATGAGAGTAATGAAAAAAAATAGCTCCATTAAGCATGCAAATTGTCTCCCTCCTCCAATTAATTTGATATAGTCCAAAAGGACATTGCTTGCCTCAACGAGGCATTAAAGGGGCTGGAAATCAGATTCGTCAAGCTGTCGGAAATAAATCCAAGTGAGGTTGAGTCCTTGGAAGACGAATTCATCGTTATTTCCACGGAGGTGGAGCAATTGACGTTAGATGCCGAGCAGGTTATTGAACACGGCAAAGAATGCCTTACATCAGCCGCTTTCTCAAATAAATCCAACAAGCCCCAGTAAGCATTCATCCCAATATCGAGGACATCATTGCCAGGTCAAAGATAGCGAAGGAAATAAACCCTCCAATCCTTCGGTCCGAGGCACCTATGACAGAGTTTATTGCATGGAAGGACTCATTTAGGAGTTATTTCCATGCAGCCCATGCACATCTCGTATCTGTGGACATCCAGAGATCCCTCTTTTTAAATTATTTAAAACCGGATCTCGCCTCTAAAATTAAGTCTCAGTTCGAAAGTGACACTCCTGTGTACGACACCCAAGGATCAACAGAGAGTGCAATGACCATCCTTGATGGCCATTTTGAATGTGTACATCCTCTATTTAACAGGAGATATGAATTTTCCCCCCACCAATTTTTCCCTAGGAAAGAAGGCTTCTGAGTGGGAGGCAAAGCTCAGCGACATCGCTTTTAATTGTAGGCTAGAGGAGTTCACAGTGGACGAGATATTCCTCTTCCGCTGGTTCCAGGATTGCCCTGATCAGGAGCTCTCGAAGGAAATGCGCAAAATTCCTGCTCCCATCACAAGGAAGAAAATTTCCCTTTGCGTAAAAAAACTACGAGACTTCAAAAAATAATTTCTCCGTCAGCAGATCCTCAGAGATAAGGAGAGGGGATGTCAATATATGTGAGGATTCTCCTAGACCAAAATCCAGCTCTGTATCTAGTTCAAGATCGGGACCCTGCTCATTTTCCCGCTCCAAAACACCCCCGTTACCTTTTAAAAAATGCAGAGGGGTGTATGTTGCTGTTGCGAGTCCCCAAGACACAGGGCTAATTTATGTCCCGCATACACCTCTACCACTTGTAGTCACTGTAAGCGCAAGGGACACTTACATAAATACTGCTTCGAAAAACCATCCCTGAAGAAAAACGCCGACAATACGTATACCCTCTCTTCGGAATTTTCCACTTCATCATCGGACGAAGACAACCGTTCCGTGAAGTCCATTGTAGCATCTTGGGAGGGAAAGAGAAATTGACTTGTGGCCAAAGCGTACGGGGCCACACCTCGTGCCCCATAAAATTATCTACTAAAGACAACACTTCATTCCACTTCGACGTAATACCAGACTCAGGAGCCACCAAATCTATAATGTCTGCAGACATTCTTAAAGAGCGGAATATTCCATTTAAACGTTCAAAGGCTGTTATTACCTTAGCTGATTCCACGTCCACCATGGCTACGGAAGGAAAGTCAATCTGACCGCCACGTTTGGTGAATACAAAGCGGATATAGAAGTATTTGTGACCTCCTCCCTCGTGCGGGAATTCTTTTTATCGTGGCAGGACATGGTGAGTCTAAAAATGATTAACCCCGACTTTAATTTACCTCGAAATATGAATGGCGCGTTGCAAGCCAAGCCTACATTATCCATCAACCAGCACAACACTAAATCACTCACTAAACGCAAACAACTCGCCAATAAAATAAGTGACGAGTATTTCAGGAATGTGTGTTCAAATAATGTTAACGGGAAAAAAATCCCTCCTGCTCAACATGTTTCAGGATGTTATTTCCGATAGTTTTGAGAATAAAGCTCCCATATCCGGTCCACCCATTAAGCTCCACCTGAGGGATAACTTAAAATATCAACATGAGTACCCTCTTTTTCTTTTTCCTTCTTGAAACTATAAAGACCCTAGTAGGAGCTGTTATTTAAAAAATGGTTGGTGCGTCAGCACTTATGTTCATTTATTGGCACTAAATATTATTTGACGAAAATTTGCAAAATAACAAAGTCATCAATTGATCATAGCTAAATTTTGTAAAACTAGTTTTTTTCAAAATAAGTAATAACCAAAAAGTTTTGCTTCATAACGAAACCTTTGACACCAGTGACGTCCGATTTCTAAACATGCTAGAGATTTTTTATTTAGATACTCGTTTCAGCATCAAAAAATGAACCAGAATCGCTGGGTATATGTGAAAGAACTAAAAAAGTGGTTTTTTTTGGGAGGTCTAACGTCTAATGCACCTTCGAGAAAGGCTAGCGGGATATGAATTAAAAAATAATCTGGCAGCCCGGGAAAGCAAACCTAGCAGCTGACGCATTAAGCCGTACGCCTATATTTTCTGCAGAAGATGAACCTTCCCTCGAAGATTACTAGAAGATGCTACGACGCAGAGCGGCAACTGACCCAGCATTCCAAAGATTATATGATAAAATAGATGATTATTACAGACTTGTAATTGCAGCTATCAGAAATGGTATACAACCAAAATGTCTTCCAGAATCGCATCCTTCCCGCCAATTCTTCACCGTGTGGGATGAACTATCCTTAATTGATATGGAGTCTGACACAGGTGTTACTTTTATAACATATCAAGGCCACCGCAACTTGGTTCCCTCTACCGCCAGAAACGAGATATTAAACTTTTTACACCGTACTCATCAAGGAATAAACAAAACTCGACTATTAGTATCAAATTTGTTCTTCTGGCCTGGTATGGAAACAGCAGACTTAATTAATACAGTTCATAATATAGGTAGTATTCATAAGCATAATACGTGTGAGTGCCTCTATCTTATTCTCTATCGGAACTCCGGACGTCATCCTGACACCATAACACTTCATGTATAACCATTTGTTTATCAAGAAAAAAAACACTGATGACCTTAGAGAATGATTAAGCAGTTTATCATTGATTGAACTTACCCAAGTAGATTAGATGAGAATGGTTAAAACTTTTTCAAAGGTAATGAGTTTTTTCGTACTTGAGTGTCATAATTAATTTATTTGGTGATAAAATGAAGATCAAGAGAAAGCAATGAAGTATTGATATGCATGAAGAGCGTGTAACAGAAACGCAGTTTACACTCAACGATCCCTCATGAGTTTAGTGTTCAGAGAGCAGATCGGCTGCATGAGTCCGACCTAATTGAAAGGGCACACCTAACATCCGCTAACGAGATCATGGTAAAATCATACCTAACACGGTTATTTGGAAGGCAATTATTGTGATCCGCGGAGTATTTTAAGGACTATGACAATCGCAATCTTTGTGTCTCAAGAAGCCTCAAAGAGATTTTCCAACCAGCTGCGTCGCAGCTGTTCAACTCTTCTAGGTATGTGATCTTTCTCAGTCTCTAAGAGAAGTCAATTCATTCAACAAAAAATTAAGTGCTTAAGAAAGAGAAAATAGATAAGAACATTTTATGTTTGAAAAAAAATCATTGGGAATTATAATTAATGCTTATGATTCGGCTAAGTATTACAAATTACAAACGTATCAATTACAATAATTTCGATACCATGTTGCACTTACAAATGGAAATACTGTTGTCAATGAGGAGGAATAGAGAAAACCATAACTATAATGTTTGTAGTTGTTAAGTAGATAATTGATTCATCAAACACTTTGCAAAATCATTAAATGGCTATTTTAAAATAAACATCAAATGTATTTTTAATTACTTATACTAAAAGATATAGTGTATCCAATAAAATAAACTCCTAATATTCAAAAATCAAACGACAGTAACGTTAAAAACTGATGTACACCATACTTATTTGTGAAACTAAAATATGCATTGTATAAAATAAATAGTCATAAAATAGATCCAACAAATAAATAAAACTAAATGGCATTTACCTATGCATATATATACAGAGTCCCCGCGCTAAATTTGAAACTTTGGTTTATTGCACGAAGCGGCCGCTATGGGGCTACGATCGGGCCAGCTGGGCTTTCTACCTTTAGCCTCAGTAGTTGAGCACAGCTGGTAACGATAACAATAGCGTCTGACAATTTTAACCCGCCCGAATCCTGGAAACGCGTAACTGCAGTGATGATGATCCGCGCCGGTTGCAAGGATATGGAGATTATGAAGACGGTGTGCGTGGCTAGGAACACTGTCAAGTCCATCAGATCGGAGCTGGAGGAGTCCATAACGACTACGAGAAGGTGGTGGAGAGAAAAAAGGGGAAAAGACGTTCTGACTTCCTTAGGACCCCGGAATTCGTGGAGAAGCTCCAGAAGAAGGTGCAGGAGGACCCCAGCAAGTCCTGCACCAAGCTGGCGGAGGAGTTGGGGGTCGGGAGCACCACAGTTAGGGGGTGTATCAACGAGGACCTCCGTTACCACTTCTACAAGCGCCGCAAAGGCCAGATTTTGACCGAGAAGGCCCAGGAGAACCGGTTTAACAAGGCCCTGAAGCTCCTGAACAAGTTGAAGCACCCTGTCCACAACGAGACTATCTGGTTCTTTTCGACGAGAAGAACTTCACCCAGGACCAGAAACACAACAACCAGAATAACAGGTGTTGTGTTAGGAACCCCCACGATGTGCCCATTGTCGCCCAGACCAAGTTCCCGGCCGCCGTGATTGTGTTCGGCATCATCAGCTCCGACGGTGACGTCATGCCGCCTCACTTCTTCCCCAAGGGCCTGAGACTGGACTCGGAGGGGTATGTGGCACTCATGAGGGATGTGGTGGCCCCCTGGATAAAGAAGGTTGCCGCTGGGAGGCCCTACGTGTTCCAGCAAGACTCGGCGCCCTGCCACACCTCGCGCAAAACCCAGAAGTGGCTGTCCGAGAACCTGGACAACTACACGAGCCCGAACATCTGGCTGCCCAATCCCCCGACTGGAACCCGTGCGACTTCTACCCATGGGGCGCGGTTGAGAGGGATACCAACCGAACTGCTTGCAACACCATGGCCGAGTTGAAGGCCCGCATCACGCTCTGCTTCAAGAAGTTGCCGAGGGACCAGGTCAGGTGCGCATGCTCCAGGTTCCAGTCCCGGCTGAAGACGGTCGTCGAGGTTAGGGGCGCGTACTTCGAGTAGAATCCAAGCCAACACCAATACAGACAACTTACTTTTGGAATTTTTTGATTTAATAAAGAATTAAAGATTCTATCCATGTTTGTTTTTTATTTTTCGAAAGTGTCAAATTTAGCGCGGGGACCCTGTATATATATATAAAATAATCATCAGAACTACAAATGAATATCTAAGGATAGGTTTGTTTGTAGCAATAGAAAGGTGTAAGTAGGCTTTTTTGATATAGTTCATTTATATTATTAGAAAGAGAGCAGCTTCGGTATATTCTTTGGCAAATAACAATATGAATTTCGTGTTTCACAAAGCTGGAGAACCCTCAGTATATCGATTGACAATGTATAGTAAACCATGATGGTTTTTTTGATAAGGCTATTGTTTTAATTGGTGTTTATAAACATAGTATAGGCATATTCTCATACAATGATCCATTTGTCTTTGTATATATTAATGGCATGCCTACTATCGATACATATATATGTATATGTATCAAATTAGGGCATGTATTACTCTTACTCAGAGATCACGTAGAATAGGCAAGCGTCTTTCTGTGCTTATGTATTTAGGTTTAAGCTATTTCAATTGGCTCTTGTATATATTAAGGATGGTAGGCGGAAAATTGCCCGAAGGAAATTGCCCGAATGGAAAATTGCCTGAACGGAAAATTGCCCGAAAGGAAAATTGTCAGAATTGTTTTAGTATTTTTTAAATCCCAAAATGCCCAAAGCCTTATATTAGTCCCCTAAGAACTCCAGTTTATACCCAAAATGTTAGGGTTTTTGGGGTGCTGCTGGACCTCAAAACGTGATAATTTCTACCTCGTATGCTAAAATAATTCATGTTAGCCCCTCAAAACCCAAATTTTTGGTTCCGCCGGGTCTCAAAATGTATTGTATCCATGTCTTAATTTAAGCTAAAAATGAGTTATTAAAACCGTTGCTTGAATAAGTTATGTTAGCCCCTTAGAACACAAATTTATAACTCAAAATTTTGGGTCGATTTCTGGAATAATAGCTCTTTTGCTCTTGATAGATATTACATCATTGGATAAAGCTAATTTTACAAGAAAAAAATCACCGTGTTTTCTTTGTTAGACTCAGTATTTTTAAGCCTCACGTTTTGAGGTCCGAACTCAACTCAAAAAAGGGGTATAAATTTGTGTTAGGAGCCTTTTGATTGATAGTACCTGCTTGGCTTAAATTTATATAATAACTGATAATTTGTCAAATTGATTATATTTAGTTACAGTTTATAACAGAACAAAGAATATATAATTTAAAAAAACATACAATAAGTCTCTGGCCGTTATAAAGACAGAATAGATCGCTTATTCAATACGCAGGGGAGTGCATCTTTGTCTGTGGCATCCATTTTTTGTTTCGTTTATGAATTTCATACGCAGCAGGATTTAAATACTAACTAAGGAATATATTTCTTGCATCAAAATAGTTCTTACTTTATAAAGAACTAAGCTAACAAAGAAATATATATTAGGTCGTAATAAACACAAAATATATCGCCTATTCTATACAAAATCATTGTTGTATCCATTTTTCTTTTGTCTTTGAATTTTAAATCAGAATTTATACGTAGTATATAATCAGACATAATTAATTTCATTTGGTTACAAGAATAGAAAGTTATTAATATCAAATATATTTAATTTTGTCAGCAATTATATATATTTTTACCACAAAATAAATATTACTTCTTAAAAGAGAAATTTCATTTATGAACTAAATAATAGCCAATTTAAAGTTTAAACTTTACGTTACTACAATTTGTAAACACGGCCTATTATGTTCATTTATGTCCAGAATTTGGTCACAATAACTGATAATATTTAAGTACCGTATGGTCCAGATTATCAGTTGCTCCGTAGTATAAGTCGGACAGGCCAAAAAATGAAGAAAGAAGGAGGAAAAGGCATATATGAGTCACACCGGAGTATAAGTCGAACTTGGAAATACCTACATATATGGAAATTGTCTAAGGAACGTTTTATAGTGCATTCAATCATTTTGTAACATTTTTGGGGAAAATTTATTTGATAGAGAGGCAGAAAAACTTCACATATAAGTTGCACTGAAGTATAAGTCGTACCCCTGGCCAAACTACGCAAAAAAACTGCTACTTATACTCCGGAAAATACGTTGTATATTTTTGTATAAGAATCCCAATACTCAACTGTAAATCTATTATAGTGAAATTACTAGCTTTCATCTACGGTGGCATCTCAACAAAGGATTTTTCTTTATTAATGATTGCATACGCAAATCTGCATTAATGCGTTTAACTTGTCTTTTTTAATATTTTGTTTTTATAGGAGAATTTTAGTCAGAATATATCAGTTTGCTATCGAAGTAAGATATGGCGAAATTTATAAAAAGTGAAAGAAACCGATTGATCCTAGTTGATGAATATCAACATAGGTATTACAAAAATCGGGAAAATAGTGGAACTATTTATTGGGAGTGTTGCGAAAGGAAGGCAAAGAACTGTAGAGCAAAAATTCACACCAAATATTCAACTGAAGTTGAAATTGTTGAATATGTGAATGAACATTGCCATGAATTGACGAAGGCAGAAGTGGACTCCATAAATTTTCGAAGAGAACTTAAGGAAGCATCTCTAAAGAACCCTCAACAAACAACCCGATCAACAATTTTGACAGCTATTTTAAACAGCGATGAAGCTACAATTGCACAATTGACAACATTATCTAATATTGCAAGAAGTGTTAGAGGATGGAAGACCATCAATGAAAAATTCCCAACATCTCCACAATCTCGCATGGGATTCTCAATTCCACCCCGATTCAAAACTCTGGAAAATTATGAAGAGAATTTTCTTTTATATGACTCTGGAGAGGACGATCAAAGTCGAATCCTCATATTTGGGACGAATTCAGGCCTTCAAGATTTGACGAATAATAGGAAATGGGCCATTGATGGTACATTCAAGATAACCCCTGATTTTTTTACCAAATTGTAACTGTTCACATTTACATTGAAACATCCATCGCTGTACCCAGATTATTTATTTTTCTACCAAACAAGTCAGCAACTACTTATAGACTATTATTTCAAAAAATTAAATAAATTTTTGTTGAGCAACCAATTTCTATTTTTATTGATTATGAAATGGCTTTCATTAATAGTTTACTAGATGTATTTCCGGAAACTTCACTTCATGGTTGCTTTTTTCATTTTTCAAAGAGTTTATACAAAAAATTATTGAACTTGGGTACAAAAATCGGTACCATTCTGAAGGAGATTTTAGTCTTCAAATTAAAATGTTTTCTTTGCTTGCATTTGTACCTCTTGACAATGTTGTTGAAATTTTTGAAGAACTCACATTTATTTCGTATTTTGAGTCCAATTATATTGGAATTCTAAGAGGAAGAATTAATAATAGGAGAAGGCATCCACCAAGATACCCAACTCATTTGTGGAATGTCTATGCAAGAGTATTATCTGGAGAACCTAGAACAAACAACTGTGTAGAAGGATACAACAATGCACTCAATAAAACCATTGGATGTAATCATCCAAATATCTGGAAACTGATAGCGACTCTACAAAAAGAAGAGACAATGTCTAGGTCCAAAATTGTTCAAATTCGTAGAGGTGAGGTTTTCCGGAAAAAAGTATGCTCAAATAAATTCTCGTATATTAAACATTGTTAACAATTATTACAGTATTGATGACAAAAAATATTATTTGAAGTCTATGGCCTATAATTTAAAACTGTTTTAAACATATGTATATTATATTTTACGATTATAGAATATTGTACTTTTTGAAGAGTTGAGAAAATAAAATCATTGGTTTTAATATAAAACTACTTAATTTCTCACATAAAAAATGTAGTTTTCACCTCAGGTAACTATTCTATTGCCTAACTAGCTACTTTGGGAATAATAATTCTTTGGGTTTTAAAACAAATTATATATATTCGGGCAATTTTCCTTTCGGGCAATTTTCTGTTTGGGCAATTTTCCATTCGGGCAATTTTCCATTCAGGCAATTTTCCTTCGGGCAATTTTCCTACGGGCAATTTTCCTTCGGGCAATTTTCTTTCGGGCATTTTTCCTACAACCATTAAGGATATATATTGGTCAATTATCATATCAAGAATTATCTGTTATTTCATGAACGAGTGAGAAATATAGTCTATATTAGATGCATATTCTAGGACAATATACATACATATAGTGTATAAAGAAAATGATTCGACCATTCAAAGGGCTATAGTTCATACACTAATCATATAGAGTTTCTTTCAAAATATACCAATTATTCATATATCATGCCCAATAATTAGAAGCTTATACGGATAAGTCACTTAATATTGTGTAAATATGTCATTCTTCTGGGAGATCGCATCAAACGGTATTGTATTCTTTATAGATTAATAATGGTTTTTTCAAGATTTTTTTTTTTGCATATTATTTTTCTACAAATAAATTTATATCACAACACCTTTTCATTGCCTACGAATCGCACAAAACTCAATTGGTTCTTTGGCCCTATAAATGTGAGACCTTACTTACATTCCCTATGCACCTTATTCATATCGCTATCCTCTCTAACTTTAATAATTCTTGTTGGTAAGGATAGTAAAATGTGTATTAAACAAATAATTTGCCTCAATCCAAATTCCTTTTCTATCGTGAATGTTCGGCTAATTTTTTTTTTGTGGGTCAAATTTAAAGAATTCCTTCCGATTAAAACTTCAGGCTAGTTATAAAACTCCTTCAAAAATGAGTTTTGACATGTGATAAAAAATTATTATATATTTGGGATATTCAATGATTTTATATTTAATAAAAAACGATTCTTTCAAATTGAAATGCGGTTTTTTGTACAACAGCTGCTGATCGTATTATAAATACCTATAGTGTCGAGTAAATAAAGTATTAATACTTTTTTATGAAAAACATAGCCAAACAAAGGATTGGATCAATTAGACAATTTATCTGTGGAAATATAACTTAAATGTTTATTAAAAAATTAAAATCATTAATTATTTATGTTTAAACTAGAGCGGTTGATCGCATTAAAATATCTATAATGTTAGAAAAGTATTTACTTTTATTGTTTCTTTATAATAGAGATTATTTTTCGAAAGTTTGAACGAAATTGATTAATGGGAAGTGTCTCCTCGACGGACCCAAAAGTTATGTAGTAAACTTATGTTGTATTTTTATCGCTATTTGATCATCTTTCATGTTTTCATAAAAATGCTATTTTCAAACAATTTGGAGAAAAAATATAGGTACAATAGCAAAGATTCTAAATTAGCGTGTATTTTTATTTGCATCCGAAATTAAACAAGAAATTCAAGTTTTGAAATCGTAATTCGTATGGAAAATACCCCAAAAATGACTTTTTTAAAACGTTAATAGCTCATTTAATTTTTAACGTACATAATGAACAAAAAACTATTTGGAATCATGCCTACATTTTGCACCAAATTATTTTAAAATAGCATTTACTTTTAGTTGATTTATATATCGTCTATATAAATTTAAACACCTTATTATTTCGAAAAGTTTTAGTGTGAAGTACAACGACCATAATAAGGAATAAATATAATTATATTTGAATAAAACAGTATAAAATTTACAAAAAAAATGCAAACAGAAAAAGAAGTTCGTTTTATATGGTAATGTCTTCTTTTTCATTTCCTCGTATTAATACAATACTTTAAGCTTGTGACGGATACAAGATAAGAAAACGACATATAATATTTTCTTAAATTATATTCTGTGAGGTATTATGATGCCCTCACTTCCGTTGCCTTGTGTTCCGGCTGTGGCATTCGGTGACACTCGTAGAAATATTTAATAATTAAGCAATTTAAATACTATGAATATAAGGCTCATTTCGATATCCAAAAATAAGTTTTAGAATTTATAATTTTTTCAATCTTATACAAATTTAAACTTTTTTGTTTAAATTTGTTATAGTTTGGTGATCAGAAATAAAACCTTGCCTTGTACAAAATAGTAGGAAAGTTAAAAAAATTTAAAGTCATAATTTTTTTGAAAAATATAATATAGTTTGATTTTAATAAACGTTTTTTTAATCAAACAAAAGCATTAAAGAACCCATTTTAAATTTTGTTTTTTATAGCATTTACGGTCATGATTTATTAGATATAAATGAGTTTGTTATTGTAAACAACGTATTTCAAACAAATAATATCCTAAAATATTTCTTTATCTTTGGTTTAGAATAAGAGCTCTCTGTTCTATCTTTTTTTTATTCCCTACCATATACTTATTTGTAGTTGTCATTATTTCAAACTGAATAAGCAACTTGTGGTGTGTGTATGAAAATAATCCAACTATGTTGTATTTATTGACAGCATTTCTAAAAAATACAACCCTATTTGTAAAACAACAACAATGTACACTAGATATGCCAATGATAAACTGGGCTATCTCTTAGCTCTGTATCACCATGACACTCAAGTTATCTTATGATAAATCTGTATGCATGATATTTGATGAAGCCATATATAAATATACTAACACCCAGCAATCATACTTTATACCTATGAGACTTTTGAGAATCAGCCTTCTTATTCTACTTTCTGATTTTCTTAACGATGCCATTCATCAATATGAAGACGAAGGGAAAAAATGTTATTGTCTGGAATGATGAAAGAAGCTATCATTATAAAACGATAAACATACAAAACAGGATCATTGCATATATAACTCAGTCTAAAATCGATAGTTTTAATGCATATATGATATATGTAATCCAATATGACTTCAACTTCTTTTCGGCAAGATTTGATTGTATCTATATAAACTATATATGTTTTTCTTAAATATAAATCAGCTTAAACTTGAATTAGAAGAAACTGAAACATATTAAATGCTTTAATGGATCAATATACATTTGTGGATTTTTAAAGCTAAGGACTTTTTGCAAATAAAATAACGAAGAAAAAACATAAGAAAGAATCAATTTACTTAAACAAATACCAGAAGTTAAAATGGCCGCTCCAATTAGTGATAAAATAATTAAGTACTTTTTGGTATAGAGAAAAGGAAATCCAGTAACAAATATGCAGTCATCCTTTGTTATGTTTTTAAAAAAAGTAGTCCTTTAAAATGACGTCACTGGATGTTACATTTGTCATTTTTCTCTTTTTTTATTTCTTAAGACTTGGTATTTAGACATCGACTAGTCACAGAATATTAAAAATTACTTCCTTAATGCTGAAACGGACATAGATCTTCCCTTTACTATTCAGTCTAATAAGCAACCCCATATTATATATTTCGGTGGGTCACCCAATAAAGGACAACTCCCTTTAAAACATTTTACTTAACTATTCACGATAAGTGAACGGCGAACAAAAAATATGCATACTCACTAACAAAAGAAACGTAACAAATTAACAGATTAACATGAAGAGATGTATAGAAAATAGGGAAGGATTTTGGCACATATTAAAAGTACTACAAATATATAGGAATAACAAACTGAAACATTTAAACTCAAGTATTATAACTGAAGACACTGTATGTGATAAAAAGCAATTGGCACTATGAAATAAGGCATCGCTTGACTTGTGGTTGTTGAGGTCAGACCATCATCACCTCTGACTATACAAATATTTATCAATTAAAAAAACTATTTATTTTTCAATCAGCCAATCCATGCGTTGTCTTTTAACTTTAAAAACAGGCAACACTAAAAAATATATTTCAAAAATGTATATATGTCTAGAACTTCTTTAAAATTATAGTTGCTTAGAAGAAATGAATACTTTATATGGTAAAGCACATATATTTTTCTGACAGAACCTGTCATGTACCTCAACTTTCAGGAAACAATATAAAAAGAATTTTTTAGAAAGCATGAATTATTCAATTTACTTGAAAGACATTTTGGAAGTCCGAAAAATTATAAAGTTAATATATAAATATATATAGATAGATAGATAGATAGGTATATATGTATATATATATATATCAATATATATATATATATATATATATCAGAAATACAGTGCAAAGTATAGATCAATAAGACACACAGAAAATCAGTCATCACCTCCGATATCTAGCTAAAGTATATGAGGATAAATCTCTTTATTTAATCTATTTTTCGCAAGGAAATGATAATCCTCAATACTCTTAGACACATGTCACTTTCCATACTCCTAATTTACTTATGTGTTTGTTTGCACAACAAACACACACAATAAAAAAATACATCACTCAAGCATGAAAATGGCTATTAATTTATTAAACTACTTCAAAAAGTTGCAATTTCATGTGAGTATTCTCTCTCTTTTTTTTTTGGTTGTGTTGTATCTGAGGGAAAGAAAGTCTTGCTCACTCATTCTCTCTCGCTCTTACTCTCTATCTCTACCCATCCCATCATCTTCTTATATTCCTTTCTCTACTCCCTCTCTCTCTCTCTCTCCAAGAAAAAAAGTTATTTAATTCTTTACATCAAGGCCCTTCTTCTTTCTTGCATTTAGGCATAGAGACACACACACCTTGGCTGTGACCCATTAACTAAAAAATAGATCCAATTGGCGGCATAGATATATGAAAACATTTAGAGCTTATTTCAAAGAAATAGATGAGTTTATCAGCTGTCGAGAAAGGACTTCCAAAAGAAACAAGAATAGCTAAGATCTACCGCAAGGTATATATTGATTAAATCCCTTCTAACCATCATGATTTGATAGATATGAGAAAGATATTGTTATAAGGCGTCAATTGGCTTAACATTAGTAAATACATTGTCTTTAAACAATTAGAAAATCAAAACCAAACGGTAGGAATCATTTGTCTAAATCCTGTCATGTTTTAAAAATACATTACATTTCTTAACAAATTGTATGAAAAAAAATTACTTCCAGTAATGGTTACAGTTTTGTTAATTAAATGGTGCTTAAAATGTTATGAGTTTTCTTTTTCAAAACATTTGAAGTACATGCGAAAATGGTATTGACATATTATTTTATGATATATTTTCAAGAACAATATTTTTTTCAAATATGATTTGCCCCATGACCATTAAAGTATTTGTATATCGTTGATGATATACCAAACACAACACATAATCTTTTATTTTTTAATAAGCAATATAATGATACGCCTGTCATAATAAAGTCAATGATATATGAAAGTTAATAGGGTATTATATATACATACATGGAAGCACTAAGTGTACCTCATGCTCAAGACAAATCTAAAGTATCAATTATATAAATATCAAGTTGTTCATTTGTGAACAGTAGTTTTGTTTTAGTTGATAAATTTATTGATCCCCTGTAGTTATAGCTTTAATAGATACTTTACATAATTATATTTTAGAATGTTCGGAAGAATTAATATGCATGGTCAGTCCAGCATATTAAAGGATATTATTAATGTTTAACAGCTTATAAGCAAGTTTTGTTGGTTTTACACAAAAAAAATGTTTAAGACTTTAACTTTGTCTAATATGTTTCAAAATATATTTTATCATACTTATAGTTTATATTTTTTTATATTTCTCTTCTAACATAAAAATGTAACAAAATAAACAAATTGAAAGACATTTACAAACCAAATAAAAGAGTTTTTCCCCTCAAATTCCGGTATTAATGACATAATAAAGCTTTATTAAAGAATAAAAATGATCCACAATGTTACGACATAAAATATTAGGAATTCAATAAGTAGGCATCCATGTATGCTCCTAACATGGAATGCTTACAAATATAAAAGCTATTAAATATCCAAGAGCGTGACAATTGTCTTCATCCATACTTATTTTTAAAATATTAATTCAACTATAGACAATCACAGGACTCGGCTTGGAGACTTTATGAAAAAGATGAAGAAAATACACAGATATTACACATTTACATCTTTTTCTGAAACAAAACAATTACTGAAATCTCGAAAAAGGCTCAAGAATGAAATATATTTTTGAAGGATCAATTTATAGAATATAAAAAAATAAATTATTTGATAATAAAGATGTTTACTATTAGTAGAGATCTACCGACGGATACTAGATTATCTAGTTCTGGTGCTCAGATTTAAGATGTATTTAGAAGTGAAGAAAATGACTTTGTCTTCTTTATTAATACTTTATTATAACGTTGTTGTACAATTATATACAGAAATCCATGATAGGAATAACTAAAAGGGATTCATTAAGATATATATATATGTATACATACATATATAGATAGATAGATAGATAGATAATAAATTAAAACAGACTTTTTAATCACCGAAATACAAATTAGGAGTATGTACAATACGTCTCTAAGATTCCTGACCCCGCCGTCATTAGAATAGATAGTTTTTTCTTCCTTGTTTATTGTTTATTTTAATGGGCTCTTTTTTGGGTGAGATGCCACAAAAAAATATTGTAGTTTGTGTGGACTCTCAAATACGCAATATCCGTCGTCTCTTTTTTCTTCTTAGCCCAAAAAGAATGAATGAATGAGTGGAGTGAGGAGGGTAGAAGGGAAAGAAATAAAATTCGATTTGTGGGTCTTACATAAGGCATTGCATACACCACAACAACAACAAGGCAAAGGAGAAAAACAACAACCTCCTGAAGGATGTTCAACTGTAAAGATATACATTACTAAATGAGGGCCTAAAAGGGTTCCTTGCATGATGCACGCTACGAGCAATGAATAAAGTTTTTTAAATTGAATTTATTGTTTGTTTGTGACGCCATATTTATTCATCTTTCTTTTATTTAAATATAAATAGGAATAGAAAAAGGTGTTTTTTTACGTTTATATATATATATAATATATGTTGCAGTACAGATGGAGATTCAGTAGATTCGTCGACTCTCCAGGTAGAGATCACAATCGTAAACTCTCCTAGAAGTGACTACGATCGTGATTTATATCAGAACAGAACGTCTCTGCTTGAAGAGATCAGGAGTGTTATCTCTTATAAGAGGGATGACAACTTAAATATGGATATGTTATTCAAACTATTTTAATTATGTCCGATATCTGCTCAGATGAGTATCAAATTGTTATTAATGTATTGAGACATAGATACAATGTAAGTAAACATTGAGTCGCATTTGCTTCCTTGAAGCCACAATTGAAATACTGGTCACCAAAATAAGGATAGAAGTCGCAAATGAAAGGCAAATTTGTTTGTACAACATCGTTAAAAAATATCTACGTATTATATATATATATATATATATATATATATATACAGGGTCCCCGCGCTAAATTGGACACTTTGGTTTATTGCACGAAGCGGCCGCTATGGGTCTACGATCGGGCCAGCTGGGCTTTCTACCTTTAGCCTCAGTAGTTGAGCACAGCTGGTAACGATAACAATAACGTTTGACAATTTTAACCCGCCCGAATCCTGGAAACGTGTAACTGCAGTGATGATGATCCGCGCCGGTTGCAAGGATATGGAGATTATGAAGACGGCGTGCGTGGCTAGGAACACTGTCAAGTCCATCAGATCGGAGCTGGAGGAGTCCAATAACGACTACGAGAAGGTGGTGGAGAGAAAAAAGGGGAAAAGACATTCTGACTTCCTTAGGACCCCGGAATTCGTGGAGAAGCTCCAGAAGAAGGTGCAGGAGGACCCCAGCAAGTCCTGCACCAAGCTGGCGGAGGAGTTGGGGGTCGGGAACACCACAGTTAGGGTGTGTATCAAATAGGACCTCCGTTACCACTTCTACAAGCGCCGCAAAGGCCAGATTTTGACCGAGAAGGCCCAGGAGAACCGGTTTAACAAGGCCCTGAAGCTCCTGAACAAGTTGAAGCACCCTGTCCACAACGAGACTCTCTGGTTCTTTTCCGACGAGAAGAACTTCACCCAGGACCAGAAACACAACAGCCAGAATAACAGGTGTTGTGTTAGGAACCCCCACGAGGTGCCCATTGTCGCCCAGACCAAGTTCCCGGCCGCCGTGATTGTGTTCGGTGACGTCATGCCGCCTCACTTCTTCCCCAAGGGCCTGAGACTGGACTCGGAGGGGTATGTGGCACTCATGAGGGATGTGGTGGCCCCCTGGATAAAGAAGGTTGCCGCTAGGAGGCCCTACGTGTTCCAGCAAGACTCGGCGCCCTGCCACACCTCGCGCAAAACCCAGAAGTGGCTGTCCGAGAACCTGGACGACTACACGAGCCCGAACATCTGGCTGCCCAACTCCCCCGACTGCAACCCGTGCGACTTCTACCCATGGGGCGCGGTTGAGAGGGATACCAACCGAACTGATTGCAACACCATGGCCGAGTTGAAGGCCCGCATCACGCTCTGCTTCAAGAAGTTGCCGAGGGACCAGGTCAGGTGCGCATGCTCCAGGTTCCAGTCCCGGCTGAAGACGGTCGTCGAGGTTAGGGGCGCGTACTTCGAGTAGAATCCAAGCCAACACCAATACAGACAACTTACTTTTGGAATTTTTTGATTTATTAAAGAATTAAAGATTCTATCCATGTTTGTTTTTTATTTTTCGAAAGTGTCAAATTTTGCGCGGGGACCCTGTATATAGGGTGGCGAACCAAATTTTAAAGTAAAATGTAAGTTCAAATTGCGCCGCTGCTATTCGGTTTAAACCGGTTTCAAGGGTCTCAGCTTAAAGCTTAGACAAACACTAACAACTTTTGTGGAAAAAAATCTTGATAATTGCAGCGATGTCGAAGCAGGAGTCGAAAAGAGAAACGTTGTCCGTTCTCCTCCGCGCTGGAGTTCACCCGAAGAAGGCTGCCGAGACCATTGGAGTGACCGAGCGCACCACCTACAACGTGAAGAAGGCCATCGAAACAAGTCAGGACACTTCACGTGCAGCAGGAAGTGGTGGCCACAACAAAAAACGAGATTCGGACCTCCTGGACGACATCAAGACCCGAATTGAGAATGATCCAACAACCTCAATGAGGAGCATGGCCAGGGAGCTTAATGTCCACCACAAGACCATCCAGATCGCCGTCCATGGCGATCTTGGCATGCAATCTTTTGCCCGGACCCCAAAACATCTCCTCACCGTTAAAATGAAGGCAAGACGATTCGACCGATACAAAAAAGTCCTCCAGTACTACATGTCATCTGGCGGCAAAGTGAAAATTTTCTCCGATAAGAAGATCTTCACTTTGGACGCCGTAGTCAACCGTCGAAACGACCGATACCTTGCCACATCAATAGATCAGGTTGAGGGTCACTATCGAACAAAACATCCACAGCAAACAATGTGCCTGGGTGTCGTGGCGAGCGACGGGCAGAAGATGCCGCCCTACTTTTTCAAGCCAGGAGAGAAAGTCGACACTGCCGCCTACTACAAGGTCCTGAGATACACTGTGCTGCCTTGGCTCAAGTCTACATACCTCTCCGGCAACTACACATGGACCCAGGATGGCGAACCGTGCCACACCTCTAAGAAAGTCCAGGATTTCTGTCGTGCCAACAGGGGCGATTTCTGGCCCGCCGAAATGTGGCCAAGTTCGAGTCCGGATTTAAACCCACTCGACTTTTCTGTTTGGAGCGTCTTGGAGAGTCATGCCTGCAAGACATCTCACGCAAATTTGACGTCGCTACAGCAAGCCATTGTCGAAGCCTGGGACAACTTGACCGAGGAGTATATCAAGAAGAGCTGCGCCAGCGTCCGACGTCGTGTCGAGGCCGTCATCGCCAACAACGGAGGTCACATTGAATGAAATCACGCCTATGTGTACACTCTTCATCGTGTTTTTTGAATTTTTTGAATCGTTTCATTAGTTCAGAATATATCATCGATATTGTTTTCCTTAACAGTTTACTGAAAAATTTGGTTCGCCCCCCGGTATATATATATATATACTCCGTTCATTCTTATTAAGAACTTCAAGTCTCCACTAACAACTTAAAGGAGCTAAAGTTTGTCTAAATCATAATGATGACTATAATAAAATAGTTGATATCAAATGAAGAATTCAAAAAGATTTATTGCTCAGATATTAATTCAATTTTTGTCATAATATTCTATTTTAACATTTATTGTTTGCTTTTTAGATGTTTATTATTTTTTAGATTAATCATGTAATTAAGAGATTGTTTATATACGGATATGACTGAAGTATTTTCATATCTGGGATATGCTTATAAGAGTTTGTGTTTATTGTAATACAAAATGATGCATTTTTCTCCTTTTTTACACTACTTTTGGTATCTTCAATTTCACTTCCTGCACTCAAATGGTAAACCTCATTCTTAGTCACATAACTATTACTCTGACATAAGGAAACACATTATATTAAAAAATGTATGTAAGTCATTGAAGCGTAATAATTGCAAATTTACTTAAGAGTTTAATATTTATATCTAATATGCGGAATGCCAAAATTTATTTATACTTTTTTCTTTGTTCCTTTGGAAAGATATCCAAATTTGCGATTCTATAAAGCAGATTGACTCGTTTGATGCAGGCTTGGAAAGAGCTTATGATATATTTCCATATCATATTTGTATATTGTAAAAAATATACACTTGTATTAACAAGATTCTATAAAGATTATGAGTTTTTAAAGTTAATTATTATACAAAGCAGTTTGGCTTGTACAATTAAGGAGCAAGAAGCCTTTTTGTAAGTAGCTGTGAATAAAGTGTTAAAGTAAAGTTAAAGTAAAGAAAAGTAAACAATAAAAATTGGCCAAAATCTTGGTTATTTTCTTTAACATTAAATGTCGCTAATCCATGAAATTACGTCACAATCCTATTTAAAACCGGTTTAAAGGGATTAAGTTGATGATTTGAAATTAACACTTTTTTCAAGATAAAAACGTCTCCATATAAAATAATAAAAGGACTTTATTATTATTTTCAAAGAGTTCTAGCATCAAAGCGCGCCCCTTACGGACTAAAGAAGAACTAAATTCTGGCCAATTCCTTTTGGGAAAAAAGGAAGAATTTTATGTTATGCATGCGCTACTTTACTTTAACGCTTTAGCTGTGAAGTTATGCAGTAACTCTATATAAAATCTACAGTCACTGAGCAGCTTACATAAGTATAAAAATATATATTAACAGACTGTGTTGCAACATAACAGTCATAAAAATGTATTTTATATACTCCACTATACCTTTATTTTATTCCATATTAATATTTTTTGTGTACTTATGGTTCACCCACTTCTTCTTGTCATTTTAAAATAAGTACTGTATTTTGTAAGAAAATATATTAATTTCAAAAATAATAAAATTAGACATAGTTGTTTAACATGCTCATATATTTTTACTGAAATAATGATTAATCAAGTTGGTGGCAAATATTTTGGTTATTATATTTTCTTTTTTAATGTATGATATAAAAACCTTCATTTATGGGTTTTTCAATAAATATATATAAGACCAAAACAGATGAATGCCTTGATGCTCGGGCGATCCTAATAACTTTTAAAAAGTCCTTCTTCTTCCTTCCTCATGGGATAAAGTGATTATGCGATATCTGGTGGGTTTAATTGACAGTAGAACATTCACTTCTCAGTTTCAGATCTCTGCTGGGCGGCTTCAATTTTTTCGCCCCTGCAAAGACTGCGGGAAAATTTATAATGACATTGTTCACGCTTCAGTGACTGTCCAGATTTAGCTTTATTAAAATCTTTTATTATATTGAACCAGGATTTTATCAAAAAATTTAGGCCCAGCTTCCTTACTGGCTTTTACTTTTTGGTGTGCAACCATACACTAAGCCCATCTCAGTCGAAGGCAAACTATAAATGCTTCGATTTCCGACTGTAAGGCCTATAAACATTGACAAGCTATACACCAATAGATGTTGACCATCTGAGAGCATTTTCATTTTCGCTGCGAGGTGGCTCTTCGCTTACGAATCCCCTAAACCCAGGACAGTTCATGGAATTATGCTTTTGAAGTTACTAAGTTCTACCCTTTCAATCTGCACGACATCTCCATACTTTGAAAAATGTGCTTCGATTTTACAAAAAAATCTACTCCAGGACAATGAAAACCGCAAGGAAAAAATTGAAAAAATAATTTGACCTTTCTGATAATAAAAATTCGTATTTTATTCTCTGTTTTTTAGATATTATATTGTGTGTTTAAAGTTGTATGTATTTGTTAAGATATTTTAGCCTTTTAGTAGAAAATTTATTTTAACTATAATGTTTAATGTTGCTGTAAACTTAAAGTTCTCTTTCACTCTTTTAGTTGCTTTAATTCTATATGTTTTTTATGTGACTTATAAAGGCCTTGCTGCGGAAAAAAAG
>CP045892.1:11276562-11340755 GCA_013387185.1 Caligus rogercresseyi
TTTTTTTTTTTTTGTTAAGAATTTATTGCTGTCTTACGATAGTACATACAAATACTACAATTATACAATGATAAAAGCAAATACATACATACAGCAAAAGAACACGACCACACAAAGGGGTATATGTGCTACAACAGCAAAAATGGATATTGAGCATTGCATTATATAAATTATTTTATAATCTACTTATGAAGCAATTAAATTAAAGTTAGAATCAATAATTTGTTGCATCTTTTTACATTTAATAAATTTAATCATACGAAGATCTTCATCCTCCTCTTGCATGACTTGGTATCTCTCATATGAAAGCGATGGGCATCTGTTGATTAGGTGGTCAGCGGTTTGGGACTCCTCCATGCATATATTACAAATGGCATTTGTGTTTTTCCATTTGCTCAGATGGGCCAGAAATGGTCCATGGCCTGTGTAGGCTTGAACAAGTAATTTAATGTTGGGACGTGAAAGCTCGACAACCTTTGGTTTTGGAATATTCAACATCCTATGAGTATGTTTCATTCCAAGATCCTTTTTGTATCTGTTGCACCAAACTTCATAGAAGAAGCCATCTATCACTTTCTTTATGTAGCTTGGTGGTGCTCCAACACATAAGCGATTTTTACTTTGCGTTCCTTTCTTTGCAAGGTAGTCCGCAAATTCGTTGCCTGAGATGTCTGAATGGCCCTTACACCAATCAAGATGTATATTTATTTTGGATTTTGCGTTGTTTAATACTTCTTTGCATTGCTTAACTGTGGCACTTTTGTAAAGGGGTTTAGAATAGCAGCAATTGCTGATTGAGAATCTGACCGAATAATCACGTTCTTAGATGGCTTGTCTTGTTCAAGTAAAGCTTTAACAGATTGTGTGATGGCAATTACCTCAGCTTGGAAGACTGATGCTTCCTTATTAAGAGATATATATGATTGATAAAAGGATATATCACCTCTAGTGATTGCCCATCCAGCTCCTGTGTTGTCTTTATCGTCTTTTGATCCGTCTGTGTATATAATAATGTCAGAGTTTTCAACATGAGAGTTATCAACCCAGATACGATTGCCTGTAATGTAGTCGCTAGTTTCATTCAATTGAAGTCGATGGAGTATTTTATCACTAACGAAACGATGTCCACGACGCCTTGAAAGATTGCCCACACCATCCCAGGTATCCCGGAGAAAGAACTTTGTTCTCCATCTTGACTTTGTTGCAAGTGCTTGTATGTAGAGATCCAATGGAGTGATGCCCAATACTGCCTCTATTCCTGATGTTGGTGTTGATCGGAGTGTATGAGTCATACTCATAAGTACCTTTCGCTGAATATTGTTCAATTTTCTTATTTCGACTTTCTTTGCAGTAACAGTGTGTCCCCATATTAGACATGCATATGTGATAATGGGTCTAATCATTGCTTCATAGAGCCAGAGAACCCTATCCGAAGTTAAGCCCCATTTTTGACCTATGACAGCCTTTGCCATATTCCATATTCGAGAACATTTGGCAGCTTTTTCTTTTATATGTTCAGTCCAGGTGAGTCCTTGATCGAAAACCACGCCTAGGTACTTTATTTGTGTAGCATATTTAATTACTTTTCCTGCCATAAATAGTCGCGGAAAGTATTTTGATCTTAATTTGTATGCTTTTGAAAAGACTATAGCATTAGATTTGGATGGGTTGAATGTGAGACCATTTTTTTTCCCCCATTCCAGAACAATATTAATTGCTTCCTGCATTTTATAAACAAGTGTACCAGGGTCTTTACCACTTATTAATAAAAGGACGTCATCCGCATAGCCTACAACATGGATGGCGCCATTTTCAAACTTAGTCAAAAGAGTGTCCATGATTAAGTTCCATATAACTGGAGATAGAACTCCTCCTTGTGGACTACCACGTGTTGGATTGACGCTGACTTTTTCCCCTTTTAATTCCGCTTTGACTGTTCTTGTTTTAAGAAGGTTACAGTACCAAGATTGAATGCTTTCTGGAATTCCAAGCCGTGACATAGCTATGTTTGCAGAGTGAAATTGTACATAATCAAACGCACCTGTGCAATCAAAACTGACTGCAAGTGTGCAGTGGTCTTGAAAAATTGATTTTTCGATTAAGTCCGTAACTTGTGACAGGGCTGTTTCAGTTGATAATCCCTTAGTATAAGCATGTTGTGAATAAAGTCTTGGGATAACGTCGTCCACTTTCCATTGTACAATTCTCTCAAGTCCTTTAAGAATGTAGTTCGAAAGAGTGATTGGCCTGAAAGCCTTAGCTGAGCTGTAGTCATCTTTGCCCGGTTTCGGCAAAAAAGTAACTTTCATCTCTCTCCAGATCCTTGGTGTATAGCCAGTGTTGAGAATTACTTCATAAAGGTTTGTGATGTAAGATATTAAATTTTTACCGAGTTGCTGTAGTACAACTGGTTTCAGCCCATCTGGGCCTGAGCTTTTAAATGGTTGAAAAGAATTGAATGATTCTTTGACCTTATTTTTATCTACATAGTTAATGTTAAAGCTTCTTTCTTCCAATGGTCTATCATAGGTCGTATTTATTATACTATCAGGGAAATGAGTTTCCATAAGTACTAATAAAGATTGAGCAGGTGATTGCGTATATCCATCGTCTTTTTTCAGTAGTCCAATTGAGTCTTCCATTGGTTTTTGTATTTTAATCAGTTTTGCAATATCTTTAGCATTTGCAGCTTTACTGCAAAAATGCCTCCATGCCTCTTTCTTCTCTTTTCTGAGTGCTGTACGATATTCGTTTTTCTTTTTTAAGTACTCCTCTCTATGTGTGCTGTAGTGACGCTTAGGCTCGAGTTTATTGAGTTTATATCTAAGGCTTGCAAGATGTTTTGTCCACCATGGCACGGACTTAGTTGCTGTTGTTTTCCTTAAAGGGCAAGCAATGTCGAGTGCCTTCATTATTGTATCATATAATGATTCTGCACATTTATCTATGGCGATAGAATTGGGAATTACTTTAGGCAGTGACACATTTTCGGTTTGAGATCTAAATATATCCCAATTGACTTTTCTGAAATTTCTTGACTTTTCGGAGATAGGTTTGTATTTTCCGAATTTGAAATTTATATACCTATGATCAGACATTGATGGCCGAAGATCTACATGCCATCCTTTGATGTCCAACTTTTTAAAGGCATGCTGATTCATGATTGTAATGTCAATGACTGAAGAAGCCCGTTGTGTAAGAAAGGTTGGCTCATTACCTTCATTCATGACTGTCAGATTATTTTCATCAAATATGTTCTCTAGAGCCTCTCCTCTTGTGTCGATATGTTTACTTCCCCACAGACAGTTATGTGAATTGGAGTCCATGGCTATGAGAAGTGGTTTTTGCTTAAGATCACAATGCCTTATGAGTCTAACAAAGTTTCATTTTCAACAGGTAACAATTGATCAAGGTAAGCCACACATATATATGTTAGAGATTCCTCAATCTTGATACATGTGGTACAAATATCTCTGTTAGAGAATTCAGGTATAAACCATGCATTCAAATGATTTGCTGTTCGAATGCAGGCCCTTGGTTTTGACCTAAGGTGGCTATGGATTGTATATCCTCTCAGAGAAAGGCTTTTTGTCGAGCCGTTAAAAAGGTATGGCTCTGTTATTAAGGCAATTTCAGATGTTCTTAGTTTAAGCTCTGAGTTTGCTGCTTTGCAGTGCTGTGTATTTATATAGGCACAACTGATCATTTTTATTTCTTTGGTGGTTTTGGGGAGTACAGGATATTGGCTGTATCAGTAAAAAACCTGTCAATTTTACCTTGTTTTCTTGTGTGTTTAGTTGTTGAAGGTTTGCCCGGCTCAGTCAAATGAGTTTTCTCACCTTCAGTGATATAAATTTCTTTTATTTTTTGATCAGAAGGTTTATCAGAACTTGTAGCCTCATTTGTTTCTCCACCTACAGCGCTCATGGTAACCTCAGTGTTATCTTTATATTCTTCGTTGTCATTTGATTTTGGATTCGTGACTTCCACAGAATCTTCGTCCTCAGTTTGTTCCTCTTGCTCCAAAATCGGTGCGTTTCTAGGATCTTGGAAATGCACCTTTCCTGCAGAAGCTATCCTGAGGTTAAAGTCTACAGATTGAAGGCCTTCGTATGACTGTTTGTCTAGGCAAATGTGCAGCACTTTACCTAGTTTAGTGAGGTCTGACCTCACGACTTCTATTTGCCCTTTAATTCCAAGGATATTGCACTGATGAGAAATTATTTTGCTTAGAATTTCATCCCCAATGTTTCCTGTTACTCCTCGAATGAATCCAGTGAGTTTCTTTTTTTCATTTCTCTCCTCCCTCATTCTCTCCGCCTCTGCCCATGAGGTAGACAACAAAGGGGTATATTTTTTAATAGTATTTTTTACGTAGAGACTCGAAGCCTCTTCATTTACATAGAGTACGGCCCTTTTGGTCGTGTATCTACGTCCCTCGTATGTCGGGATAAATTCACTATTTTGAGCTGATACACGAGTCACGTAATCCGTGTCAAGAATTTGAATGAGTTTCTCCCACTCAACAAAAGAAATGTGGTCACCGTTCTTCCGAACAATGACTATTTCATTAGCCTCTTTCGCAATACTTGCATAGAGGAACTTCCTTTTTGGTTTTTGAGGACCTTGAGGTCTTTTGGATGGAGGAGTTTCATTCGAGTGACCCTCTCTTCGTCGCTTTTTATCACGAAGATCTTCTTTTGTTTGGGCAGGGTTCACCTGCACTGCATTATTTTTAACTTGAGGCTCATGGGTAGCCTCTTTCTGGGGTCTAATTTTCTTGGGCCTTTTTTTGTAGACAACAGTCTCCCATTTCATGGATGACTTTTTGTCCAGTAGTTCTGGATCCCAGTTAGAATTACATGAATTATCCTCCATGATATTATGTTTCCTTAAGTACTATTCAACACCTTACTTATGAGAAAGGTTGGGCGAATTTGCAATACTTAAGTTCCGTTGATATTTATGATGAAATAATTCCTCTTGAAGGTGAATGATAACAAAAGACTATCTTAGCTGTATCCAACAATGATTTCCGATCGTCGAAAAGCGGGGATCCAACCGGCTGAAGAGTAGTCCAGATCCAGGAAAGGTGCCCAGGGATTCTCACAACACTATTTAAGTGATTAAAAAGGTCAGAGAACACTTGTAACCTTATAAAAATAAATATTTTCCAGGAGGATTATAAGAACGTGTGTTCATTATACATAGGTAAGGCAATATCTGCCTTTTATATTAGATAACAATATTACAAATAGTCATGTATTTGACTCAAATAAGCAATCATCAACAAAGCACAAAACGAACATCCAATCACCATAAACAACTCTGTTTTCCATTTTTTTATTAACTCATATTAATGATAGGTTCTAAAAGGTTGTTCTCACAAACGCACCAATAAACATATTTTTAAAGTTAGTAAAACTGTTTTCTTTTTTTTATACATCCAATAGTCTGATTGATGATACATTTATAGACACTATGATACAATAAACATTCTTTCTTAGTTGTTGTGTATGAGCAGGTTTTTTATTACTCATTGATATTAAAACGTGGAATATGAGATGTCCATTTAAAAGGATTCACCAATGACGTCATGGATCGAAGCCCAATAAGAAGACACAAATAATTGCTTTTTATATTTAGATAACAATATTACAACTAGTCATGTATTTGCGAAAATATTATGAAAACGAATTATATTTTATTCTATTATATTGATTCTATATTACCAAAATTAACAAATAGATATTTTTGTATAGAAAGTATTTTTCTTTTGTGTTCTAGAAACTTATGAGGTATATTAATCGTATTTGCAATATAAAACAAAGTCAAATGAGTTATTTTCATTTTATGTTAAGGTTTTCAATCCTTTTGAAAGACTTTATGTCTTAAATTGTTGAGGATCATTTGGATCCAAAGTTTTTCCCTTTAAATATTAATGTGAAGAGGCTGCATGTCGAAGGGAAATATTCATTTCTATCACTCGTTGAAGAGTAAGACCTGCTATGTTTTGCGTTCAAGCAATTAAGTTTATATGAAAAAACGTCTCTATTGGTATAATAAATGTATTTTAATCTAATTATCATTTGTATGCAGGACTTTTTATAAGTAATTAATTTTAGGGGGAACAATTCTTTATTCTAATAGTGCAAGGCTGGCAAGGCATATTTACATTTGAATAAGGTAAACTAAAGGAACACTGTTTTTTGGTTTATTACAGCAAATAGTTATATAAAATAAAAGTGATGTTTTATATTTTTTTGGGGGAAAATACTCGATAGTGCTACTTCTATATTCCAACTTTTCCAAAGTGAACTATATACAACAAAATAATACAGATGCAAAATAAAAGAATAATAAAGCACGTTTAAATCAAATAATAGTATACATAAATATACTATATATGAGGACGGTGATAAATGCAAGGAACATTATATTTTCATATATACAATTATAATATCAAGTAACAGATATACATTTCTATAAACAATTTTTTGCTTTGATCTTATATTTGTCAAAGAGCATTGACAAGGAAAACATTAAGTATATCTCTAGCAAAGTCATTATGTCTTTGTTAGGATATGAATATATAAAAATATTTTTTGGATTAATACAGTCCATCAAAGACATTTCTTGCACCGACAATAAATGATTTATAAAGTATATATACAGAGTGGTACAGCAAAAATTAGAAAATGACAAAGGCCAATTTGAAGGCTGAAATAGTTTATTTTAGAGCCATTTTAATGGTAAATTCCTGAAACAAAATATGTTAAAGATACAGTAAGTTACAATTTTTATTCAATGTGTCCTCCATTATTCCTGATGATGGCTTCAATACGTGGACGAACGGAGGCACAGCTGGTCTTGATGAAGTCCTCCGACATGTTGTCCCACTCCTTGGTGATGGTGGCCTTCAGGGCCTCGACACTGGTGTGTGAGGTTTTGTTGGTCTTGCCCTCCAGGAAGCCCCAGACAGCAAAGTCTAGAGGGTTCACATCCGGCGATGAGGAGGGCCAGAAGTCCGCCGGCCAGAAGGAGGCCATGTTCCCCTTGCAGAACTCCTGAGCCTTCTTGAACGTGTGAGCCGGGGCTCCGTCCTGGGTGAACACATAATTGTTCATTGGGAATGTGCTCTTTAGCTATGGCAAGACCTTGTACCTAAGGACCTTGTAGTAGACATCAGAGTTGACCTTCTCATTGGGCCTGAAGAAGTGTGGGGGCATCTTGTTGCCGTCGGAGGCCACGATACCCAGGACCATGACTTGGGCTGGATGTTTGGTCCTGTAATACCCCTCCACCTGACCTCTTGTTTCTGCCAAGAATCGATCATTTCTTCTGTTCAGCACTGCGTCCACTGTGAAGATCTTCTTGTCGGAGTAGATCTTGACCGTGTCGCCGTTGTGCTTGAAGAAGTTGAGGACTTTTTTGGCTCTCTCTAACCTTCTGGCCTTCATAGTGGCCGCCAACAGATGCCTTGGTGTCCTGACGAAGCTCTTGAGGCCCAAGACCTCGTGGACGGCCCTGGTGACGGTGATGAGAGCAACGTTTCTCTCGGCGGCCATCTTCCTCATGGACTTGGTGGGGTCCTTCTTGATGTTCTCCTGCAGGAGGTTCAGGAACTCACCACTTCGTTTTTTGTTGTGTCCCCCAGTCCCAGGCTTCCTGGAGATCGGATCCATGCCCTCCATGGCCTTCCTGATGTTGTAGACCGTGGCCAAGGATACCTTGATCTGGGTCGTGATCACCTTCGGGTCGACTTGGGCGCAGAGGAGATCAATCGCCCTTTGCCTTTTCATCTCTTGCTCAGACATTTTTGGTTATACAAAAACACAACAGATACCAGTTTGTAGGATTTTGTTTACTCTTTCGAATGGCACCAAGCTCAAGATCATACAACAAATAACAATGGAGCTAGGGCCTTTAAAAGTCCATTCTAATTTTTGCTGTACCACTCTGTATATAAAATATATATATATATTTATATATATGAACTCAACTCAAAAATTCGTACTCCTTATATTATTATTATAAACTATTTCAAAGAATAATTGATGGACATGGAGTTTCAAAATCAGTTATAATCACAACTATCTACGAGTTATAATTAAAATGCGTCTAGTTTGATGATAATATGAGGCAATCAAAATAAGAAGAGTGGTGTTACAAGGCCTGTGATTTAATTCACCTATCATACGATAGGAAATGTAAGATATAAGAACTGTATCCAATGTTGGATTTCGGGCACTTTTAAAGATTAATACTCTACATTTGAGGTTGCGTTGTCGATTTTATATATTCCGTTTAGTTTTGCTGACCGTGTTTAGTGGGAAGAAAAAATAAATAATGAAAGAAGGAAGAAAAAATGAGAAAGAGAGGGTTATTCAGAATTGATAGTTGTTTCAATTAGATTTTGGTGCTAAGTATGATCAAAGAATACTTGAATGATTATATGTAAGGATTTCGGCCACCATTAAATAACCACTGAATAAACTTTTCATTCTCTTTCTCCTCTTCTTCTTTCCTCTTTTTCTATGATTATATATTCTACTCACTTAGCTTGGAATATATGGAACCAAAAACGCAACCTCAACAATAGGATCTTCATTATGGTCTGCTCACTCATAGAATATTTTGATATCAATAATTTATAAATAAGGTTAAAGCTGTATGCATATGTAATTTTTAGACGGAGCAATCTTATGCAAAAATAAATTTTATAAAGGTTTGAAATGAACTATAATATTGATTATTTTTAATTTTATTCATTTATTTCTCAAACTTATTTTTCAGAGACAATGAGAGTGGGAATATTCTAGACAACCTTTTGTCACGTATGGAGCAATATGCAAATAACTTGGAGGCTCTCGTGGAAGAAAGAACCTCGGACTACTTAGAAGAGAAGCGCAAATGTGAGGATCTTCTATATGAACTCTTACCAAAGTAAGTTTTGAATCCTTCCCCCTTAATCATATTTCTTACAACTAAGCAATTTTAGTGTCTCTTATAAATAAGATAAAAATATACGCATAAAAATCGGGAACCATAACACGTTTATTTGCATAATTAGAATATTTATCAATTTGCTGTTTTATATATTTTTCCTGCAGGATTTTTTTTTTTTTTTTTTTTTCTTTTCTCCTTTATTGTTTAGATGTTATATAAATTATATAAAAATAAATATATAAGTAAAATAAACATTATAGTTTATAATAAAAATCTAAACAAGAGGTAAAACAATAACAAAATATCAAACGGGTATCTATTTAAAATATTTCAATATTTTTTGCATAATTTTAAAATATCTTTTGATTTGGATGGATAAAATTTGATGACGTTCCCCGCATGGACCCATGAGTCCTCGGTTTCCAGGATTGCTCATTTTTAGCCTCTATGATTGTCAAATATAAGGAAGTAAATTCAACATAACAAAATAGGCAAAAAAATAGATGTTTTGATATGAAATTTTAGTGAACACGGATAAACAACAGAGTAATAGCAAAGAAATTGTGTGATGACGTCATTTTTGATTTTTGCATATTTATTTTATAAAGACTAGTTAACTTTGAAAAACGGGTGGTAAAGAGTTCTGATTATTGCAAGGGGTAGTAAAATATTAAATTTTGTGTTCTGGAATGAAATTGAGTGAACACCGAATAAAAGCAAAGAAATTGTGTGACGACTTCATAACTGATTTTTGCATTTAATTTTTTTAAAGGCTAGTTCACTAGGTATGAAAAATGGGTACTAAAGAGTTCAAATTAATTGCAAAGGTTAGTAAAAAGATTAAATTTTATATTCTGGTATGAAATTTGAGTGAATACTGATAAACAATCGAATAGAAGCAAGAAATGGTGTGATGACGTCATTTTCGATTTTTGCATATAAATTTTCTATAGGCTAGATCACTATCAAAAACGGGTGCTAAATAGTTGAAAGTAATTGTAAAGAGTATTATAAGCATTAAATTTGAAGTTTTGCTATAAAAATTTGCGTAGACAATAATAAATAACATAATAATTTTATTTTTTTGACAAAAAACATAAATCGTCGAGAAATCTTCAACAGCCAACCGGAAGTTTAAATTTTATTACTTCGGAAGAAAAAAAAAAGGTGGCAGCACCTTCGTTTTAACATATCTATTTTCCATTTTGAAAGGAGTCCCTTAAAAAGACGTCACTTTGCATTTAATGGCAATTCTTCTTTTTTTATTCCTTAAAACTTATTTTAGACATCACATTAAGCCACTTTCTTGCTGGACATTAAATATTTCATGCCTACAGCTTACATCCCTTTTTACGTCTCCATCTTTTCTGCAAGGTTAATTCCTCTCAATTTTTAAGGGATACTTCATGTTTATTCAATATTTCATAGTTTTTCTGCATATTTAGCTATTTTCTGTACAAGATTGTTAGGACTAAATGGTCTTTTTATACTCCAGCTTTATTTTTAGAGTATACATAGGGTCTAGTATACGGATAATTTATTGCGACTCGTTGTGTATTCTAATTTAAGAACAAGTCCACAGGTGAAAGATATTCTTGGAAGAATATATTTTTAAAATGCATAAATGTATATGTGTTCTTTACCCGATTTTTCATAATAAAGATCGTAGCTCTTAGATACGTTAACTACCGGCTGATACAAGATAAACTTCCTGTGAGGTAGGTCCAATCTGAGAGCTAAAATAATAAATAAGTATTAGGGCTGAAACTTCAACATAAGGATTGATTTTAAACCAATATATGGCATTATTGCGACGTCAAATGGCTGAACAGGAGCAATAGACACTGATATTATAACACCGATATGTAAAAGTTGTGACAAATGGTTGAGAAGACAATTCTTGGAATTGTTTTAAGCATAGGTAGATTAACATAGTAATAATGATGATTTTAGGTACCGCTTTATGTTAACTGAGCCAAAAATGGTATTGATATGTATTTAAAAAATATTTCAGAAATCCTTACAAATCCTATATAAATTTTTGACCCAAAGAGTGTATAAATGCATACACTAGAAAAAAAAATATTTAAAAATTGTCATTTCAAATATCAAAGAAGATATTTGTTAACAATTTATTAATATATATTATTCATGACATGAAAGAACAGACGGTCCCAGAGCAATTCCCTACAGTTTCTATCTAAGCTATTATTAGGAAATGGAAATTACAAAAAAGAGAAATAGACGGTTAAAAATTCGAAGTAATAAATATATGGATAAATGGTTAAGAACATTAAGGTCGTAGATTTGAAAGGTTAGTTATAACGCTATAATGCTTATTTATATCTACAAAGGACGCAATTCTATCCATACAAATAGGCAAATAAATGAATTTTCAGTGAAAAAAGTATACTAACTCCAGAAAATATACTATCCACTTGAATGCTAAGTATTTATGAATCAAATTCGGCAAAATATTACTAAATCAAGGCGTTTTCTCTCTCTCTCTCTCTATATATATATATATATATATAATATCAACTGAAAATTGTAATAAGTCGATAGAATATAAAGAAGTATACATAAAAGAAGGATCTTTTATGTAAAATAATAAGAGTAAATAAATTCTGCTCTAATAAATCTTATGTATATATATATATTTTTATAGTTAATGCCGCCGAGTAGACTAAAAATCATGATTAATGAGTCTAACTTGTAGGTATGAGAAAGAATTTTACTACTGCTTTATTTGTGAAATTAAGCGTAAATTAAACTTTGATAGTACAATTAATATTCATCAAGGATTCATATGAGCCTTCTTTATGAATGGCCTTATATATAAAAATGTTTCAGTCTTCTTTTAACATTTTTCATTTATTTTTTAAACAATTTTTACATTATATATATATATGTATATATATATACCACTTTACAGTACACATATTATTTTAAATTTACTTTGACAAACTTTAATCTTTAAGACAAAAAAAAAGATTTTAAAGATCTATTTGATATTTTTGTCCGTCATTTTGAAATTCCAAATTGTAAATCATTGTACATTTTCTGTATATTTGTGAAAAATTACAATAAGAGATAACTATAAAAAATTAAGAAGTAATTCAATAATATACTCGTAAAAACTTAAACTGCTTTCGTTTTGACAAACTGACCGAAATTAGTCACTCGAAGGGTTGTTTTTGCATAAGTAAACAAAATCTTTCGTTTATCAGATTATGAGAAGAAATGAAGAATATGGCTTGAAAGCAACTCACGATGGAATAAATATATGTTTGAATCTTGACAATTAGGCATCTTTTTATTTGTTTTAAAGATCAGAGCTGTTACTATAATCCATATACATAGAGAGACTTCGGACGAGGGAAGGATAAATGATACTGGTTATTTTCGTGAGAACTACTTAGAGAAATCAAAACATCCCAGTTTGGCATTGAAAGATATTTTTTTAATTTTAAATATTTGAAAAACGTTTATAATTAAACTGCACTCTTATCATTATTAGTTCATTATTTAAGGTCACTTTTATATTGAATTCTATCAGTTCACAGTGATATTATTATTTTTAAAGCTCAATGTTTTATCGAAAACTACGAATTGAAAAAAACTGTACGTAAATTTTTTCCAGGAGTGCAGGGAATATTGGAAAAATTGGCTACCTAATCAAATTTGCTAATCAGTAATGGTGAGATTTTCCTCACTCTTCCAGAAGAAAATATATTTTTGATATTTTAGTAGTGCATACTAAAAAACTGCTCTGATTTTATCAACTTCAATCAATGGTGTCTATTATTTTTTTGCCTATGGTTCGATTGAATTACATCCGACAGGATATAAATAAGCATTATAGCATTAAAATTAGTAATTCGAACCTGGATCTAATCATTGAGGTAGACCAAAAATGACCGTCCCCTCTCGGGATTCGAACCTGCGCCCCAACTTTGAGAGTTGAACACTCCTTAACGAGTACGGCTATCGCACTCTCTTTCTATAATATTCATTTAAAATAACATGTATTTACTATAATGCCACGTACATTCAGCTATCATTTTTACTCCGGCCCTCAAGAGCCTCAATTTTCACAAACGATGATGGAACTAAAATTAGAGAAGGACAAAACTATCATACACGATAATGAGAAGGGAGAGCAATAGCTCAGTGCATTAAGGCATATTCATCTATCAATGTGGTTGACGCAGGTTCGAATCACGAGAGGGGGAGATCTATTTAGGTCAATGTCATTTAAAAGATCCTAATTTAACGCTAATATGCTTGATTATATGCACACGAATGCAATTCTATCGAACCAAATAGACAAAAAAAAACAATAATAGTCAGTTGTTAATTATATATATATACTAGCGAATATTACCCGGCGCTGCCCGGGATTTTCCAACTTGACAATAGTCTGGATGAAAAAAAAATCACACTAATAATTTTAGTGATGTCATCGCGTGTGACTTTTCATTTTAAAATCAGTTTCTTAAAAAGTTATCATTGGGTTTTCATTGCCATTTTTCCGTTTTATATTCCTTAAGGCTGGTTATTTAAACATCGTAAAAAGAAGATGAATAATTTTAGTGATGTCATCGCATGTGACTTTTCATATTAAAATAAGTTCCTTCAACAGTGGTCATTGGGTCTTCCTTACCATTTTTCCGTTTTGTATTCCTTAAGGCTGGGAATTTAAACATCGTAAAATGAAGAAATCATACGATTAATTTCACTGATGTCATCGCTTTTCTTTTCATATTCAAATCAGTTCCTTCTACAGGTGTCATTGGGTCAGGGCTTCATTTTGCATTTTATAATTTAAAAACCACTTATGCAGTAAAAAGTCTCCCTAGAGGTTACATTAGATTCATAAGTTAATAAGCACCCCCTAGGGAGCAAAAAAGAACTAACATTATAACCAACTCCTATGCTATATATATGTAGCATATGTACTTATGAAATAATGCTTACAATTAAAACTTTTTTGTTTTCATCCAATTTTAAAAATTTCTTCACATTTACATTATACTTCCCAATTGGGAACAACTATATTAACAAAAATAAAAAATAAAAAATGCCAAAAATCATGGGGAACCCCCTTAAGTTTTTTGAAAAAATCAGTTTTTTGGGTTTTCTGAAAAAATATAAAACAATTGAGAAGGACTTTGTTATAATGTATTGCCAGGCTTTTTAAGCTCCTTCTTATGAACTCAAGTTGAAATCTGTGAGTTCCCCAGGAGCGGAGAAAACAACCCTTTTCCATTTTGCCAGTTTTTATGCCAAAACTCAAAAAATTATTAACTAAAATTCATTTTATATCCGACACGAACGTATTAGAAATGCAAAACTCTATAGATACTATTTTATAACTTGATGCAATTAACTCAGCAGACAACCCAAAGAAGGCCCTCCAGAATTTAGGATTTCAAAAATATTCCGCTTCGTCCATGAAATTCGACCTAATATTCAACCCGGATTTGAGGCTCTTAATGACCTCGGATCCGGATACTGATAACATCAAAGTTGCTCCCTTTGTGAAGCTGAATATGATTGTGCAAAAGTATATTGCGAAAACTTGCAAATTGAAAAAAATCCGGATCCCGGCCCAAATATGTCCCGGAGGCCGGACATTGACTTAACCAACCTAGGCTTATTTTGCAAGGCCTTCGTTTCGTATGTTTTGTTTTGAACTTTTTTTCGCATTAAAAGTCGTCCCGGAGGTTTTCTTGAATTTCCCGACAGGCCGGTCCGGTTTTCCGGGAAATTTCTTTTGGACCCGATTGTAAACTCTATTCTTGATGTACTTTTAGAGTAACGTTTTTTGAAATGGGAAAGAATCAAAAGTTAAGGAAATGACATAATCGGGTCCGGGAGTTTCTGGATCCGGAATTTTTTCCGGATCTAGGTTCTTTGAGTAGAGATGCAGATAACTTTTAGTTTGCGTTCTGTCTCTAAAACATCTCACTTACAAACTATGGACAACCAAAATTTTCAAGCCTTTTTTCAAGGTGTCAAACGAATTTTCCGGGAAACACTCAATAAAACAAAAACACGTCTTAGTACCTCAGTCTTATGCACAGAAAATTTGGGCAAAATATAACTTGCAAATTTTAAAAAATCAACCAAACAACGTTTTGGCGAATAAAATAAGCATGTCGATGACGAATTTTCCGGGAGTTGACAACCCCACTAAAACACTCCCTGAGCTCCCAAAACTATTCACTGAAAATTTCGTCAAGATCTAATGACCCGTTCGGGAGATATAGGGAAACGAACGAACGCACTAACGAACGCACTAACGAACGCACAAACGAACGAACGAACGAACGGAATTCTTTTTTTATAAGTATAGATAATTTTGTGTATTGTATTGATCAGCGGGATCAGTTGTATTATTATATTCTTGTTGATCTTATGTCTTATATTTGTAGTATTAATGTATAATTTACACGTGTTTTTGTTGTTCCTTTTGGTTATTATTATTTGTTGTAAACAGTTCACTTTAGAACGCCTTAGAATATAGAAGGGGGACTGATGTCTCCCAAACATATGTAGATACAGTCCACTTTTATTGAGGCCCGTCCCTGCCTTTAAAGAGAAGGAGTTCATTGGGAACTATTCAGTCAGCTTTTAAATTATCTGATGCAGCTGAAACTTTTTGAACAAACTTTTTTTCTATTTGATGGTATATGTTTTTAAATTTAATAATTGCCAGATTAAGTAATAAATACTGTTTATAAAAATGATCAAAGTAAACTTTAAAACAAAAATGAAATTTTTGAACTCTAGAAACTGAAAAAAAACTGTTTTTCATGCTATTTTTTAGGTTGTGATCCAATACGAAAAAAGTTTTGGAAAAAAAAATAAACAGGTATTAATTTATTTAAAAAATATGATTTGTGTATGTCTATATTATGCAAACAAGATATAATTTGTTTGTTTATTATTATATTTATCGTAAATAGTTTGCTGATACATGAAATATATATTATGTATAATAAATATTATTGCAATGAATATGCATATATATAAATAACTGTTATCTTTGTCTTCTTTCAGATCTGTTGCAGTCAACTCATTCAAGGTCAATCTGTGATAGCAGAAACTTTTAATTCTGTTACGATATACTTCAGTGACATCGTAGGATTTACAGCACTTTCCGCCGCTAGTACACCTTTGGAGGTAAGTTTCTTTTTCAAATCAACATATGTGTTTTATTGTGAATGTGTTCGAATTATGAAATGTTTCATGATATTTACATTAAGTCGTATGTATTTTTGTTTTTAAGTAATGAAAACTTTTGAATACAACTGATGAGGAAATTACTTTTTCCTACAATGTACTTCAACATCCACCAATAATAAAAAGTGTGTGATAATGCATTTTATAGATATTGCATATTACAATGGAAGCCCAATATTCACTTAAAATATTTTTCTATTTTTCTTAACATATTCCAACAAATTGAAAAAACACTTTGAATGATTAATCAAATATTTTGAAGGCACTGTTTTTTGTTTTTTTTGCTTTCCTTGGCATCCAGCTCATCAATTGATGAAAAGCAACATATTTGCTTATTTTATTAACCTGGATGATATTTCATTGTATAGTTTTATGTCATTGAAGCAAATGTAGGTTCGATAAACAAATCAAAATAGTATTATGATTAATCATATACCCATACAACAGATATCCAAACGGTAAAAAATTATTAACCAAATTGAATGGATTTTAAGTTTAATTAAATAATTTTAATGCTTATTCATTTCCACATAAAAGCAATTCCAATGAACCAAATAGTCTAAAAAGAGGGAGCGTGATAACAGTGTGCTCTAAGTCGTGTTCAACTCTCAATGTTGGCCCTCAACATTGAGGTTCAAATCCCGAGAGGGGATGCCCATTTTGATCTACCTCATTGATAAGATCCTAGGTTCAATATACTAATTTTTATGCTAGTATGCCTATTTATATCCATTCTGATGCAATTTCTATCGAACTAATTAGGTTTAAAAAAAGAAACCTTAATGATAAAATATATATTTGCATGAAAGAATCTGTAAAGCATCCAGTCATGATAGAAAATGATAGTTTTATTGTTAAAAAGTTATCAATGAAGTCTCCAAGTAGTATTTTTGTTTCATTTAACATTTATCCTATGTATAATTTATACAATACATAAAATCTTCAGTCATTATTAATGCATTAAAATAACAATTAAAATGTATTTTTATTGGACATTTTAAATTTTGTCAACAAAAACAATATTGAATCAGTCAATATAAAAGAGTTTGTTTGTATTGTATATTTTTGGTTATTGATAGAAAGAATTGTATGTCCTTTATAAAATATTTTTCAGATAGTGGATTTCTTAAACGATCTCTACACGTGTTTCGACTCCATTATCGAAAACTTTGATGTATACAAAGTAGAGACGATTGGTGATGCCTACATGGTTGTATCTGGGCTTCCAGTCAAGAATGGGCTCAATCACGCAAGGGAAATTGCTCGAATGTCCCTTCGTTTATTGGAGGCTGTCAAAACTTTTAAAATACGTCATAGACCCTTGGCACAAATGGAGCTGCGAATCGGTCTGCATACGGGTGAGTGGATTCTAACCCCAAATTATACTCATTCTTTTAGAGAAGGTGAAAATTGAAGTCATAGATGGAACTTCACAATTTAGAAGAAATGCATTCATTCCATTTAGTATCATACTAAAAGTCACTTTTTTTAGTTTTTGAGAAAAATAGTTATATTAATAAAGTCGAAAAAAATATATATCTGCCATTCGACGATTACAATTTTTGAATGACTTCATGCTGTTGTTTTAGTTTCAAGAACATCAAAAGAAAGTTAAATTTTTTCTCTTCATTTCTCTCTTTTACTTCATAACTAACGATATATGGTTCATTTTTTAAATGGAAGTATAATTTCCTAATATATATTTAAAGTTGGTTGGGACCAAATTTTATTAGTTTTAACACAGTAGAACAATACACAGTAGAGAAAGTTAGTCATCATATTAAATAATCTCATTACTCCAAGTCTGATTGAACTAAAATAAAGGAATCATTCACATAATGCACTTTTATTTCTTTTTTGCTCAATTTTAGCCCATACCCCTTAACACACAACCACTTTAACCATGTTAATTACTCATTCTACCTTGGTAATCCAAGCAGATAGTTGCAATTCCTTGGAATTGCTGGAATATGTTGATTTAAGCATTGCTGGATTTGTTTTAGCCATGTTGATTTAATCATTTTTGGGCAATTATTTCTTTCAGACCAAAGAAATCACACCCAGCTAACAAGTGATAAGACGTCCCTGCTGATAAAGGCGACACTCACGAAGGAGTTGTTTGTTTGCAAATGACTTGTGATATCTAATAAAACCATGATTAGTTGTTAGTTGTACTTGAATACATATAACTCCACGGCTGAGACCTATCAATCGTCTAGAAGCATTGGAATCCGGCTTAGGAAGCTAAAGGTACAATTTGTAGTTTACGAATCGGTCTCAAACAAAGCCGATCATTAATAGGTAACATATAACTAAACAGGGATGATTGTGGAAGGATGACTACTTCATAATATATTACCCTCCAGGCAATCCTTCAAATTAAGTAAACTGTGGACAGCCAGTCCTCGTCCTCCCATTAATTATAGAATAAACAATAATACTTTTAGAGTGGTGAGTCTTTGTTTATATATATAATGAACGAAGGCTAGTACAATTTATTTTGATTTTATCTGTCTTAACGAACCGTGTTTATGAGTTTTCTCTCCTTTAGGTCCATGCTGTGCTGGGGTAGTCGGGGTCAAAATGCCACGCTACTGTCTTTTGGTGATACTGTCAACACAGCAAGTCGAATGGAATCAACGGGTGAACGTAAGAATAAAATCATAGACTTGTTCAAGAATGAATATGCATAAGAATTTTATTTTATTTCTATGGAAACAGCTCTTATGATCCATGTAAGTCCACAAACCAAAAACGTATTGGACACCTTCGGTACCTTTATTCTGGAGCTAAGAGGCCAAGTAAAAATGAAGGTATGTTTAAAGACTTTATTGTTATATTACAGTGTGTATTATCTTAGTGCACGCCTTAATGGCAAGTTTTATTAAGCACATGAGGACAAAGCGTGCGATTATATGAAGTACTATGATACGGCAAAGCGATGATATAATATATGCTCACGCTTAAAATGAGTGCGATGATAAAGGCATGCGCTAGAGAGCATGCAAAAAAAACATACGACGATAAAGCGTGCGATTAAGGCGTGCGCGAAATTAATACAAACGATAATAATACTGGACATCTGTTCAAAGTATTATTATGTTTAAAAAAAACTCGGAATAAAATTATATATATATATATATATATTCCAGCCAGCCAATTTAATCACTTGATTGTTTGCAGCCAATGTCCTACTGACGAAAATGATAATAATACTTTCAAAAAGTATCTGTTGTTGACTCAACAACAGCTTACTCTGATGTATTTTTCACATATTCGAATCTTGTTTGTTATAAGATAAATAAATCGAACAACTCTTTATATTTGATTAATTATTTAAGTATCCAAAAACTTATTCTAAAACGCAAAATTTGTTTTTTCATAGCTTGAACTTTCTTAGTTGTTAAAAATGTAACTTTAGATTATATTCTTCGTTTTTAAAGGAACAGAAGCAAAGCGTTTGCATATAATTGTATTATTCTAGTTATCATATTTTCTTTCATGATATACCTACTATTTTTAGCAATACCCGGAAGAAAAAAAAATGTCAAGCTGGGAATTAACATATTTTTATTCATTTTCTTTTGTGGTTTACAGGGAAAGGGCGAGGTGACAACTTATTGGCTTAAGGGTGAGAAGGAGCCAGAGCCTTCCATGGTTCATCCACCTCCCCCTCAAATCACGGAGATCCCCCGGATGAGCCTCCAAGCAATATCAGCGAATGCCATCATCCCGGGAGTGTCAGCTTGACAAATGGAGACATGGAGGAAGAGAAGGAGCAAGGAAGAGAAGACACAGAAGAGGACCGAAGAGGCGTGCCATATGAAGAAAGAAAGGAAGGAGAAGAAGAAGAGGACCGAAAGGAGGGCAGTCAGCTGGAAACGGAGTCATCTGAGGCTCAAACCGTACTACGGGTTCAATTAAAGGACACTCATGACCCTGGGACCAATGCCAAGGGGCCATCCAACGGATCCATTGTACAACTCTAAAAATGAGAGAAAAACGAATGAGAAACTTGATGTTCAAAACATATACGTATATATTCCTTTTATAAGTGTCACTGAGTGTCCAAGGATGCTACTGCAATTAAGGCCTAAGATACATTTTTAATACCCTTTTAACTCATTTTACTTTGTTGATATGCTGAGCATTTATATAAGTCAACCGTCCTGGTTAAGTGGCCCACTGGCTCATAGCAAAGGCTTTAGCTCCCTATGAATTGATTGTTCAATACTACACATAGAAATAATCCAGGGAAAATCCGTCTGATAACTTTCGTCAATTGACTCTCAAGAACATATTATTTTTTTCCTTTATTACTATTTACATAAATTATACTCGTTGGTTTTGTAGTCTTTTAAACATCTATTATATAAATATAATTTCCAACAAAAATATACTTTTAGATCAGGAAATTTTTGTTATGCAATTTGAAAAATAGTAAGTAATAAGAACGATTTTGCTTAAATAAAGCTAAAACAACCTTAATTTTTATTAAATTACCGATAAGTTAGTATATACATACATATATATATTACAACCATTCATTAATTGAGCTTCTTCTGAAACGTTAAAGACAGTTGTTGATAGCCACAAAATTAAAGTTATCCAAAAGATAAATTTGTCTACCACATATACCTAAGTTTCGTTCAAACTTTTTTTAGTCAATCTTCCAAAACTTTTCACCCCTTTGTTTTAAGTAAATGCTTTCTCAAATATCAAAAAAAACATAATTAAATTATATTTTTAATTCATTTAATGTGCACATTTCTTGAACACGTTTTTTTTAATACGTTGTAGGGTGTTAAGATGAATGTCTTCTCTTTTCTTTGGAATAAATAAGTAATTATGAAGTAAACACATACATCAATAATTATGCTTCAAAAACAAAAATAATATAAACATCTAAATGAGTGCATGGAATGGACCTATTAATGGTGGAAATTGTTTTGATTTGTGTTTGGCCACTTGATTGTTTTGTAGCCTTTAACTCTCAGTGATTCAAATATCGTTTTCCTAAATAATCATTCTTCCCCCTGCGTAATGCAAGCATTTCTGTCAAAATATATTTTCCAGGCTTTTTAAAAGCCCATTGATCTCACCTCTGTATATTCAAAAGTAAACAAATACTCGCTAATTTAGCATTTAATTTATATTCTATGAGAAGATGGAAGAACTTATAATTATTATAACATGTAGGATATAACTTTAATACATGGACTTACAAGATGTACTTCTTAACTAGCTTGAATGCAAGTAAATGACTCATTAAATGTCCTAGTTTCTTCTCCTAAATTCATACCAAGGTAAAATAGATTTGCTTGGCCCATTTAACAAACATCCTTTGTTTCTAGGAAAGGTATCATTTGATTGAGAAGTTTACTCATGTATTGGATAAAATAGTTTATTTATGTTTTTCTAGAGTTTTTTTTGTTTATTATAATGTAAATCGTACAACTGAATGGGTGGGAAAAATTTAACTGAATATTATATCCTTGAATAGAAAAGAATGTTCCTATTTGTCCGTATGTTTTTTAAGTATATAATTGGATTAAAAAATATATGAAACTAGATTGTTTTTTTTAAATTTATTATTATTATTTGTAAATCTATGTACTATGTTAATTTATTTTTGGGTAAAGAGAAATAAAAAGAAATGACAAAGGGATACCTACGCCGGGCCATTGATTCATTATTATTTTTTGAGGGTCTATAACAGCTGGGAATAGCAAGTAACATAGTCTCTAAAACATAACTTTTAGTCCGACTATTGAGGTGAGATGAATATTGATAAATCCTTTGGCTAGTCGATCTTCAATGCACCCAAAGGTCAATAAAATCGGATAAATGTATTTAAAAGATACGTTAATACAATTCATTGAGGTAGCTGTACTAATCTGTTCTAGGTCATGTCTTAAAGATTGATTCCTTATAAGATGATACAAAACTATTACAAACTTATAATAAAATTATGCACTAAATTATAGATTAATGTTCTTTTTTTAATTTTACCCTTTAGAATTAAAATTCCTTAACAAACTGAAAGAGCATGCAGAAAAAGAAGTTGTAAAAGAAAAATCCATATTTTAATCAGCTTTTACCTAAGTCTGAACAAACAAGCGAATATAGCAGTCTGCTTTACTATGATCTCTTTACGGATGGAAGATGTGACCTGTAGAGAAGGACGCAACACGCAACCGATCTGCACTCTAAACTCACAGCGAGATCGTTGATGGCAAGTTATGCATCTGAGTTGTCCTTGCCGTTGTAGGGGCGAAAGGAGTTCTTGCGGTGGACAAGAATTTTACCCTTCTAGTCACACAGATAGACGTCTGAAGTTTCTCAATACCTATTGCTCTGGCAATCTCGATCAGCAGTGGCCCTCACGATACCGTTCCGGTGGATGACTCCAATTCTTTTCCTAAGTCCTTAAGATTTTTTTTTGTGATGGGGACCAAATGTCAAGTTCCTGCTGACTGTGACCCTCAAAAGGGTCGAGTGTAGCTGTCACAGGAGTATATGGAGCACCAAGACGTAGGGTTGGGGGTTTTTCCTACGTTTAGGTAGTGTCCGTTGGTGTTTGAATATTCATCCAAGGCTTCGATGCCACGCCCATAGCGAAGTTGGCCTGTTCCTAGAATGGAGCTGAGACGAAGATAGAAGTATCGTCGGCGTATAGTAGTACTTCGAGCTGAGCTTCCGGGTTGACAGCTGCTCTCAGGTAATCAAGTAGATCAGACATGAAAAGAATGAAAAGTAGAGGACCAAGCACAGAACCTTGACTGACACCGTACTTTATGCCCAGAAAACTGAACCGTTGGTCGTATCAGTTCACCGTCAGTCCTTGGGATCGGTCCTAAGACCGTTGGTCCTTGAGATTGTCTTTTTTAAAGTCTGTCATAAACATCGAATATTTATTGTTGTAATAATAACCAATATTTAATACTTATTAATAAAATAAGTAATAAATGTTTTATTTGCCATCAGCTCGTTGAAGATGCTACTTTCCTCATATAAAGGATTTTCCTTTTCATAGCATTAAGAGATGTTGACAAACATGACGTCGATTATGACGTGAAAAAGAAACATTTTTCCCTTTCTAAGGACCGACAAAAAGGACTGGACTGGACCGAATGGGACCGGACCGGACTGGACTTCAGTCCTCGGTCTTTGATTAAGTCCGACACAACACTACTCCACATCGATAATATATCTATTCCATTATTTTTTAACACTAACTATTAAATCAAAAGCGTTGGATTATTTTAATTATTTGCCTATTTTATATAGTTGGATTGAGTTGCGTGAGCAAATGGTGAAAACAACAAAAATAAATATTTTCAAGTTTCTTTTTTAACCATTATTTAGTCCTTCAGTCTCCCCACTTATTTTTTATATTATTAGTATTATTGGATTCTAAGTATTTTCAGAAGAAAAGAAAAAAAAAAAACATTGAATTTACTAGTCACATGAGCATTCACGTGAATTATCTCAAGGACAGTTTCTCTTTTTTGTATTACTCAATGATAAAATAGTTTTCTCTACAAGAAGGGACTCTAGGAATGGGTGGCGAGTGTATTGTTTTGGACTGTATATGGTTTTCGACAGTAAAAAATGATTTTTTTTTCTCATGAAGCATTATTTTGAAACGAAATATTTAGTTTGTGTTTATTAATAATAATAAGAAGAAAGATGTATTTGTATAAAATACTATTATTTATTGTAATTAATACATAAAATTTAAAATTCATTCATTAATGCTTACCGAATATAAAAAGCAAACGAATAAAATTAATCCTTATCAAAACTGCAGTCTTTTAATGTCCAAAAATTTAATTTTTAATATTCTAAACTGCAATCAAAATATCTATTAAATATAAAACTACAATGATGTAGTTCTATCTAACCTAGCAGGCAAAATAATTATTAATCTAAATATGTATATTATTTAGTAATAACCATTAATTTATTTATTTTGGAGCATGATACAAAAAAATGTTTGATTGTTACATTCTTCCACATAGCTTTGATTCTAAACCAAATTGCTCCATTATATTATTTTACGTAACAGCTTCGGTGTTGAAACATCTTTTATGACTTAAATTAAGTCACTTCAAAAACCATGATATTTGGGTACTCCCAGGGCAAGATATACGCAGAGGTTGTGTGAACTTTATATTTACAACGTCCGTATTGCAACATGTTTGTTATTATTAGTAGTAGTAATAAGTTATGTGACTTCATGATTCCCATTGTTGCGTATATGATTTTTTAAATATCTATTATTTTAAGATTGAAATGATGACATAATGAAGTAATGAATGATCGAATGATTTTTGATAATTCAATAATATCAGAATAGACCAATTACCACCTTTGTTGGTCATTGAGTGCGGATTAAAGGAATCGTTGAAGCCCAGTGTTCGAAAGAAATTATAAAAGTTATATTAAAAAAAACAGAAATGTTCTTCATTTGTAAAAATATTTGATAATTATATTTGAGGTCTTACCCAATTTTTTCCACTATAAAACCTGATCAAGGTGTTCTCGATATTTAAAAAATCATAAACGCAACAATGGGAATCCATGAGGTCATAACTTATTACTACTAATAATAATAACAAACATGTTGCAATATGGATGTTGTAAAATATAAAGTTCACACAACCTCTGCGTACTATCTTGCCCTGGGAGTACCGATATTTTAAATTAAATATATTTTCAAACAAAACATAATTTTGTTGTTAAATAAAATAGAAGTCTTAGATCTCTGAATACATAATTTCCTAATCTAAAATAATTCCTTAAGACGTTTATGGTAAACCAAAAGGCTATAGATCAAATGTCTGTTACTTGAAGAATGCGTTTGCTTATTTAATATTCGTATTCAATACATCCGCTCTTAGTGAAGATGCAGAGCTTCTAACTAGTTTAAAAGAAAGACCCAGGAATTTTAAAACAACTTCAAGAATATTAAAACACATTTAGTGCTCGATTGCATATCCTACAATATATAAAGCAACGTGGAATTAAGGAAACATATTAAGAAACTTATAGTCTAAAAGCTTTTACTCTTTTTGCCAAAATATGCCAGATATTTTAGTTGAGTGTCCATATATATTGAATATTTTAGGAAAATTAAGAGCATTATTATGTTAGCCATGCTTAGATTTTAAAAATACGATAATGTGTCTATTTTGAAGAACCGTTTTTTAAAGATGAACTTAACTCCTGTTTTCATACTTTTCGTTATTCTGGTGCTTTTATTTACTCAGGCAGAATAAAAATCAACAAAAGCATAACAAGCTAATAACCATATATCGATGAGCGGTTCAAAGTTTTCTGATAGCTGTTTTTTATTATTATTAAAATAATTAAAGAATGATGTTTAGCTTTGTATTTATATTGAAAATCTGCTCGTGATTAGAGACAATATAAGAATCCACAGGGAATGCGATAGCAGGTATAAACCCGGTAGGGGATGGTTATTTTTGGTCTACCTCATTGATAAGATCCTAGGTTCGCTAGACTAATTTTAATGTTACACTGCTTATTTATATCCTGTCGAATGCAATTTTGTTGGACCATATAGACAAAAAAATTAATATAAAGTATTATAATAGGCTATTCAAAGGATTTGTCAATAATATGGATTGAAACGGCATTAAATTATCCTTAAGTTGATGTTTACATCGTCATAACTTAAGGAATGCCTAAGTAAAGCATGTCGACTTTCTTTTTAATATTACTTGCTCTCTTTTTTTAATAACCAATCATATTCCAGAAAAGAAAATAAACCCCGATTGGTACCCTTATTCCTATATCATTGTTCGTCCAATATGATGAAACAAGACATATATTATTTAATTCCTGATTGTGATGATTTACTCTATTTAATTCATGAGCAAAGTGTTCTCAAGGATGGTATTCTTATCTTTGAGTTATGTTCACAGCTAAACGGTTTAAAAAATGGTACGATTTTACTCATAGGATCAACTTTTTTAAAAAATATTCATGCTCAGTTTTCAGCCAATCACGTTCGAGATGAAGGTCTGAGGGGTTTATTCTCATTGGTTGACCATTCATATTAATTATTTTTATGTTGACATTGATCTTCATTTTTGTTTAGTCTATTTTGCATCCAGTTATTAAATATAGTTGTGGGGTTATTTTGCTTTTTGTTTAGTTTTTACTACTAGATAATACACCCACACATATTTTAATCTGGTATCTTCCTTAAGAGATCTACCAAAGAGTAGTAAATATCTTTAACTTCAACTGCTTCTTTCTATTTGTAGCTCCTTGTCTTTCAACCAATCACGTTCAAGGCTTGTTCAACTCTCAATGTTGGGGGCGCAGGCTCCAATCCCTAAAGGGGGTGGTAATTTTTGGTCTACCTCATTGATACAATTCTAGGTTCGATAGACTAACTTTAATGCTTTAATGCTTATTTATATCCTGTCAGAAGCAATTATATCTAACAAAATAGGCAAAAAAACACGTTCAAGAAAAAAATATCATTGTGGGGTTTTTACATATCCCTTCATAACTAATTTATTAATAATTGAATAGCTTAATTGTATCAAGGAATAAATGTAACATATATTAAAACGAAGAGTGTTTTTATTTAAAGAGAAAAAAATAGGAAACAGAGGGATGATTCCATTAGATTATGGAATGAAGGCTCGTTGTCGCTCCAGAATGAGCCTCTGAAGTGAATGTTTCTCGAGGCCCAGAGCTGCAATTTGTGCACGAAGAAGGGCGTTTTCCTTCACAAATACGAGGCCCTAAGAGCAATTCGGCTTTCACGAAGCTTTCTCTGATCACGAGACTTTTTTGCTGCTAGATTATTTCGTGCACGTCGCTCGTAGTATCGTTGATCCTTTTTCTCTGGAGGAATGGGTCTCTTGCGACCTCGGGGGCGTCTCTTGAGAGCCAAAGATGCTCGGAGGGCAGCCTCCGCGAGGAAAAATCCAGAGGGTCGGTTGGGTGGCTCCTGAATATAAGCCGCGGGAGGCTCTGTAAGACAAATATGATTATAAACAAATCTATACTGAATATAAGCAGATAAGAATAATTAAATTATCCATATTTTTATTTAAAGTTTAATTACATATTCCCCATAAAACAATATATCCTACTGTGTTGTCCAGTTTTCCTTTACATCATTGACTTTGTTAATTATTAATTGCTAATTATTACTGTGCATTCAATAGAAGAAGTACAAGAAGAGAAAAACACGTGACGTTAAGAAAGCTCTGCTCTTTGAAGAGTATAATATCATTTATTTCGTACTATAAGAAAAAACACTATATATTCGATAAAGAACTTGAAAGAAAGAGCACGTCATAGTGAAGGAAATACATAATTTCAGTTTTTTGTTTGTTTGTTTGAAGGAAGGAATCCTGAGTACACATTGAGGTCAAGTCTTTGATCCAAGGCGGTATCGAATACACGATCTAAGCCCATACCATAGAAACAGCACCACTTTAACAAACATGTTACTTACTCCATGGGAAGCCAAACAGGAAATGTTACAATTTCAAAGAATTTCTGAAATCGTCTGTAACAAAAGAAGATGTTGCTGAAAGCATTTTTGAGCCATTTTAATTTACTAAAGTCATTTTGTCGTGCGAAAACGGACTTTTATTTAAAATATTAAATGAAATTTAACTTTGTTTACTTTAATTTGGAAAAAAGAAACCTATGAATAAGCAAATTTTGATGAATCTCAAGCCTTTAACGTTTCTTTAATTTCATTCAATAGGATGAGAAGCATGGGATTCATGGCGTTGAAGGTTGAGACAATAATTCCTTGGTTTTTTATGTTAGAAGTAACATTTAATAAGTGGCAAAGCAAAGCTGCAGCACAACCGTATCTTTGGTTTTCCTTCGTTTATATGTCTAAAAAGTAAATAATTTAGACTGCACATATGGGTGGGTACCATATATATTGTTGCATATTTTATATAGTTGATAATTGTTTTAAGAAAAATAGGTAAAAAAATCATTTTTTAAATATTTTTTCCTTCCTTTCCAATGTTGAAATAAATGTAATATGACGTATTTGCATAACTTTCTAACAACATACGTACCTATATATGTAGTAGGTTACTAAATAAACTTGAAATTTAAAAAAAGAAATTGATTTTTTAATAAAATATTTTTTATTTTTCATACCCGTTTTGCAAAATAATTTTTCTACAAATATTTTTCGATTGATAATCGAAAAAATATTTGTAGAAAAATTATTTGCAAAACGGGTTATGAAAAATAAAAAATATTTTATTAAAAAAACAATTTCTTTTTTTAAATTTCAAGTTTATTTAGTAACCTACTACATATATAGGTACGTATGTTGTTGTTAGTTAAGCCTTGGATAACCAGAAAATCGTCTATTTGAATGTTTTTAAAGAAGAATGTTATATTTTGAACAAGTCTATTGTTATGCGCACCAAAGACTTTAATGACAGCTCTACGCAACCTCGAACAAACTCAAAAAAGTATACCAACTCTTTTGACGGCCTTTTATTTTAACTCAAGGTACCAAAATTGGTCCAAATGTCACTTTATTAGCAGATTAATATTTACCATTTAAAACTTCAACTGAATTGACCGACAACTTTGGCCACAGAGTGTATTTCAATATCAGAAATTGTGATAGTTAATAGTCACATTCATACGTCATTTTGTCAAAGACCTGAGTTTTAACTCAACATATTTATGCATCATCAGAAAGCCTTTTTTAAGTTTTATAAAATAAAGTATGAACAGACTCCATTCATACTTAAGATATAGACTTTTTTTCTGTTTTGTATTTTTATATGAACCTTTGAAACTTGTATTTATCTCTTTTATATGTACGTTTTTAGTTTTCTCTGTTTTACGTTAACTTTAATGTTTTATTTTTGGTAAATTTTTGAAAAGAGAATAATTTTACATAAGAAAAAAAAGCAAAAAAAAAAAAATTCAAGCTCGGACTAGACATGGGCAAACTAAAAGTCTACGGACCGTATACGGCCGTTAGACAATTAAATCCGACCCGCCGAGTTGTCCAGTAAATAAAATAATAATAATGCATCATAAATAATTCATTACGTCTTGTCCATACAATACCGCGTTTTATCAATAGATGGCGCGCTGACATTTAGGCCGCGCCTTACTCTTTTTTATCTTTTAAATTTTCTCATTGCATTTGAGCCCTTCTGTAAAAAATGAGCGGACCAAAGAAAATGAAAGTGGACAGTCAATGTACTGCAGTGTCCCTTTTTCGAATTTAATAACCATAGTGGCCCGTATGTCAAAAAGTTTGCCCATCCCTGCTCTAGACCGTTCTTTGAATTAGATAAACTTTTGATGTATTTATGAAGCACACTCTATATTCTATTTATATTGTTTATTTATATATTATTTATTTCAAAAAAATTGGGAAAAATCAAAACTGACCATTTAATTAGAAGAATACATACTGTGTATGTATATGTGAAAAAACATTCAGTATATTTTCCTTGTCTTGGGCTGTGACCCATGACGATAAGGAGATGAAGCTCCAAGAGTTCGATGTAGGCATTTATTAACATTAAAGAGTACATTATGAAAAATGTATGCATGTAATAGAGTTTTATAACCAAATATGGCATATTTACATTTTTTAACTCTAAATCCAGTATGTTTTTACTCATGAGGACTCACAGACAAAACTAGAGACATTAATTAAGGAGGATGAAGTGATTTAATCCCTTTTACAACACTCCCTGCATATAAAGTAATAAATTAAAAAGGTGTACTTACTTTAAAGTATGTAAAGAGCTGCTGCCTCTTTAATTTTATTTGATAAAAGGGTGTGTGAGTGCTTTTTAGTATATAAAGATACATGTCCAACACACTCCTTCCATTCCCCCAAAGAAAAAAGTTATTTTGTAGGATGAAATGGAGATTATTATCACCGCTGGAAGTCATTTCGTAAGTTTACTTAATGCTTAGATAAAGGTTCTCTCATTTGTAATAATTTTTTGTAGAGGATATTTTACATAACATGAAATTAGTTTTTCTTATCGTTTTCCTGAAAGGAAGTTTAGTTCAATTTTGTACCATTTAAAATCAAGATTATATTAAATCTTGTAGGAACGTACTTATATATATATATATACATACAATATAATGTATATATATAAAGGATATGTGAGAATAAAATTTGTATGCGGAATATATGTAGCATATGAATAAATTTACAAAATGTAAGAGCAAACAAAATGCTAAAAGGAATACTAAAAGTCGATTATATGTGTGAAATACGTGTGAATGTATTTAAATGGAAGGTTATAATTATATGAAAGACATTATATACTATTCTATAAGAAATATTAAAGGTCGCTTGTGAAAAATAAGTGAATATATGCTGATATATATTTGTATAAAACTATATAAATTTATATGTATAATGCTTGCCAACAGATAAGAGAAAATCTACAGTTATATCACCTTTAAGAACATATCGCAAATGCAAAACTTTCGTAAAGGGTACTGTAATTAGCTGCTAAAGAATCTTAAAATAATTGGGGAGGATGTAATTAATTAACATCTCCCTACACCAATCCGCTTGTTCGCTTAAGTTATCTATTTGTATAATCTTTGAAAATCAAGCATTCGCTTAATGACAGCCTGCTTGACTATGCTCAAAGTTGAAATTCCGAGAAGGGATAGGGCAGACATGGGCAAACTAATGCCCGTGGGCCGTATACGGCCCGTTAGACAATTTAAACCTGCCTGCGTAGCTTGTCCAGTAAATAAAATAATAATGCTTCATAAATAATTCATTACGTCTTGTCAATACAATACTGCGTTTCACAAATAGATGGCGCGCTGACATTTAGACCGCGCCTTACTCTTTATTTCTCGCTTGAATTTTCTCATTACCAGTTGGGCCCAAGATGAGCGGACCAAAGAAAAGGAAAGTGGACAGTCAATGACCTGCAGCGGCCCCTTTTTCAAAATTTATAACCCATAGTGGCCCGCAAGTCAAAAAGTTGGCCCATCCCTGGGATAGGGTGAATATTGTTTCTAGGTTTGATGGATCATATGCAATCAAATACAGTTACACCTAATGAAAAAAGCCAAAATGCAATCAAGTATGTGGTTATATGGCCTTATTTATCAAGAATGATTTAGTTCATAAATAAATGTCGTTCACCAATTTGTGTTGTACATTCCTAACAAACCGCAATATATTGCACATCTATAATATAAAGGTCAAATCTTGAGGACATTGGGTGCAGCGCCTATGGATGAGGGATCTTGAGCTTTTTAATTATATTAAAAATTTATTGAACTTGCGTCATTTTAAAAACCCAATTAAATATTATTTTTTTTCTAAATCTGCATTAAATTTTGAACATTCTTTTATAAAAATAATTATCATGGTATCTCTATCAAGACCAATATTGAAGGGAAATCAACCTGTAAGATGCAAGCCCTTCTATTGAAAAGTATTCAATCTTTTTGCAACCCCAAAAAATTATGGTTTTTGGTCTCTATTAATTTCATATAAGTCAAAAAGATGCTGAGTAAAAGTTGGATGAAAAAATATTTTATAATAAACTGTCTTGGAGAGTCAAGAGAAACATAAAGTAAAAAAGGAAAGCAACTAGGATTTTCTCATATAAAAATCCCATTAAGCAAAAGGTTTATGTACTGAAAATGGAAAAATTTTACTTATATAAAGTCACACTTTTAGGGGTACGGAGAATAGTTTTTATATGTAAGATACATAGAAAATGTTGTAAATATGAAGATGGGAATAAAATTTTAATTAATAATGTAGCATATTCATATACGTATGTAAATGAAATGGTAAGAACAGGAACTTTATTCAAATATGTTTGAAGTTTTTCGAGGAAAAAAAACTTATTTATCCATAGTCTGAAAAATGAATATATATATATATATTGGGATTCAATAACTTTTATTTATTGATTATGGATATTTACATATTTTAAACAAAATATGTGTATGAATTTTAAAATTGTAGGGCTTTGGGCTTACGCATAGGAATTATACTGAATATGAATACACGCGACATACACTTCCTGTAGTAAATATATAATTTTCTATAATAACATTCACCCCATATTTTCTTAGATTATTCAAATATTTTTAATATCCTTTATATTCCGTTTTAATATTAATGAACAATCTTTACAATCTAATTTTAAAATAAACTTTTTGACTTTAATTTATTGTATGTGTAATTTCTCTTGAAAATAAAGTTAATACTTATAATACAATTGTTTTAGATTCCCAATAGGTTCTGCAAAGCCTAATTGACACACATACATAGAAAAAGGATATTCACTTTACTATGAACATGGTTTTGTGTCGGACTTTGGCTGTGAGAGGATGGGAGTAGAAAACCTTTTCAAAAGCGCGGAAGCCTTGTTTCGTAAGCAATACAATCTGCATCTGATCCGCAGCAAAACGAACTGGCAAATACTACTTATTGTTGTTTGTGTATAGGTTGTCATTATCTTTTGAATACCCTTTAATGAATAAATTCTCTAACTACGTAATACAAGCGAAATTTAGAATAAGCTAAGGCATATATACACTCAGAGAGTGCAAACCTCCACCGTCACGGGGTCCTTATGAGCCTTCCGAGGCCGCTTTTTGGGGGCGCGCGTAGAGGGACGGAGAGGGTTCCCCTTGACGGAAATTCCGAGAGGAAGACGGCTCCCGGCACCCGATTTCACAGCACAGCAACATCTATTGGCAGAGTAGGCTAACTTGAAATATTTATTAGTATTTAGCTCATTTTGCATCTTAATTCTGCACTCAGAGATGCCAAAGTTTAAATCACTTGGTTCTTGTGGCATTTCCAACAACTCCACAAAGTTTCATCCGAATCCGGTTCATACTTTTTGAGTTATCCTGCTGACAAACAAACCAACAAACCAACGCCAGTGAAAACAATACCTCCTTCGGTGGAGGTAATAAATTATATAAAAAATATACTTTATAGTGTGCTGGTATGAAGAGCAACTTAATTAAAATGAAATTTCGGTCCCCAAGGGAAAACAATATGAAACTAGAGGACTCAGAGAGTGCAAACCTCCGCCGATCCCCACCAAATGAATCACTTGGTCTTTTTGTCATTTGCCAATGGATGTCGCTGTGCTGTGCTCTCCTCTTTGAGAGCACAGCACAGCGGACATCTATTAAGGGTAACAACATAAGGTTACGGAGTACTACACCTAGTAACGACTCAGATTTAACTATGAGCATTATTTACAATAATCGAAGAATTTTTTGTTCTATTTTTAAATAATAGTTATATTTTATAAATCGATGGTAATATTTGCATCCTTAATTTTTATTTGTTATTGATAAAATGTATTAAGATTTGAAATCAATTGGAAAAAGGTGACTCCTCTGGTAGAGCTTTAGCAAAAAGGCATTCGATGCCTTCCTCTCAAAAACTGATGGATCATTTCCTCTACCTCCAAACATTTCTACAACCATTGGAAACAGAGAAAAAATCTGTTGCATTCAGCAAATTAAACTCCGCAACAGTCCCATATACAATTGCGAAGTACTTGAAACGGAAGCTCTCTGGAGGAACTAGAAAGTGACGGGAACTAAGGAACCGGATTTGACGGAGCAAACGATAATAGGACTATCATTTTTTACATTTTTATCCTAAATATTTTTAACTTCTTATTTATATATATATATTTTTTTTATTTTTTTTTTTTTTTTGCCTTTATGGTTCGATAGAATTGCATCCGACAGGATATAAATAAGCATTATAGCGTTAAAATTAGTCTATCGAACCTAGGATCTTATCAATGAGGTAGATCAAAAATGAACATCCCCTCTCGGGATTCGAACCTGCGCCCCCAACATTGAGAGTTGAACACGCCTTAGCACGCACGGCTATCGAGCTCCCTTTCTTATATATTTTCTACTGTATTATCTACTTTTTGTGGTTCGACCCAACGTTTTATATATTCTAGAATGTTTTAAATGTTCGTGAATAAATGTTTCATAAGTTCAAAAATATATGTTGCTTCAATATAAGTCAGGTTTATTTATTTATTGGTGGTATGGGTCGTGCTTAAGCGGGATTTTTTCTTTAATAACCAGTTCGTTTATTATGTAAATAAATAAAAAATGAGACATTTACATAAAACCCAAAGCAAATGCGTTATAAAAACATAAATAAACATTATAGTTTAAATTTTTTTGCTCTGGGGAGGAACACACACAATAAAATTATTATATATTAAAAAATCATCTTTTAAAATCATTTATAATCAATTACAGAACTATTAAATATTTTAAAACTCTGAACAAAAATGTAAAAAATAAAATATAGAAATATTCAGAAGGCTATATATTAGCATAACTTTTTGAAATTTTTATCAGTTTTGATGTTGGAGGGAGAGACTTGGGAAGTATTATTATTCTTCCGGCAGACGTCCACGTTGCTCTTTCTTCCAACGAGGGGATTTTCAAAGATAAAGCTGCATATCTTGCTGCTGCCGACAAAAATATGTTCCTCAGCTCGAAGGGATGCAAGGGTTCGTTGAAGGACAGCTTTTGACATATCAAGGCCTTTGAGTTTAAAATACTAAAGATCAGTGCCTTCGACTCTGGTGATTTGTTGTTCTTTCCGAGGCCGAAGAGAACAATGCCTTTCCAAGTATTTGAAGATTCACAACGGAGATTAGGTGAGTTTAAAAGAATAAAATCTTTGAGAATTTTCACCACACGACACTCCACAAATACATGAATTTTTTGTTGTTGTTGTATGATTTATTACAGAGCTACTATAGCCCTAGCCTTCATGGCTACTAATATAAAAACATGTATCTTTATATACAACACAAATAATTATACAATAATAATAATAAAAATATTAACCAAAGAAAAATAACAAAAAAAAAAAAATATATATATAAGTAAATATTTTTTCAATTTTCATAAATACATTAAACTTAAGGAGCTATAAGGATCTAGACAACCCTGCCATTGTCTTTGCTACCCTCCGAGCACTTGATAAGGTGCATGCCTCTCTTAATGGCTGTGACAAGCTCCAGGCCTTTGAAAGGTTAACAGCAGCGACACAGTTGGTAGAAACGGGTTTTTGAGGCATATTGTAGCACTACGGGTGCGCTCATCGAAGCCCTCAAGAATCCTCTCAAAGGGACAACTGTCCACATTCATAGCCTTCCAAGCGGATATGGCAGCCTGCTTCACTAAGATCTCATTTACAGATGGAAGATGTGACCTGTCGAGAAGGTCAACCACACGCAACCGATCTGCTCTTTGAACTCCCAGCAAGATACGTGCGAGATCGTTGATGGCAAGTTGCGCATCTGAGCTAGTCTTTGCCATTGTAGGGGTGTGAGGGGGTTCAGCAGCAGACGAGAAATTTGCACTTCTAGTCACCCAAGCAGACGTCTGAAGTTTCTCAATAACTATGGCTCTAGCTATCTCGGTCAGTAGTGGCCCTCGCGATACCGTAGTGCAGAGCCGGCGGATGACTCCGATTCGTTTCCTGACATTCTGAATAATTTTTTTGTGGTGGGGTCCAAATGTCAGGTTTCTGCTAACAGTTACTCCCAGAAGGTCGAGTGTAGCGGTCGAAGGAGTGTCTGGAGCACCCAGACGTAACGTTTGGGTTTTCCCAACGTTTAGGTGGAGTCCATTCATATTAGAGTACGCCTCCAAGGCCTTCGATGCCGAGCCCATAGCGAAGTCGACCTGTTCCCAGGATGGAGCCGAGATGACAATAGAAGTATCGTCGGCATATAGCAGTACCTCAAGCTGAGCTTCTGGATTGACAGCTACTCTGAGGTAATCAGGTAGGTCAGCCGTGAGAAGAATGAAAAGTAGGGGGCCAAGCACAGAACCCTGTCTGACGCCGTACTTTATGTTCAGGAAATTGGACCGTTGGCCGTTCCAATTCACCTGCTGTCGCCCTCCTGTTAAGTAGCTGAGCATCAGCTTTTTGGTGGGCCCCGCCATCCATTGGAGCTTGGCCAGAAGTATATCTGCTTCTAAAAGGTCAAAGGCCGCAGAAAAATCGAAGGCAGCAATGCATACCTTTAATTTACGATCACAAGCCTTAGCAGCGTTGGACAGTAGAGTTGCAAGGGCAGTGTCGACACTGCGTCCAGTTCTGAAGCCGTGTTGTTCCTGTGGTAGTTTACAAGAAGCTTCGACGTAGGTCACGAGTTGATTATAAAGTACCCGCTCGGTCAATTTTGAGATGGCACAAAGGAGTGAGACAGGTCTATAGCTAGAGGGTTCTTTACGCGGCTTGCCCTTTTTCAGTACTGGGATTATGATTGCCGTTCTCCACTCGTCTGGCCATATCTGAGAAGTTATGATTGTGTTAATGAGGTGAACGATTGGAAGGGCTAATGCTGTCCAGGCTGACTGATATACGACGATAGGAATTTTGTCAATGCCGGCAGAGTGAAGTATCGAGTTGAATAAACACCCACAATCTTTACATGGTCTTTTAAAAACAAAAGATCGGCCGAAATCATCAATTGAGAATGAATTTCCTTCCATCATGAATGCCAAGTAATTATTCAAGAATCCGATTGTTCCATTTTGAGGGGAGGCCAAGGAGATTCAAATATTTTTTGCAAATTTTGTCCACCTCTCCTGTATGAGATGGAGGAGACATTTTCAAATGCCAAGGTGTATGTACATAGAATTTTTGTTGAGATGTCCTTGTCAAGGATGCTTAAATCGTCCATCCGAAAATATATTTTCTTTGTGGAGGTCATGAATTGTAAGGATTCTAAATTTGATGGCTTCTTCTTCCAAACTCTCTGGTCGTGGTAGATTTCGAAAGTAAAAATTCTTGTTGGCGTTCTGTCTAATGACGTCAACAGTTGTATTGGTGTCGTAAATTGGTATAATTTCCATAAAATACGCTGAGCGGCACCCCAAACCCGAGAGAGTCTTGACGTTATATGATTTGTCAGGTCAGAGCCGAAAATCAGCCACCAGTAAATTGCATTATATGCTATTGATCTCCTCCACTCGATAGAAGGATTTGTAGTAATTTCATTGAAAACTATCACATACACCTTTGGTATTATATGGTGCAGTCGAGTAAGACCTCCCCCGAGAGAACGCTTAGGTCTTTGAACAGAAAGAAGGTAGTGCTGATGGAAAATGGCTCGTAGCCATTTTTCTTCCTCGAGAATGGCTTTCTCGGCAATTATGGGATGAGAAGACGCCTTGTATTAATAAAAGAGGGACTACCTTTAAACTATACAAGTCGATTCTTCTCTGAATGTTGAAACTCCTCCATTAATTAAGGATTACTGAAAACATACTCTTCCAGCTTTTCTCATCGATTCCTTTACCATTCCAAGTAACTCCAAGAATGTCCCCTGATTTTTAATTTGGCAGGAGGCAATTGTACTTGTTTGAGGGTTCCATTAACCTAGTGGTAATATTGTTGTTTTGAATTTATTGATTGCAAGACCTGATATGTTCTCATAATTTGCAAAAGATTCAGAACTATCTCCACTCTCTTAGTTAGTTGAAATTTTATGCTATAATATTTATATCATAATCATCTTTTTCAAATATAATTGTTTACCAAATTGAATAAAAGATTACTATAAAAAGATCTAAAGCTTATACAGTTGCATCAATCACTTTGGCAATATGTTATCTGTGTTCTATTTTTAAAATCATCATTATAATGTGCTCGGCCCTCTTTTATTTTTGTTCTATACACATATTAATAATAATAAAATATATCTAAGGATCAAAGAAAATCTACAAAACAAACTGTAGGCTCTTTAACTTGAAGCATGAGGAAAATATCATTATTGCAAGACCTCTCTAAGATCATTTCCAGAAGAAATTGTCCTTGAAAAAAAGGTCAAACTAATCAATTACATTTGAGGCAATGACTTTGAAGAAGATAAATAAATAATCATTTTAAGATGTATTTTAAAATCTATGCCGTAATCTTCATGTCGTCTAACAAGCATGATCACCCCTTCAGCGTGCTGTCATCAAGCCTGACAACCTCCACGAGAACTGCAACAAGGGTCTTTCTCAACAACAATCGGAACCGACACTTTAATTCTCGCCGAAAAGTACGTGCACGACTTCTCCAAAGCATGAAGAATCTGATTCTCTGACACAACGCTAATGAATTCAATCTGAATATCATAGTATTCTGGTAGATGTTTCATAAACTTTGAATGTATATATGTTTGTGCTCTTGAACCAAAAATATGAATTTTAGACTTAAAAGTCTATTTATGTTGTTTTCACGTATGTACATTGGAATTACTTATAAGCATTGAAATATAAAAAAGGATCTACTAATCAATTAATTATTATTGCTGAAAATATACAACATACTTAGAGATACTTTAAATACAAGACGGATTCCAACACAGGTGACGTTTAAGAAATCCTTTTGGACTCAAAGTTCATAATGCAATGAATCAAATATATAAAATTTATATTTTTAATATTTACAATTTCTATTAATACTGAGAGTAGTTCATTATTCGTGGAGAAACTGTAAACAAAGAACTCATCCCATGATTGATTTTTTTTTACAAGTAATCAAGGAATTCTTAGACGAATAAAGAGTAGTAAATAAAATTATAAATGCTTTGTTACAGTTTCCTTAACGTAACGTCAGGTGTTTTTTGTGTGTTTTATGTTATTTTATTTAGTACACAATAATATCAATCATAATCAAATTTACCATTTCAATTACTACTAAAATATACAATTATTTTTAAGGATAGTTAATAAAAAGACCCATTCGAGCACAGAGAAAGATTATAAATACTTTTTTCTTATAAAATTCTTATTTTGTTATCTAAAAAACATATAAATAAAATATAACAACGCATTATAAAATTAATTAAAACATTATAGACAGTTGTGGTTAAGAAAAAACATTATTGAACCTTATAGAGCAAAATTAACATTGGATATACTTTCGGACTGAAAGTTTACAACACAACAAATATAAATTTTAAATAAAACTTTCCATTTTTAGTCATCCTAAAAACATACTTTTATATAGAGATATACTGATCCCAGCATATAGCAATGTAATCATTGATAAAGGAATAACGAGAAGGAAATACACTTACGATAATTTGGCGGTAAAAGTAAAGGACTCGCTGGATTATTAAGTGAGAACGAAGAAGACATTCTGACCCCTTGGATGGTTGAATGGTTAATGAGACGTAAGGGAATTGACACAACTTTATTTGTTGTTTATTTGCTATTACATTCTAACCCCCCCCCCCCCTCCATAACTACACCCCTTAAACGGGAGAAAGGTAGCCTTAAAAAGAACCAAAGCAAGAATAATAAATGATACTTTTGCCTGTGTGTGAAAGCCCTCAATTATATCTTAGACTTTTTGAAGTATCATTAATACATGAAGAACGTCAATAAGTATAAAAAAATGTTCTATGAGGTAAAGAGCAATATTAATGTATAGTTGTTCCTGGTATCTACTACATATAGGCAATCCTCATCACGCAATGGTGAAAATGAATATTAATGTGTATATTGATTTATTTACTTGTAGGGAGGGAGGTAAAAGACTAATGCAATTTAGGATTTAAATGGTTTTGATCAGGCACAAGTGAGGAATCAAGGGTGTGAATGCGCGGTCACGAATATGTCTTGCTTAATGGTAATAATAATAATAGTAAAATAGTGTTATGAACACGGGAAAGGTTGAAAAAATATGAGAGGGAATACAAAATCATTTGTACTATGTGATACAAAGTATCGCTTCACTCGCGGCTCTTCAAAGTCCAAGAATATCATCTACATATAAAAAAACTACTTGTCCCTTCTTCATGGGCCTCAATCTATGATGTATCCTTTAAAGGGACTTATTCACCTTATAGAAATAATAATAGACAGGTACTTAGTTAATAATGTTGTATATTTTAAACGTATTTGCTCATACTCAAGAAAAAAAACACGCTTATTTTTGTCATCAAATATGTATATCCATAAATGGATCATCACTTTGACTATGAAGCGTTGAAAAATACAGGAAAAGTATTATCAAATGAAAAAAATCATGCATATTTGTGAGTTGCCACCTTTGTCATTCTATTAAGAGAGTTCTGGAGTCCATAAATTGTAATGAAAAGAAGGAGGAATCATTTTTTGTTGATGATTTGAGTCATCTCACTTGGTATTAATATACATCATTACATCCGCCGAATGAGGATTGTTTTCATCAGCAGAATAACTCACGGATTCGGATGAAACTTTGTGGAGTTGTTAGAAATACCAAAAGGCACAAGTGATAAATTTTGGCATCTCTGAGTGCAGAATTAAGATGCAGTAAATACTAATAAATTCAAGTTAGCCTACTCTGCCAATAGATGTCGCTGTGCTGTAAAATGAGCGTCTTCCTCTTAACCCTCCCCCGTCCCTTACGCCGCCCCAGTCGTAAAAATTGAAGGCTCATAAGGATGAAGGCAGTTTGCACTCTGAGTGTTGTTGTGTTACTTTAAATAAAGAGCCCATAAAAAACTATAAGCATAACCTGATGAACTAATTTCTTTATAGTTTTGCCTTAGCTAATATTTTTAGAATCATATGTATACATGAAGTAAGAAGACTTTTTAACCTTCATCGATTCTATGCTTTTGTCCATGTTGAATGGAGCTCAAAGTATGTTAAGTTCACATTAATTGCTAATTAATGTGACATAAGCAGAAGTTAATTTTGAGGTTTTTTAACCTCTTGGGTTGGTTGTAATCAATGATTTACGAGTTCTTATTTAAGGATCTTACGAATATTTATGGATTTGAAATATGTGTTTAGTATGAATAACTTTGTACAGCATTATTATGCCAAAAAATAGTTAGGCATTTATTCATATACATTGAAACAATTTACAAAATGTGGAGTTAAATGACAATAATTAAGGGTAAAAGATAAAGGTAAAACATAAATAAAGAAATTTAAAAATAGGTGTAAAATAATAAAATAAAATTGTGTACAAAATATACGTTATCGTTTATCCTATCGATTCCTCCTGGATGTACAATAGTTCCTTCAGGAGAGAAAGCTACGGTCTAATAGTTTCTCAATTTAATATAGGAGTTCGGAGGAGTTCGATCTTGCTGTGTAAATTATCCGCTGTTTGCAGCAAATTATTACCTTTATTTTCTATAGTTTGAGGCATTTCCTATCGAGGAAAATGAGCCAAGCTGCTCTTGAAAGCGTGACATCGAACACTTTGGTTATTTATTATTTAAAAGATATACTAACGTAACCACCTTTATACAATCAGCAAACTCGAAGTCTCGATTGTATTTTTGCAGAAGAAGCATTTTCTTTTCTTCGCATCCTCTAGTGATTTGTTAACAAATAAAGAGGAAGCTACTAATCTGTGGAGGAAACATTTATCGGCAGAGCTCAAAAATGAATTTCTAGAATAGATGTTTAGACCCGAAGAGTACATCCATACTTGTAGAGTCCCAACCAGTCGAAACTCCGTCGGACAAGCCGTTCTGGAGATTCTTCAGTAGAAGCTTCACAAACAGCCTTGTGGATTTGCTTGAGAGAAATACAACCAATGGCGATGATGAAAGGTTTTGGAGATTCAATCGTGTCCTTACATACTTTTATTGCTTTTTTATACTCTTCTATATTGTAGGAACGTTATTTTGGTTTTTACAATCCTTCTTTATCACTCAGATCATGATATATGGCTAAACTATATCTGGTGCTCGGAGTGCGACAATTATCATTGCCAGAATTAATCTATTCAATTATTATTTTCAATGTCTAATGTTAGCTCTAAATAAACTTATTTAACTAATGATATAAAAGAGAGAATCTTTTTACGAGTGGATAAAACCATACAAAGGGAAGGGAAAGAAAAAGTGTTTGTAAATGCCAAAAGCACAATGTGATGTAGACCAGAACCATATAAGTAGAGTTACGTCGTAAGAACTGTCTGTGTAGCAGTTGACTCTCAATACTCAAGTCAGGCTCAAAAACACTCATAATTATGGAAGGAGTTGTAAATAAACCGTCTTTTGAGATAATTTATTCGAAGTATAAAAAACAATATAAACTTTAAAGATTTTTATGTATTTTTTCATCGAGTGAAGACGTTTTGTTTTTTTGCTCCGGAGAAGATCAAGCACAACTTTGGACTTAGCTTTCGTTATAAGAACTCCATCACATCGTTGGATTCGGAAGGACTTTTGCCATCACATCGTCATCAGAAGCATACCCATTCTGTAAAAATAGCGAAATACTGGACAAAACTGTGAATTCCTTTGAATAGAATTAAGACTACAGGAGGGTTTTTCTTACCTTGGTCTGTATTCCCCTTTTTTCTTTTCAAATATTAAGAATCCGGCTTCTATCAGCTTGTCGTATTTAATTCACTTTTTCTCCTGAGCGAGTACGTCTTCAAAAAATATATTTTTTTTGTATCTGCACGCTTTAAATTCTTTCCTTTGACTCTTGTCCCCTAAATCATATATGATGAAAGAGAAGGATCCCCTGACCGTCCACCTGAAAACGCGCTCGGTCCCCTGAGAAGAATAAAATATCTAGACAGACATTTCTTCCTGCCCACTGGCTATGAATCTTTTTCATCCTACGACTCAAGTCTTGTTCATCCAAAGCGTGGAGTAGTGGCGCTAATTAAAGCACATTTCAACCACGTATGGAAATTTTGCAGTTCTGATGGTAATATAATCAAACTAAATTGCATTACATCGAATTCTTGCTTTGACATAATTGGCGTCTACGGACCCAACAACGATGATGAAGACTTTTTTTCTCGAAAACTAACTTCAATTATTACTAACAAGGCTACCATTATTGCTGGCGATTTTAATGTAAAATTAAAACCTGTAAGGGACTCTTGTCGTAATGTTCCAAGCTCCAACCCTCGTGCTACGAGGGCCCTTACATCTTTAATTTCGTCCTATGGTTTTCTTGAAGCCGGAGACGTCTTTGAAGACTACAGTCACACTTTCTTCTCTAGAGACAAATATTTACGTCCAATATCTTCTAGGATTGACCTCATATTATTTAAGGGCTTCCTTAGTAGTTCATTAAACTCATACAAAGTGGTTGACACTGGTATTTCAGACCATCATGGTCTCTATGCCGCTTTTAACATTACCAAAAAGAATATTAAGCATAAAAGAAGCTGGAAACTAAATTCCGACCTACTAAATGACCCAATAGTAAACTCAAAAATCATAAACATAATTGAAAAAGCCAAGTCAAACTTTAAAAACGGAAATGACATTTTTATCGAAATTGAGAAGATGATTCAAAAAGTGAGGGGAACATGTAGGAGCGCTGGCGCCAAAAAAGCAGAAGAGAAACGCAAGTTGATCTACGAAATTCAGAATATACATGAAGAGAATATATCAAAACAAGAAAAGCAGTTTAAGTTGGACCAACTATACCGAAAAGCAGATCTCATGCAGAGAGTGAAACACAAAATGGAAGCAATTTCGGACCTATCTAACTCGAGGCTTCAATGTATGAAGTTGGACAACAAAAAGCATAATGAAAAAAATATTTTACTCACTACAAGTAGCGGAAAAATATCAAGCCACCCAGACTTCGTATGCACCGAAATTAGCTCTTATTTCACGAAGCTTTATAGCTGCTTCAATTGTACGGCTTCTATACTGTGTACTCGATGCGAAACGTCAAACGCCGACTTCTGCCAAAGTTTAAGATGCCCCATGGACAATAATCTTCACATTTCCCGCAAGGATAATGACCATATTGAAACACATCTTACCATTGATGAAGTGAAATTTGCCATCTTAAAAAATACAAAGATTAACAACTGGCCTAACCTTCGAATTTTATAAAAAATATATTCATTATTTAGCGCCCCTTTTACTCAGTTTTTACGAAAAAAAATTTAGCCGTTGGTTATTTTCCCGAGTTTGCTTCAGATGGAAAAATTGTTTTAATACCTAAAAAAAATAAAGATCCAACGTTTTTAAAAAATCTTCGTCCTCTTACAATGCAAAACGCTATTTATAAAATCTACTCCTATGTCGTGGCCAATGAATGGAAAAAGTTTTAAATAAAATACTTCACGGATCACAATACGGTTTTTTAAAGAACAAACTCATGGACATTGTTCCTTTTACACTTCAGACAATTTTTGACTATGATTTTAACTCATCGTTTATGGCAATTGACTTTGCCAAAGCATTCGATACCATATCTCATAATTTTATCATCCAAACCCTTTATAGCAAAGGGTTTGGAGATTTCATAATTCGGATGGTTAGTGTCTCCCTTGCCAAAACAAGAACCTTAATTGAATACGGGAACCGAAAGTCTTATTTCCATAACAAAAGAGGCGTTCGACAAGGTGACCCAATGGCTGGAATACTTTTCGTCCTATGCATCGATAATTTACTGCAAAGAATACACTTCGACGAAGAAATTCGCGGGTTTTGTTCGTCTGCAGAGACACTAAAATGCTTGTGCTACGCCGACGACCTCACAATGGTTTATTCCGGCAACCCGCTGCAAACCCTTATTTCCATGAAAAGAACTTTTAACATTCTAGACAATTTTTCAAGATGTTCTGGGCTAAGGATGAACATAGAGAAGACGGAACTGATAAGCCCTTATAAAGGCATTATAGAAAAAGCCTGGCCACTCCAAAACTCTCTGACGATCTAAAAATACTCGGGTCATGGATTGGTCCAAACAGCTCAATACTGAACTGTGAAATGATTTTAATGAAACTAAAACGTAAATGTTATTTCTTCAACAATCTTAATTTAAATGTTTGGAATCGAATTCAGGCATGGAATTCCTACGTCGTCCCAAGTGTTATACATCTACTACGAGTCACCCCTTTTAACCAAGCTATACTAGAACACATCATGACTATTGAAACGTCTTTACTTGTACTGAACAAAAAGAAAAACATATCCTTTAATCGAATTCATAACCCAATAAAAGTGGGAGGATTGGGTGTTATAAATTTCAAGATTTTGTGGCAGTCTCTTAACAGTTATTGGATACGAAAGTTATGGGAAAAAAATCATTTTTGGAGTATCCACTTAAATCACTTTTTAAAAATCTACGAAAGCGAATACGACGAACATCCCTGTAATGGTGATTCAAAAAATTTACAAATAGTCTCAAAACACTCGGCTCGTATGCAACAATTCTCCAACGGTTCTAAAGACATAATCGAAAGATATGAGTCGCTTTTAGGATGGGAGAAGCCTGTTGTCGAGAGTCTAAGCTCTCATACTCCAAGAACCATTAACGCTCAAATAGCCGGCGACGTTATCAATTCTTCTTCATTAATTAACAAACTTGCTCATAAGTTCTTGCTACACCAATTGGCAGGCCAAGCGTAATTCAACGGCCACTCCTACCTTATCGTCTCAAACTATCAACCGTATCAACAAGGGAGCTTAGAAAATCATCTATTGTCCCTACCCTAGCACCTTACGAAGGATATTTAAGAAGACGCGGGATCGCGAGGAGTACAAGTGAATGTATTGCGGCAGTAAGAAGCAATTTATTAACATCGTCGGAAAATGGTTTAAATACCGTGTACTCACTGGTTCGTTAGAGGCGGCTGCAAAAATTTTCAACGACACACGCCAAAATTGCTTCTTCTGCAAAGGTCAGCCCGAAACCACGGATAACTTATTATGGAAGTGCCCAGCTCTAAATGAAACATACCAAGCTGTCCGTCGTATCATCGAAGAAGTTTTAACACCACCATCAGTGAAGAGGACTTCCTCTCAACTTCCTCGAATGCCAAATGCGACGCCGTCATCACCAAAATCCAATTTATAATATACAAATTGCGTACCATCAACGACAACGACCTGTCAGGAATCCTCCCAGTAGCTATTTTACACTCAAATATCTTATTACACTTATAAATATATATATTTTTTTTTGATAAATAATTATATGTCTTATTTGATAATACTAGCCCATTGCCGCTCCGCGGCTGGTGCTAGGCTCTCCGGGCGGGTGGGTGGCCTACGGCCACAGCATTATACATGGTAACATATCTTTGGATAATATGTTGAGGCAAGGGTTTTTTTTTATAATTTTTATTGCTACTCCGTATTTACAATCAATAAATAACAGAACGGGCACATGTAAAATGAAATTAAACTTATGGTGCCCTCGCAATAGTGACCAATCCGGTCATCTATGTCGATCCGTCCTGACCATTATTCAAAGATGGCGTGGTAGTGAGCCAATCTCCAATTCTTGTACCAACAATGAAATTATACTGATTGGAGATTGGTTGGTCTCCAGAATCCTCGTTCCTCTTGAGAAAAATTATTCTTTCCAACTCAAAACATGGGCAGTCACGAGCCAAATGGATTGGATCTTCATCCGCTTCACCACAAGCTCTGCACAGTGGACTTTGCGATGGATGCATTACATGCAAGTGCCTTCGGAGGAGACAATGGCCCGTCATAAATTGAACCAGGGCGTTTAGTTTTCTTTTAGAAAAATTTAGGAGCCGCTGCCATCTATTCATCTGAACATTGGGCATCATAGTTCGGCTCTGACGACAATACGTCAAACCAGACCAAAGTTTTTGCCATTCTTTTTCGTAGAAGGTAGATACCACCCTTTTATAATAAACTAAGGGGGCACCAACTGCACATGTTGGAGCTCTTTTGACTGCTCCCGATTTGGCTAGCATGTCAGCTACCTCATTTCCAGTAATATTGCTATGGCCTTTTACCCAGGAGAGAGAGAGAGGTACCTCCTTTGCAATAGACCTCAATGAGTATTTGGTGTCTCTGACAAGGGCACTATTTGTTTCGACTGACCGTAGAGCTTCAATGGCCGCTCGAGAGTCCGTCCAAATACAAAATCCACAAGGTTCCCAGTTCTTGGGGTTATTCCTAATCCAAGAAAGAGCTTCCTTGATGGCTAGGATTTCAGCCTGGAACACAGTGTTGTAGGGCGATAGGCTTATAGACTCTTCTTTAACTACAAATTCTCCCTTGGTGACGATGTAACCAGAACCAACTCCTTCTTTATTTTTCGACCCGTCAGTAAAAATATTGACTCGGTGAGCAAATCCAGTCTCAAGAACATCTGAGTCCCACACTTTCTTGCGGACGATATTGTCCTTGTCCATGACCGGAAACAGTCTTGATAGCACCTTGCTATAAGCAAAACCTGAAGGAATACTTTTGGTTTTAAGATGGTTCCATTCTGAAGTATTATCAAAAGTATCAGAGACTCGAAGGTGCGCCATGGTTCCTACTCTTTTTGCCTCAAGAAATAATGGAATTATTCCAAAGAAAACCTCCAATCCCCTTGTTGGTGTGGATCTCATGGGATGACAGAGATTAAGAAGGGCTAATCTTTGAACCTTGTCAAGGAGAGTTTGCTGGCCTACTGTAAGGTTATGAGCCCACACATGAGCTCCATACGTGATTGCCGGTCTAACCACACTAAAATATACCCAAAGAGCTTGTCTTGGACCCAGACCCCACGTTTGACCAATCATCCTCTTGGTAGCATGAAGTAGTCTCTTGGATTTTGAAACTTTTATTCTAATATGTTCCTGAAACCTCAGCTTAGAGTCTAATATGACTCCAAGATACTTAATTTTATTGGAGTACGGAATCACTTGATGGGCCATATGAAGGTCATGCCAGGATGAGATCGGATGCTTCGTCTTACGTGTAAAAACCGTTGCGACAGTTTTTGTAGGGTTGAATTTTAATCCATTTGACCCACCCCATTGTTCAACAACAGAAAGGGCTCGGTTCATGCTCTGAACCATGGTCTTTGGGTCAAGTCCAGATATAACCAGTAGAATATCATCAGCATATCCAACCACTTTGACCTCCGTATCCTTGAATTTGACCAATAAGTCATTTATGGTTATATTCCATATTACTGGGGAGAGAACTCCTCCCTGTGGACTGCCTCTTGTGGGACGCACTGTTTTGGTAGTTGACCTTATTGTACTACTAACAATTCTGCCTCTAAGAATATTATCATACCAGGAAAAAACTTCAGGGTCTACCCCCAAGTCTTGAAGCCCTTTTAAGGCTCCTGCAAATGATATGTTGTCAAAAGCTCCAGTACAGTCCAGACTTACCGCAAGAGCAAATTTTTTATCATATACAGCTTTTTCAAGGATATTTGACACCACAGAAAGAGCTGAGTCAGTAGATCGTCCTATAGTGAAGGCATGTTGCTGGAAAAGATACGAGGGTAATCTTTCCTGGAGATGCCACTGCAACAGCCTCTCTAGTGTTTTGAGGACAAAACTAGAAAGCGTAATGGGACGGAAAGATTTTGGATCCGTGTATGAATCCTTGCCTGGCTTAGAAACAAAGATTACTCTCATCCTTCGCCACAACAAAGGAATCTCATTGAGACGCAATGAGCGGACAAAAAGAATTCGTAAATACTCTAACATTTCGAGTGGAAGACACTTGAGTACACAAGGAGAGATGTCGTCGAGTCCTGCAACTTTGTAACTATTAAATGAATTAATGGAAGTCCCAAGCTTCTCCAAAGTGATGATACCTTCTAGGTCATCATGCTCTTTAAGTGGAGTAACCGACCATGCATCACGTACAATGTCTGAGTTTGGAGACATTTCTCCCCCAGGAAAGTGGTAGGACAGTAGGTTTTCTAGAGACGCTTCAGAAGTTTCAGCCAATTCTCCATCTTCATCAACAATTAAACCGATGGTAGCAGTTGAGCTTGGCTTCACAGTACGGACAATCTTAGATACATCCCCTAAATCATCTAATCGGCTACAGTATTCCCGCCAACTAAGTTTCTTCGATTTTTTGAGAAGATTTGTATAGTCCCTCGTTTTCTTTTTAAGGGCATCCCTAAGGCGTTGCCCCCCTTTGCCACGTCGAACACGACGTAAAATGTTTTGAACGTGTTTTCTAAGAGATTCAAGACTCTCATTCCACCATGGGACTGGTCTAATTCTTCTTGCTGGCTTAAGGGGTGCGACCATATTTAGAGTCCTTTGGACAGCTTCTGTCCAGGCCTGAGATGAGGTTTCCAAACTACTGGTCAAAGGGTTAGGTAGCTTTGCTGACTCCTTTGCTAATTCAAAAGTAAATCTCTTCCAGTCAGCTTTAATGAGATTACGACATTGCTCAATAATTGGTGTATAGCTTCCTGTAGAAAATTGAAGGTAAGCATGATCACTATGTGAGTATTCATCATCCACTCGCCACTCAAAAACTTGCATTCGTTGATTGAATGTACTATTTGTGATTGTGATATCAATATGGCTTGAGCCTCTCCCTGAATTGAAAGTTGGAACGGTTCCAATGTTTTCAACACATAAATTGAACTGCTCAATAATTTCCTCGAGAGCACCGCCCCGGCGATTAACGTCAGAGGAACCCCAGAGTGGGCTGTGTGCATTGGAGTCGCATCCCACTACCAATGGTTTATTTTGACCCTTGCAGAAGTCAAGTAAGGCGAGAAATTTATGTTGCGCTCCAAACTCAATATTGATATCAAAGTAGACTGAACAATAGTACACATTCATTTTTTGTGAAAGTAAGGTTGATCCATGTTGTACCATACATGTTTGTTCAATTAGGACAGTAGTTATATCCCTATCACAAAATGCATCCACTCCCCAGAAGGGTATTTGCTTGTCCACACGAATGCAAGCCCTTCCTCCTGATTTGCCTATTGTCATTTTGGTTGGACTGTTAGAGAATTGAAGTGCTGAATTTTGTCCCAGAAGAGGTTCTTGGATAAGAGCAATGTCGAACTTAGTATCTCTTAGTCTTAGCTCAGCCTCAGCCGCTTTGGAATGATGAAGATTGATTTGATATATATGAAGTCTTCTCATGTAAAAGATAGATAATTAATATGTATGGAAATAGTAACCAAGAACACAAAACTCAGTTTTTCAATTGTTTAAAACGGTTGTTGAGTTCATCTGGAGATGGGGATGTATCAGGCTTACTACGTTTACCTGATTGTTTATTTAGACTCATTGAAGAATCTGGCGAATCTATATTTTTTACTTTGTTCACAAGTTTACCAGGTGATACTTCCTTTTCATTCAAACATTCAGTCCCTACAGATAGGGACTCAACAACACAGTCCTCATTCGATGAAGTAGGAGCCACCGATCCAGACAGTTCATTGGCTGATTGTTTTTTACTATTTTCTGAAGAAATTTCATCCATTGTGCAAGATGAATTAATGTTTTCCTTGACAAACTCTCTATTCATTACTTGTTTCTCCTTTGAAGTCTGGTCCTCAACGACATCTACTTTTTGAGTATGTTCTTCTTCATTGAGTACTGGCGTTGCATTGGAAATATAAATTGATTTGTTACTTTCATTCGCATTGCTTCTATCGTTCTTCAATTGTTTTTCATAATCACGCCATTTGACAAATTTGTTCGTACATTCTCGGGCAAAATGCCCAGGTTCAAAACATTTTGCGCACCACTTTTCTTGTCCATGTATGATATTCTAGTTTTATGGCCTTTAATTGACAAAAAACCGGGTATTTCGCTTGACAAAGTGACTTTTACAGAAATATCTCCGTTCATTAGGCCCTTAAGTCTCCCTTCTCGAAAGCAACATTCTCTTAGAGGTGCTTTGATGGCTCCATACTCTTTTATCACTCCCTCAATATCATCCGTTGAAATATCTTCATGAGGTGAGTGAATAATGATATTTTTTTCATATATAAGAGGATTACCAAACTCATCTTTTCTCTGCGCTTTCAGACCTCTGATGGTTCCTTTCAATCCTTTAAACACGCCGTCAGCATTTCGAATGATGAAATCGTCTTCGACATGGGCAAAAGTAGTTCCAATATTCAGTTCATTTTTCAAATCTATTAATATAGTATTTTTATAACCTGGGCAAACACGAATTCTTTCAATAGTATTAGAATTTAACTTCAATATGTCAAAAACAGTCTTCTCTACATCCTTATTCGTTGGTCTATCCGGGAATCCTTCTTCTGTTACCGACTTAAAGTCAATAATTACTTTGCTTTTCACTGCCTTAGCAGTTTTTAAGCTTAAATGATGGAGACGTCCTATAGAAAGAAGTTTTATGATATGAATTCATTTTTGACAAAAAAAGTAGATGGAAAATTTTTATATTATCCATAAATTCGGATTAAGTTCCTCTCCTTATACTACAAATATACATATGTATTTATTTTACTTATTTTCCCCTTTTCTTACTTTAAAAAACCTCTATCGTCTCATTAAAAAAAGTGGGCACAGATACTTAGCAACGGGCAGCGAGGCAAATATGAAGCAAAAGACTTATGCACTAAAAAGTTTATGGAAATTATATATACCTTGTACTACATATATTTACTTCTAATGAAATAACGACAACTTAAAAAGCCTCCTATGGAGCTAAGAGGCAAATGCTTTTCTCCGTAAGACCTTCTTCATGATTTGGAGGAAAATCAACATATAAACTTTGCGCGGGAAACTATTTTCATGATGTTATCGTATTCATGAGTACATGTCAAATATTTTTATTCATAGAGCTTCTCCCTTCTCTTTCTTTATACTTCGGAGCGCGTCCACTTGTGTTTCCTGTGAGAAAAGGGGGAAGAGTTAGAAGTATTCAAACTGGTTGATAAGATTGGTGAACCCAACATAGAGATATTATATAGAGAGCTGATTGGATCCTTCAGAAAATACGTCATTGCGACCGTAAAAAAACTTCTAAATAGATATACAGTAAACCCTCGATATAACGAACTATATGGGGGGAGGGCAGGGTCGTTATATCCGAAAATTCGTTAAAGGAAGGCTCTGGAGTGTAAGTATATCCTGCAGGAGTGACGATGAACTGCCGCTGGACAAATTTGGCAGATTAGTGGAGGAGGTCGAAGTCACAGACACACTGCTGGTCTCAGACTCTGTCCTAGACCTCTTCTCGGCTGGGGAGGGGCCAGCCTTGAAGAAGTCAGAGATCTTCGTCTGCGTCTTCTTCTGCTGCACCTCACGCATGAGTTCAAACCGCATGATCCGCAGCAGCTCATAATTCGGTTCGGTAGCCTTAAATATAACAAACTTAGGTTCATTGTAGTCGGGGCTTGTTCGGTCATGGACAAAAATTTCGGTAGCCTCAATATAACGAAATTAGGGTCGTTATAACTGAGGCTTATTCGATCAAGAACCAAAAGGTTCGGTAGCCTCAGATATAACGAACTTAAGTTCGTTATATCTGAGGCTTGTTCGGCTAGCTCCAGGAGGTTCGTTGTATCCGAACTTCGTTATACAGAGGGTCGTTATATCGAGGGTTTACTGTAGAGAGTTTATTCTCTTCATCATTCATAGATTCTATCTCTAAGATCAGCTTACGATGACGTCGTATAACTTACTTTGTTTATTTTGCACACACAGAAACATTAAAACGCTGTTTCTCTGGTATTGAAGGGAATCAGCTCTCTATATCTTTATATCTCTATGGAACCCAAGGTTTGGGCAATACAAAACAAACATGTAGCAGTGTGACTACTCAATGACGTCACTGGAGACCTATTATTTTTATTTATATATCAATCTTTCTATCTATTTATAAATAATATATATAAATAATAATAAATATATATATATATATATATATATATATATATATATATATATATATATATATGTGTGTGTGTGTGTATAAATAATTAATTTAAAAAAAAATATAAATTATATAACTATATATATTTCGTTCTCCAGTGACGTCATTGAGTAGTTATACTGCTAGGAGTACATGTTAGTTTTTGTATTGCCCTGATCTTATTATGCAGACCTTTGGAGCTTCATTTTGTATTTCATAATTTAAATACCAATTATGCAGTAAAAAGTCTCCCTAGAGGTTACATTAATTCATAATTTAGAGCGCCCCCTAGGGAGCAAAAAAGAACTAACATTATAGCCAACTCCTATGCTATATATATGTAGCATATGTACTTATGAAATAATGCTTACCAATAAAACTTTTTGTTTTTCATCCAATTTTAAAAATTTCTTCACATTTGCATTAGTCTCCCCAATTGGGAACAACTATATTAACAAATTTAAAATTTAAAAAATGCCAAAAATCATGGGGACCCCCTTAAGTTTTTTTGAAAAAATCAGTTTTTTGGGTTTTCTGAAAAAATATACGAAACACTTGAGAATGATTTATTTTATAATGTATTGTCAGGCTTTTTAAGTTCCTTCTTATGAACTCAAGTTGAAATCTGTGAGTTTACCAGGAGCGGAGAAAAAAACACTTTTCCATTTTGACAGTTTTTATGTCAAACTCAAAAATACTAAACCAAAACTCATTTTTATCCGACACGAACGTATTAGAAATGACAAACTCTATAGATATTAATTAATAACTTGATGCGATCAATCCTATAGACAGCCCAAAAAAGGCCTCCCAAAATTTAGTATTTCAAAATATTCCGCTTCGTCCATGAAATTCGACCTAATATTCAATCCCGGATTTGAGGCTCTTAATGACCTCGGATCCGGATACTGATAACATCAAAGTTGCTCCCTTTGTGAAGCTGAATATGATTGTGCAAAAATAAATTGCAAAAAACTGCAAATTAAAAAAATCAGGATCCTGGACCAATATGTCCCGGAGGCCGGACATTGACTTAACCAACCTAGGCTTATTTTGCAAGGCCTGCATTTCGTATATTTTGTTTTGAACTTTTTTTTGTTGTAAAAAGTCGCCCCAGAGGTTTTCTTGAATTTCCCGACAGGCCGGTCCGGTTTTCCGGGAAATTTCTTTTGGACCCGATTGTAAACCCTATTCTTGATGTACTTTTAGAGTAGCTTTTTTTCGAAATGGGAAAGAATCAAAAGTTAAGGAATGTCATAATCCGGGTTTAGGAGTGTCTTTTTTCCGGATCCAGGTTCTTTGGGCAGAGATGCAGATAACTTTTGGTGTGCGTTCTGTCTCTAAAACATCTCACGTAAGAGCTATGGACAGCCTTTTTTGAGGCCTTTTCAAGGCCGCTAGGCCTTTGTTTTGTTTATACTAAAAGATGCCTACGGCCAAAGCCCACAAAACATCTAATTACATCCCGAGCCTCCTATCCCTCAAAAATCCATGCAAACCGCAAAACCCTCTCACAGACACAAATCTGATCTGATCAGAATCTAACCTAGCCCAGAACCATCACATGGTCAGGATGCATCTGTGTGCCAAATTTCAGTTCTCTAGCTTCTGTAGTTTCGGCGCCTATATGTGACAGACAAACTCCATTATAATGTAGATTTTTGTGATTGACATGTTTTTTATCGTTAAAAGTTAATTTTAAGAACATCTTTATTGTATAAAATGAACCTGTTGATAATAAATGCCCATTGGGCCAAGAGAAAAAAATATATAAACTTTAAAGATCTATTAAAAATATAACTTTGCCTGCTTGTAGTGCTTTGGATTGTACAAATCGCTCAGGAGCCCGAGGAATTTCTCTGTTTTATTTCCATGGAACAATCTCCCAATATTGAAAGGTTTTATGGACACATATTTTGTCATAATTCCGATATATTTATCCTAAGTAAGATAGAACAATAATCATTATTTTTAAAGCGTTAAAGTAAAGTAGCGCATGCATAACAAAAATTCTTCCTCTTTTCCCGAAAGGAATTGGCCAAAATTTTAGTTCTTCTTTAGTCCGTAAGGGGCGCTTTGATGCTAGAGCTCTTTGAAAATAATAACCAAGTCCTTTTATTACTTATCTCGCACAATGTTGTAGTGATTTGATATATTTTAAATCATCCAACTTAATCCCTTTAAACCGTTTAAAATAGGATTGTGACGTAATTTCATGGACTAGCGACATCTAACGTTAAAGAAAATAACCAAAATTTCGGCTAATTTTTTTTTGTTTACGTTTTCCTTGCATACACTACTTTACTTTAACGCTTTAATTATTTTCATTCCATGCGTTGTTTTAAGCCCAAATGTTCTTTCACCAGTGACGCTCCAATCTATTGTCGTAACTCTTCTTATAGGGCTCTGATGTAGACAAGAGCTGGCTCAAAGCACATATTCATACACTAAGGAATTCTTTAAATGTAGGGCACACTGCTTTGGGCCTTCCTCTTTGACAGTTCGAGGACAATTTCGTCTGATGAAGATAATAACCCCCCCCCCCCTTCTAAGCCTCAAAAAATGTATAATATATATTTATAAAAAGAGTTTCGAATGAAAACAATTAACACTACAGTGTTTATCAATGCATTTTTTATGTATTTACCATATTTTAATGCATATTCTATTTGTCAGTGAACTGTAACAAAGGCACACATATTGATTTGTATTGTTTTTATCATTTTTGCAATACCATTATACTAAATTAATCTATAAAAAGGGATCAAATAAAAAGAGACTTATATATATTTATTTCTGTTTGTTGTTGTTCCAAATAATCAGATTATATTGAGGTCTTAACAAGAATCAGACCTCCGCATTCGTTTCTTTAAAAAAAGGGGCTTCGAAAATAGTTTCTGCATTGAAATTATACATGAATTGCAGAATTCTATACTTTATATATATATATATATATATACTGGGGTATTCAAAAGTCTTTTAACCCCTTTAGGCCATAGTTTATGGAAGTTTATTTTGTAAATATTGATATGTTCTGCACATCATCAGAAAGGAATGGTGATGGAAAAAAATTCTACTCCTACAAAAATATTTTCACAGTGGATCTGGTAACTAACAACCAGAATGATCGAGTCATAACATTCGAGGATACTCCCTAGGAACTTCTGTATGTTACATGATTAGGCATCTGGCTTCAGAGATTATGCTGGATGTTTTGGCTTCGAGAAGTGGGAAGATGTTTCTAAATTGATTCCCTGCTAGGTACCGGCTTACAACCTCTAATTACTTGAAAAATCTCCAAGACCACGGTGCTCCCATCAGTCAATTAGGTCTCCAAGCAGTCCAATTAGTCATATTATGTATTCAAGTAGGGTGTTGCTCCAGTCCACACGGACATAAGCGTACATAAGTGAATAGCTTAAAGAATAACTTTAGCCGAAGCACTTCTGAACTCCATAGAGCCCAGAACGGAGCTTTGTGGACTATAGCATTAGGTGGTAAATGGTGTCAAGGGTCTATAATAAAAGACACTGTAGCATGGCCAACCTCAGGTTTCAGTGACCAGGAAATTGAGGAAAATGTCAAATGCTTATATCATGAATGTGTACATATACTTCTGCCACATATTAAAGACCAATGGTAGTCATATTTACAAATACTCCGTTCATCTATTGTAGAATCACTTTCTTTTTGTTGAAATTTCTTGTAACACTTCATCCTGACAATATATATATACATCTTGTCTCGGGAGTAAAAGTTGATATATGATAATTTATTCTGGTTTTTTTTGTTGAAGGAAGTCATAAATTATGATTTGATAACCAAAAAACTCTTCCTGGAGGAGTAAAAATAACAATAATGTTATCATGCCAGGAAAACTGGTAGCCGAAAAGAATAAGTAAAGATATATTATTTCCGAATGCATTTTCATAAGGAATTTAATGTTGACTTTTTTTTGGTCCAATTATTCTTTCAATGGATGCCAGGAATACTAGACGCCCAGAAAGAAAAGGTTCCGTAAATATAGGTTTTTTTAAGTTAAGTTCAAGCAGAGTTAATTTCCACAAAATATAGTTATATAATGACATATAAAAAAGTCGTAAGCAACGAGTGACAACACTGAATGCAAAGTATATTGAAATAAAAGGTATGTCCATATTTCCAAGAGAGATGACTGTTCGCTTGCCAGTAATTTTAATGGAATCACACCGCCAAGCTGGAAAAATAACATGAGTAATGTTATTCTTCACATTCACGACATCAAAAATGATACATGAAAAGATGTATTTTGTAAATTTAATATTAAAATTTGTTATATTCTGTCAACCTCAAATTATAACAATACAATCTCACAGGAAACATGTGTAAAAAGATGTAATTATGTTTAAGACGGTATGTAAAAACACAATAAAAAGACATGTCGTTAAAATATGAAAAAAACAAGCCAATATTTATAAACAAGGTTTTTATACGCTTATTATCTGTCAACGGCAGGCTTGTGGCTAAAATTGTACAAATATATATTCTATATATATATATATATATATATATATATATATGTATATATATATATATATATATATATATATATATATATATATATATATGGTCATATATATATATATAAGGGACGTTTATTTTGTCTCTGTTTGTCACTTTTATTTTACTTACGACTGTGTTGTTATGTAAGGTGTCAATATTAATTATGCAGTCTTGTCAATGATATATCAGCGAATGATCATAGTCTGTTGACAAAAAAGAAAACAATAATAAAACACAAGTTCAATAAATATATCAATATTCATCATATATTTTACTACATATATACACTACTATATATCTTTAAAATATGACACATTTACATAAATATTATACAAAATTAAACTTCTTATTAACACAGAGTAAAGTTGTTCTTCGAAATGTTGGTCAGACATTTTCATCCTATTGTCTCTTAAAATTAATTTATCCCGGCTGAATAGTCGTTCAGCCGGTGCTGAGGTTGGAGTAATGGTATTAATTTTTTTTTAAACGTTCGTTATTTTTTTATAGGCCAAAACAGTTTCCAAATTTCGTGACCTGTCAGCTAAAATCTATTAACCTCATCATCAGGGTGTATCTTCGGATGATGGTTCCGAACAAAAAAATGAACTATTACCTTTTGACGATTCAATTTCAGGCGAATCCAACCCATCGTCCATGGAAGTTACCTCTTCCAGCAAATATTTTCGCCCTTTTTCTATTTGCTCTGAATTGAAAAGACGTATTTTGAATTCAGGCAGATAGCTCGTGCAACGAGCATCTCTGTGGACTCAAAATACGAGTCAAAACGATGGAATTTATTTTACATGAATAACTTTTATGTTTATATATCATAGTTATTAAAGTGAACGATGAACGATTAAGAGTGAATTTCTTGTCGTTCATCGTTCACTTTTCGAATTCGTTCATCGTTCATGAACGATTTTTTGAACCATGAACGAATAGCACTTTTGAACAATAACCCACAAGCCTGGTCAACGGGCAGTGACGTATTGTCTTTTGTGTTTACTCTTTAGACGTCATGTGTGAGAAATGTAAGTTGTTTTTCCTCTGGGGTGCTGTTACATTACACTGTTGCGAAGCCTACCCGTTCAATAGTCAAAGGCCTTCTCGTTTCCTCAGAGCATTTATATATATATATATATATATTATATATATATATATATATATATATATATATATATATATATATATATATATTAGCCTGTCCCGTTTTCAGGTCAATCGCTCCGATTTTTGCTCCAAGCACTTTTCTGCTGTGTAGTGATGAAAAAATGAGATTGAGAAAGTTTCAGCCTTCAAAGGCCATTTTGTGACAGCACAAGCCACTCAAAGTTTCAAAAAGGCCGTTTTAAGGGTCAAAATGGCAATTTTCAAGTTGCTTGTGCTGTCTGAGTTTAAGTGATATCGAGTTAATTTTTTTCTAAGGGTTGCTTGAAGTCTCCTCTTTCAAGAATTTTTTTGGAGCAATCAAGCAATAAATATTTCTATGGTTTTTGGCCCGTTCAGTAGGTCTCGCTTGGTCCAAATAGGCATTTTTTTTTTTTTTGCTAATATTTGCCCTAAAAAGTATCTTAGCAATTTTTGTTATGATATAGCAAAATATTTGCCTTATCATAATGCACGTTTTGTGCAATTTTCTTAATGATCAAGATGATATTGACGTTTTTATATTGTGTTTATTCTTATAAAATATTATACATTTGCCGAAAGAAAATCGCTACTTATACTTAACAATATTATTTATATCCTTATGGATTAAGTTTTTTTAATTATATATTTTCCTAACCTTTATAATTATATTTATATTTGTTTTTAAGATGAGTAAAATAACTAGCATGTAACACGTAAAATATTATTACTTATTTTTATTTACTACAAAAATGATAAAAGCTAGTTATGCAACTATAAATAAGATCATAATATATATCATGTGTATCTCTATTGCAAAAATATTACAAAGACTTTTCCTTGACAGTGATTTTTAATGACGTCAGACGGCCAAGCGGGAACAACAATAATTATGAAACATATTCTTCCTGCTTATGTCATCAAGAAGTTAAAGATTATTTTTTTTCGATAAAATAACAATAAGACAAACCTCTGCCGATCCCCACCAAATGAATCACTTGGTCTTTTGTCATTTGCCAATAGATGTTGCTGTGCTGTGCTCTCCTCTTTGATAGTACAGCACAGCGACATCAATTGGCAGAGTAGGCTAACTTGAAATAGTTATTAGTATTTAGTTCATTTTGCATCTTAAAGAAGCACTCAGAGGTGCCAAAATTTAATCACTTGTTCCTTTTGGCATTTCCAACAACTCCACAAAGTTGTATCCGAATCCGTTCCGCACTTTTTGAGTTATCCTGCTGACAAACAAACCAACCAACAAACCAACGCCAGTGAAAACAATACCTCCTTCGGCGGAGGTAATAACTGACGTTTTATTATCTATGAAAAAATGAAATAAACATACCTCGGTAGATAGTATCTATATACAATATCATAACACGCACACTAGTTTTACCAGTTTCTAAGACCATAAATAAATCATTTAGTATTTTCACAATCTCATATCAAAAAAAAAATATATGTATATATATCCTTTGTCTTACGCAGATTCATGCATTCATGGGTTATATTAAATGACTTTTTTTTCCACAAACTTTTTTTTCTCCAAAGTTTTTAATCGTATATGTGGATTTCCTATAATGATAGCAACAACAAAATTCATAACTTTTGCCTCATGAATGTTTGACAACCATTTTGGTTCATTATTAATGACTTCTAAAGCACATATTCGAGGTATAAGTGAAAAAGTTAGGTTTTCATTATGTGACACTCTATGTTAGCCTATTCGAGAAGAGAATGAGTATGTAAATACGTATTCTAAAAACCATTTTTTATGACTTTGACACATTTTTAAATTTTGTAAATCCAATTGTTTTTTTGTCTCTCAGGTTCAAAAACAATATTAAAATATGCAAAACGGGTATTCAGAAAACTGTATGTATTTCATTAAATAAAATTATTTATCTCGGTAAAGCCTCCAGGCACTTGCATTGAAGCAGCTTCAACCCTCTCATACTTGATCATTGAAGAATCGAAGAAGTAGGGCTCATATTTTTGATTTTTAAGAATCTATTGCTTTTGCATTCTCAGGTTGAGAAATAGAATCAAAATATGTAAAAATGTTGTAAACAAAAACTTCTCCTGCAGAAAAAACTGCCTGCGATTCACAATATAAATGCACCATTCTCAAAAAAAATCATTGCAGGCACTTCCATTGAAGCAGCTTCAACCATCTAATACTTATAATTGAAGAATGGAAGAATTAAAATTCATTAAAGTCCATTTCTTATGTAACAAAAGTTCTAAAATAATATGAAAATATGTCAAACTGGTGAACAGAAAATTTCCCCTGCGAGCAAACTGTCTGAAATCCCCTAAATAAAATGCATCATTCTCGATAAAGCCTTGCAGACACTTCCATTGAAGGAGCTTCACACCTCTCAGACTGAATAATTGAGAAATAGAAGAAGTATGGGTTCTACTCATCACAAATTTAGCATATTTTGGTTTCTAACCCACCACCGTCCATGAGCCCTTGGATTCCACCGATCGAACCAGTGATCCTGTGCTGAGAGAAAGAGTTCTCGATTCTCGATGTCGAGGGTGCAGATTCGACTCCCGAGAGAGGAATGCCAATATTGATCAATATTCATTGAAAGTATCCGAGATCCGATGGATTTAATGTAATCATATCCAGTCTAATGTAATACAAGGAACAAAGGCTTAATAAAAAATATATTACACCCAAACAAGCCGGAAAAGATCCTATATTAAATATACGTCACTAAGAAATAGGTTTTCTTGATACGATAATTAATCGTCTGTGCCCAAGGAAATGCTGTGTTTGGCCTTTTTAACATGATGAATTATTAAGAGAATATGGCCTCGAATTGACTATTATTAGATATCGAGAAAAGGTACTCTTTTAAAAAACATGACTGTTATAAAAAAGAGATGGAATAACTAAAAAGCTAAAATCATTTTGGCTGTAGAGAGGGGAAAATCAATTTAGAGATATGAATACCATCCTCAAAAATTATTTTGGGACTTGATTCATTTCATTTGAGAATTCTTGGAATTGATCCCTGTAATATCACCTATAGGTAATTATGAATTAAATAAAGCACCTCTTTATATTCAAGGGAAAACAATGTTTTTGTTTCATCATATTTGTCACAAAATGGATCAATATATTGATTATTAGACGTAGAAAACGAAAGCAAACAGGGTTACCAACTAAAAAATAAGATTTTGTTACTTAGCGAAAGATTAGTTATTTTCCTACCCCATGCTTTTGATCTATAGAGAGAAAACTTTATAGTGTACAAGTCGGATACGACTCTGCATGATGAATCCTTTTAACTAGTCAACAAATTAGATTTTCTTTGCACAATTAAAAGTATATTTACATTTCTTTTGGTATGAATAAAATATATAGACAGTTTGAAATTATAGCAATTAAATATAATAAATAATTTATCACATTTGCAGTCATTTGTTTGTAAATTAGCTGATCCCAGATATCTTTGTTTGTAAAGAAAAGAGGATATCAAGTAAAATAAAATAAGCGCCATTTTCAGTGGACAATGTGGTGCCTCTAACATTGCATTTTACATTAATAGGGTTCTTTGTTAAACGTCTTTTTCCACGTTCTCATTATAAATTGAAGCAAATATCTAGGAAGTGCAAAGCTAATTTTCTAGTAACATAGTCCTAAAATCATTGTTCCGTAAAGAAAAACAAAGAACAAGCTTACATTCAAATACTGCCCAATAATAAATATTTAATGTTTTAAGATACTATGTTTTTGATAAATAACACAGGCCAACAAAAATCAACAAAAAAAAAAGGTCGGACTAATTTTCCATAATTCTTATAGAGTTTTATCCACTGATTCCGAATATGGTATTCATTTTTCAAAGTTAGTGATAAATTCAGAGCTAAATGGATTTCAATTTTTTTAGCATTTTTTAGATTCAGAGCCATTTTTGGCATACAAGGACTGAAGTATAGAAAAAATAAAAAGCAATTATTTGATAGAGCTTAGATCAAAGTACTCATTCCAATTTTTAATTCGTCTCTGGCACATTTAAACTTTAAAATATATGTCATTTTGTACGAAAAATGAATGGTTTTTCTTAGAGACTCACTGATCCTCACTGTTCCTCACTCACAGGTCTTACATGATTAAAAATTCATATGAATATGAAGAAAAAATATCAAACTTTATTTGATATGCTTAATGTTCCATAAAATGCCTTATTTTAATCAAAATTAGCAAATGAATATTTTTTAAATCCTCTCCATTTTGCCCTTTTTTAGAGAAATTCATAAGTCACCCAGTGAGATAGAAACAGAGAGAGAGAACTGACGTCACAACGTATGTAAACAATAAAGAGTAATTTTCCTTCTTTCATTGGAATTTGAGTGTTTTTTCCCGGAAATCTTCCGAGGATCCAAGATTCCTAATGAGTGGCCTGCCGGCTGTGCCGTCGTACACAACATTTGTGAGAAGAATTCATCGTGACACGGCCTCGGATCAAGCATGGAGCAAGGAGTGGAAGCTTAGGAGGACATGACTCCCCAGAGGGTGCTTAGCCTATTCTCTTTGCATCAAAGAGGATGATGAGTCGGAGACAGACAGACATACCCTCAAGGACATTACCCCCCCCCCCCTCTCTCTCTTCCTTAAGGCTGGTTGGCTGGCTCATTCCGTCTTCTCAAAGAAGATGACGTGTCGGGCACCCCGGACTTTCGGACTCTAATCATGTCCCACATACTAGTGGCGCATTTCCCAAAATCCCTCTACTAGTAAGAGGAAGAAAAAGAAAAAGGTGAGGATCGAGATCCCTAGTCCCCCAAGTGATTTGGACAAGATACTTTATGGCTGGGACGGTCCATGACCAGGATAGTCCTGTAAAAGAAGAATAACAAAATCCAACCACTAACTTTTAAGTGGATTGACCCATAGAGGCCAAAACCTCGATTTTACTCTGTCTCTCTGCGGGAAATAACCCCTTTCAAGAGACCCCCAACTACTATTGGTATATTCCAAGTAGACTCCCACCCATATTACATCCCACCCCCTTGGCACCTTACTGTCGGAAATCCATGTGAATGGCTGCTCCTACCTTAAAAACGTCATTATTAGTGAATTATTTATTTATTCGTCTTATAGAGTTTTTATGATATTTTATCCTTTTATTAACTTTTAATGTTTTAAATGACTGGCTAAGCTTGAGCCGCCCAAAATGCGGGCATCCAGCAAAAAGGAGTTACTTCCTATATCAACTGATAGCTTCATTCAATCTGTATGTATATAGTGTGTGGGTAAGGCGACTGGTTAGTTGCCGCCATAAGCCTGCACACTTTAATAAATTATGCTCCTGTTGGACAAGGAGCGCCCAGACTTGGTGTAAAGCGAGGGCAAAGTATTTTTTAAACCACGTGCCATTTGAAATAAAGAGGGAGGATGGACTCCCGTGAGAGAGAAAGAGAGAGAGTCATTGCCTTTGTCCTGTCTACTACTAGCCTATTCTATCGGGGAGTCTCCTTTTCAAGTAGATTCCATCCATCGTTTTTTGCAGCAGAAAAATGAATTACTTACGTTTTCGTTTGCAAAATTACCTTTATTAACTATGCAAAAGATACAGCGGGACGACCTCCCTTCCAGTCACCCACCCACGTCCTTCAACTCATAGCCGCCGCCCCGAGGAGCCCAAG
>CP045892.1:11340855-11353197 GCA_013387185.1 Caligus rogercresseyi
TTCATTTTTCTATATATTCACAGTAGAGAAAGTATTTTATTGTCTTTGAGGGCTCTTTACAGAACAAAAGTCATCAGAGGTGCAATAGCGATCCAATTCTTCATTCAATCTGTTTATGATGATATCCATTATGTATAGCTCTTTTTTTCAGAGTTATATTTAATGAAAAACGTATTAGAAGTTACAAATTATAAATTTCATATCAGAGTTTTTTATTTACAAGCATGGACCTAATATTATAATAAGTCAAAAAACATAACGTGAATAAAATGCATTTCCACATTACAAAATGAGATGTAGCTTTCCTCGTGGCCATAAAGTTTTTTCATATATTCAGAGATAAGAATTTCATCCTTAAGAATCCAATCGTCTCTCTCATTAGCCTCGATCAATGAATTTTACACATCTTTTGTTTTGCATAATTATGAATACAATTAATGAAAAGAATCATTTCCTACCGCTCAAGGGAACAAATTATTGTGTTTCATTAACCTGGACGATAAATCGATCGTCACTTTGACGATAAGACGTCCATTAAAAGGAAAAAATGTTGCCATCGCCTAAAAATAGTTTTTTTAAATCCCATTTAGATATGTAGCTTGTAATAGAGATTTAATTTGGATAATACGTTGTCCTTATGGTTGTAGAGCCTGTGAACTTTGTGAAGTGTTGAAGCAAATTAAGAAGACCAAGGGTTCATCCATGTTTCAAATGGTTATTGACATAAACATGAATGTAAACCTTAAATCTACTTTACTTCATTCCTTTTCCTAGAAAAATAGGCTTTTTGTGAAGAAAGGGGGAAATAGACTTTCTTACATATGTCAATTCATTCCCTTAATGGCTGTCACAATCACGTTTTAAGGCATTCTCAAATAAAACAAAGGTAGGTATAACGCCCTACTACTTTCGAAGAAAAATACCATTCACAAAGTTATATATATTTCTTTCATGGTGAGTTGCCTTTGCTTACGCTTTTTTTAAAATGATTTTTTCAAGCTATCATCCAATGTTATTAAAAATATAGATTAAAGGACTAAAGTATCTGGATATATATATTTATATATCAGACTTGTTGATTTATCGTTCATTTGTTGTCGTTCGCAAACGATGAAAGACGAACGACAAAGTTTTTGACGAACGACTAAGAAAATTCCTTATCGTCCGTCTTTCGTTTTTGGCGCCAAAAAAAGACAATATTTTTAATTTTCATGGGACAAATTTCCTTTCTAAAAAAACGTCATCAATTTTTTTCAGAAAATTCTTTCTAAAAAAATGTCGTCAATTTTTTCAAAATGGCGAACGACAAACGAACGATGAACGACAAACGATAACTTTTGGCGAACGACGAACGACAATTTTTCGCAAACGTCAACAAGTCTGATATATAATATATATAATATATATATATATATATATATATATATATATATATATATATATCCAGTGACGTTGTTGTATGGACAAGTACTATTGGATTATATTGTTATGAGAAGAACTACATTTCTATTATATAGCACAATGCCTTAATAAAACTTCCAAATGAATCACTCACAAAGCTGTATATTTTTTCAACTCCTCAGAGAAATAGGTTAGAATATACATACGAGAAATGTTTAATGAAATTCAATTTGCCAGATTGCGATACATTTATGAATGAAAATATTTATGCAAGGTATTACATTTGTTGGGATACAATATTTATTTTGAAGGGTTATTTCAAAATCTAGATGTCTTATTTTAATTTCAGCATTAGTATCTCTATTGCCTTGAATCTTAATAATAAGCGTTTAAAAGACAATGTATAAGGAATTTATCTTACATTCATTTGTATTTATTTACAATATATTTTTATTATTGTTAATAAATGAACACGGCCATTCATATATATATATATATATATATATATATATAATATATATATATATATATATATATATATGTATATATATATATAATTTATATGAATTCTCATTTAAGATGTCCAATAAAATCAAAACACTTCTTAATTTTTTTTCATTAATTTTGTTTATGATTATTTAATAGTACTTAAAAGGAATATACAATTAATATTTTATTCTAAATTAATACTCGTATTTAATAAATTTACAAACAAATATAAATAAACTTTATAAGAGAAGAAAATATATTTACATATTTATTTTATGACTACGATTTCACAATTTATAGATTTTTTTGAGCCTATATTGTTCGAAAGAATTGCATCCGACGGGATATAAATATGCATTATAGCATATAAATAGTCTATCAAACCTAGGATCTTATTAATGAGGTAGATTTTATGTTTGGATACTCGAAGATCCTTTCGAAAATGATTATCTAATGGTATAAAAAGCATTATTTCGTATCGGGCTCTTTTCTATTGTAACTAAACAAATTAACAAACCTGATATCATCCAATTCATCTGATCGAAGGTTTTTTGACCTACATATATATTTGATAATTTGAATCCACTAATCAAGATATAGACATATTTACTAAAAAGTTCAACATAAATATAAAAACAACTAGTTCTATTTTATGCTCCTACACTGAACGTTGTTTATCGAAAATAATATATAAAATATAGTTTATAATCATTTTTTTTACTCGTTTTAGAAAATTATTAATTATAACAATCTTACTATTATATAAATGCTTATTAACGGAAGTGAAGTTTAATTAAAAAAATATATTGTATATTCAGTTGTTTAAATATTTATACAATGAAATATAATTTCCTTAACTTCACAGTAAGAAGAAGTATGAATCAAATGACATTAAACGACTCAATCTTGGTTTGTTTAGTTTATTTCTAAATAATATATATATAATTGCAATGGATGAAAGGATATTTGGAGTCCTTTTAATATCTTAAGTTAAAAAGAAGAACATTTCTTGTGATTGATTGACGTTTGATGGAGGAAAAAGATATCTTATTTGTTTTAACGTGTGTGTGTACGTGTGTTTCCTCAAGGATTTATACGTAGTTTTATTATGCTCGACTCTCAGAGAACGATATTATAGGGTTGTTTTTGTAAGTCCAAGTTTAAATAGTCGTAATTTGGCTTTGATGGGGATTTTTTAAATTTCAATTCGGTTAGGCTCAATAAAAAAGAAACGATTTTTTAAACTATAACTATTATTATTTTTATTTACTAAATTGGCGAATTCATCTAAATAAAATAAACATATTATTTTAGGACTCTTGAATATGTATAAGGGATTATATACTTAATATGTCCCGAGCATTGAACTCTAGATGTCCAATGTTACTCCCAAAAGCGATTTTGAATACCTGAGTCTAATTCCTTTATTATACACAAAAAAAAACCACCTCAGGCACTCAGCTATATATATATATAGTTGATCAATATAAAACTAAGGGTGTATGATATTCTAGAAGACCAAAGAAACAAATAACAATTTGTAATTATATAAAAAACTTTTAATTTATATTAATATATATTATTATTATCATTATATATTTTTTCCGGGGACATCCACGTGCCATGATCAAGAAATGGTAGAAAACGTTTTACTCCCCAAAATTAGAAAAGTAAAGTTTCCAGGAAGTACCAAAACACTTTCAAAGTTATCCACAGCAAATTTATTGCAAATCTAATTTGGCAAATTTAAAAATCCCTCCCTCTCCCCCCAAAAAACCATTTGGGATGAATAAAATGATAATTTATTTACCGGAGGTGTCCACAAACCCATAAATACTCCTTAAGCTTTTTTGACTGAAAGTTTCGTTAAGATCTAATGAATCGTTTCGAGGGAAACGAACGAACAGATCAACATAATTATTATTGTATTTGTGCAATTTGGACACTGGCTTTGATATTTATGTATTTATAATATTTCCATATACACTACATATAAATGAAGGCTTATAAAAATATACATATTATTTGTGAAAAAATTTCTGCTTCAATGGATCTAAAAAAAATTGTGTGAAAAAGGGATGCTTCTAATTGGCTGAGGAACAAAGTTGTAAATGACCTCCAGAGAAACAATAGGTCTCATTACTCGCACTCAATAAGAGGATTAATATAGAGAAGCAATAAATCAATCCTTTTCTTGGATGTCTTTCTTCTTTTGATGCATTTCCCTAATAAATGAAGAAGATGTGAAATAATATTAATGATGAAGAGGACGTGGAGGAAAATAAGGTTCTTATAACGAGGTATTTCTTCCTTTTTGGTTTGTTGACATCAACTGTGCGTGATCGTCATTTGTTGAAGTATAAAGAATAATAGTTGATAACATCAAATGTAATTGATTAAATGTAAAACTGGATCAGACCTTTCGTTGAATCCAATACAAGTATTTTGTAAGTGTCGTCCTGTGGGTCCAATTGCAGGAACCTGAACGACATAGGTCAATGGAGGTAACAGAATCTATTAACATGAAAGTGATGCCTATCAATTTTTATAAAAGAAATCTAAATTGTAGAGCTCACCAGCAAACAAAGAACTGGGTGGCCTCTGAGGTCGCAGAAGAAACGATCATATTAAAAGAATAATATAGATCATATCTAAAAAATTATGGTTATGCATCTCATCTACGTTTATGCCAGAACAACTTCGGGTAGATTGATTGGTATTTTTCTAAGAAAATGTTTCATCCTAATTTTATGAAGAATGGGAAGAATAAACTACCAAGATATATAAATTGAGTTAACATGATTATTTTCATCATATAGATTTCTTAACAATTGTTTGGTAATATTGGATAGCAAAACCAAAATTGGTTACACTTAATTAATAAATGGCATCCACCAGGTTAAGGAGTAACATTTTTATTTAGTAATGCTTTACCAGAACCCAAGTTTATGCTCGACTGGCTTTTATTTGGCGTATATATAGATGTTGGATTTATCATTTAGTTTTTAAAGTATATGATCCATAGAGATATACTTATATATAGAACTTATTCCCTTGTTATTGTTATTGTTTCATAGTATCTGCCGATAAATGGATCATCACTCTATCTGCAAGGCGTAAAAATATAAATGTGGAGTTACCAAATCAAAAATGATATATCCTATTCATGTGCATTATATTTATAACATTTCCAGATGAACTAATCAGTTGTGAATGAAACATTAATTATAAAAAGTTCAAATCTTAATGTCATATTTGTCTTGTAATGAAAAGTATTTTATTCGAACTCTTTGGACCCACTAAGGCTTCCATTATTTGGATAATGTCGTTTGTACTAAAATAACTCATTTATTTTTGACGGAACGACGAAAAGGTGTAGGAGAAATAAATTGATCAATACAATTTTAGACCCTGATTCCAAATATAATATATTTGATGCTGATGAACTGGAATTTAAAGGAAATCTTTTAGACATTACAATTGTGGTTTACTGTGATACACAATCAAATTGTGTTGCTGTTTCATATAAACAAATATTCTCCTTGAGGAAATGTGTATGATTTATCTCGTCGACTCGCAATAAAAGATATAATCCAGCAGTAACAAATGCACTATCCTTTTTTATTAGCGGTCTTTTGGGTATGAACTTGTGTTAGTATCAAGTATCGAGGTATCATTAAAATATGTAAGTTAGCTCGTGGAAGCGATTTCAATGTTTAGAAGCAGGTTCGCCTCCTCCAGCCTAATTGATATACACCATATAAAATATTGATTGGCTAATTTAAATTTTATAATTCTTATTCATATCCAAATGAATATTAAACCAAATGTACATGAATTTATTTATAATTTTTTAAAATAATAGTCAACAATATTTTTGTCCCAAGTTTTCAGCATATGTCAAATATATTATTATCAAAATATTAGTGCGTTTTATTCCATGCAAACTAATATTTCAGCCCTAATTTTACATAATGCAGATCGTCTCTTGTAAAAAAATGTAGGCTCAATCAACATTTTTAAAAAGTGCTTGTTAATCCAATTTGAATTATCCGCTTCGACTATAACCAACATCATCCAATTCAAATATATTTCAGTAAATTCTAACAAATATAATAGATAATATCTTTTTAAGTACATAAAATACCTTAAATTCTGAAGCATTTTGATTTACAACACTCAGTTCTATACTAAAACATTCGGTACAAATGTTGATCCTTATTATTTTGAACTTAAATGTTATATTATCCCCGCATGAAATTACCCATATGTAATGAGCAATCCAATGGGAATATATAGTTTAGTCCACCATGCATATATTCTTTTACATTCATGAAAGTCTAAGCTTAAGTAGTCTTGTAACTCTAAAATAACACCAATGACGAGCCCCCATTATAATACAAAGGATAATATTCTCCTATATGTATTAGTTTATTCGACGTATCATAAAAAGTAACGACTCCGATTGGGATAGGAGATCCTCTAATAGTCTACAACTGGACGATCTCTACTGGCTGATACCAGGTTAAGTTCTCGTGAGGTGGGTTCATTCAAGGTATATTGAAATACAAGGTACGTTTTTTGTGTGTTTGTTTAACTCCTAAGTAATTAGGAGTAATTACCCCACCGGAACCCAATCCGGTATTAGCCGGTGAAAGTTTACTTAGGAGCTAAGATCTTTATTATTGATTAAGTTGAATTTACCAAAAATATCAAATATTTTCAAGCATTGAGCTTCCATTGGTGTCTTTTTAGCTTTGGACTCCTCGGCGAGCTGGTACATCGGGCACAGTCAAAAATGTGATGAATCGGTGTTTCCTCCTCCTCCTTGCAGAGACGATAAGTTGAACTTTGTGTTTTTCCTATCTAAGGTACGTATGTATTCCCTGTGACTTTTAGTGATGTCAAACCGGAAAGTGGGAAGACTGACATTTATTAACGTTATTCTTCCCGCTAAGGTCATCAAAAACATATTGCTGCGATAGGATTTTTTTTTGTTGACGGTAAAATATTAAGAGGATTTGTATTGTTAACCTTGTATTTTATTTTAAATATAAATCAACATTTTGAATATAGTTTACTTGAAGTCTGCATAATTATTATATCAAATTAATAAGATAAAACAACATATTTTATTAAAGAAAAATATTTATACTTAATAAGAACCATTTTCTTCAGTGAATTTTATGAAAAACATAACATTGATTTAATCCCTTATTCACTACTTAATATGCTATGTCATTTTTTACTATTACCATTGTTAGTTATCATTGTCTTTATTTATAAAAGTAAAAGACAATCAAAAGCTTTTCAAACACATCTGATATCATTTATTTTCTAGCTTCTTTCACTCTCCCTGCTAAGTTGACCCGCATTTGTCCCTTCAAACTACGCGCACGCGCGCTCTCTCTTTTACCTCTCCACTTCAGAGGAGAAATCGACTTCTCTGCTGGTTTATATCAGATTAATCATTCAACTTCATAACTTCAAGTGATCAGAACTTGCTAAACATGAACAACATCACCGGCCATAACGTCAACGTCAACAACAACCCACCTGTGTTCCCGTATATGAACATGCCTCTAACAGTTTGCATCGTAAGTCCATTTCTTTATTCAGTATATATATAACCTCTTGTACTTGGGCAGTTTATATAATATTATTTATTTTATAGAGCCCATGGGAGCCCCTCTGTTTTATCAAGAGATGTCCAATGCTTCAGAAAATAAGGAAAACATGAATAGTCCTGTCATGGCGACTGGGATCCCGAGTGGACTCCCTCCCAATCCTTTTCTCTTCATGAAGAACTACCTCCCTCCTCCTACTCTACCCTTTTGCCTTCCCTTGATGTCCCTATACAACCCATCCACAACTCAAGGATCCTCCGCCGAGACACTGAGGAGCATCCCTCCAACGTACCCTTTGACCCCATTCAGATCCAACGCCTCCTTGCTGCCAATGCATTGCTCAATCTTAAAAACAGCCATTGCCGCCAAAAACATACGAGCCAGAAGACTCTTCAGAGGGAGACTGTGGACTACAGGAGAGCCTAATCAAGTCTGAGTCGGATACTCTTACCAACACTACGGAACACTCTAGCCCCAATGAGGTATCCTCTGAGCCACTGCACGCCACGGATAACCTGGCCAACGCCACTCTTCCACTTCCTGCCATTCAACAACTGAGCAATGCCATGAACGCCATTACTCCCAAGTCCCGAAAGTCTGGACAATCTACGCTATGTAAGTTATTATACACAAAAAGCTTTAAACAATCCAACTCATTCTCTATCTTTACAATAGTGAAAAGCGAGGTCCCTGGGTTCAACTCAGCTCGTCGACGAGCCACAAAGCGAGTCACTCCCGCCTGCGAAAAGACACCAAGTACTACGAACGCCGCATCCGCAACAACATGTCCGCCAAGCGATCCCGTGACCTCCGCAAAAGCATTGAGGAAGTAACTCTGTTAAAGTTACAAATTATGAGAGCGAGAATGCTATGCTTCGAGCACAGCGGGAAAAATACGTCGAGGAAAAGGAATACCTCATTAAAGTTTTGGCAGAGCTAAAGAACCCCTCTGCACCCCCACAAGAACCCCTACCACTCGTTACCCCGTGTGTTTGAATGAACCCGGAGAAGGGAACGCTTTGCCTCTTAGAGCCGAATAGACCAAAAAGCACCTATATGAATAATCCTGACCCTCATGACATTCGCCATTTTGAACTGATTTCCCTTCTTCCAACTATAACTTTGATACATTTTACCTATTTTCCATATTCATTGATTTCAACCTCCATTATTAATATTACTATCCCCGTGACCTCTCTTATCCTTCCCTTATGTACATATATTTAAATATTCATACTAAATATGATTCGCAAATTTCATAAAAACAAAATTGACTTTTATTGTACTGTATATTCCACACTATCAAGGGAACTTATATATACATATAAATGCTTACATGCATCCTTTTATCTAAAAATATATATAGACCTACTTATATTACATATATTTAAAAGTTAGAACATTTTTTAACATAATTTTTATCCAACATATTTATATATTGCAGTACTTTCCAGATAGTAACATATACCGTTATTTATAACATAAAAAATACAAATTGATTATGGTCAATGTGCTGAAACTAAATTAAAAAAAAACACTTTGGACTTATATTCTGGAAAGGTCCGTGAATATATAAACAAGCAAATGAGTTTTGTTCTGAGCATTGGGCTTTCTTACAATCATGTAATATATATATATATTTGCAAACCTGTATGGAACAGCAGGCTCACTGGTCCCTTGGGCTCTAAATATGACAATTATGGCACAATAGGGTTACCATCTACCTTCAATAGTGTACATCTGAGTTTTTCAATTATATATATTGGGGCTTCAAAATAAGCGTTTATGAGTTCATGGTATTCCATTTATAGATATTAAGACGTATAGAAATTAACTATCAATATTCTCTATTACGCGTAATCCTAGTAATTTGTTCTTACTATTCAACATGTACATAATGTATGCTACAAAAGGAATGAGTAACCTAGGATTGTGCATCATTTGAAACATTCGGTTGCGATGGCAGCCACAATTTTAATAAATATTATTATTATTTTTTTTTTGCCAATATGGTTCGATAGAATTGCATCCGACAGGATATAAATAAGCATTATATCATTAGAATTAGTCACTCGAACCTAGGATCTTATCAATGAGGTAAACCAAAAATGACCATCCCCTCTCGGGATTCGAACCCGTGCCCCCAACATTGAGAGTCTCTTTTCTGCTACTCTGCCGTGAATGTTTGTTATATGTAGTTAAAATAGCAACTCTCCAAAATCACAAAAAATAACAACTAACCAATACATTTATGAAGCAGACATAAGACTTCATTGGTGCTGCTGCTGCTCACCATACAGCATTTGAGGTCCAAATTCTGGATTTGGGAGCGCCAACATGTAAATGGACCAGAGATGTTATTTGATTTTTACCCCAATTGCATAAAATTCTATTAGGACGCCATCAAAATAATTTTATGAATGCAATGGAGTTTTGCATTGCATTCAATCTAATTTTAGAAATCGTTGCTATATTTGTATTTATCTGAACAGTAATTTACCATAATTACGTTTGTTTATGTTTTTACAAAGCTGTACATTAATAATTTTACTTTATGTAACAATCCTTATTTTTATTGTATTCGTATTTCAGGCTGTATTTTATAGTACGATACAGAATAAAATGGTTGTAATCAGGAGAAATCTAGAGCCAACGAACTGGTCACATCTTTGGCGTATGACAGGGGTGTCTTACCGAGTGTCGCTAGTCCCTCGGATTCTAAAGGTCACAATTATTTCAGTTTATGGCATCAAATATTCTTCTCATAAGATTTAAAAAAAATACTAATTCAAATTTATTAGAAGCCGTATGTTTCAAATTATTCAGGATATTATGGAGCAAATTATTTTTAGATATGTATAAAGTTGGTGCAGTTTTTCCTTGCCCTATAATCATTTTCATTCATTGAAGCCTTAGAGTATATAATAAGAAATATTTTTAGCCTACTTTACATGAAAATTGATTGTCTTCAGCTATTATTACTGAAGTAGAAGAATAGCTTTACCCTGTCTGAGTAACACCATTCCCTTTGACCTACGATTTGGAAAGTAAATAAAAATATTTTTTTATGTACAGATAAAGTAAATAAATACTTAACTTAAAATGTTGAACTTTACTTAGTGGCCTTCATTTTATACAAGGCTATTCATTCTTTGGATAAAAATAACCGATGTGTGCTGTTGTTTAGGTAATCCCTTGATGGAGTTAACTGCTTAGAAGACTAATTAGATAGATTGAGGGGAAAACCAGAGCCAGAGTACAGTAAAAAAACTACTAGCCAAGGTATATAGATTAAAGATATGTTTATTTCATGTTTTTGTGGATAGTGAAACTCCATAAATTTTATTATTATTTGTGACAACGTCAAAAATTTATCTTAATATGAATATTCTGGTGTGACGTCATTAAAATCTACCGACAAATGAAAGCTGTTTTGCCAATATGAACATACTTAATATACCTTGCTACCACCGGTATCGATAGCTGTATCCATCGATATCGGTTGATTAAATGCATTTGTTTTCGATTCTTACTCAATTTAATTTAAAAGGATAATGAACATGATCTCAGGCAACTAAAATAGCCCATTTTTAATCTTTATTGGCTTAAGAAACCATTTCTTAGCTCAAAGTATGGCCAAAAAAAATAGAAGTAGCTTTGAAGTTGAGAACGTCTCATGATTTTATAGAAATAATAGCTATGTGCCCCCTTGCATGACTTATGAATGACAAGAAGAACACAGCTTCTATGTCCTAAGTAAGCGCCTTCTTTCACTATCAGATAGACCTGAGTTCATGTACTTTCGAAGAAATGAAGTGAAAATAATTACTGAATTATCCATCACTTAAGCATTCTATTTTGCAGCCCGGAGCACTACACTTTTTCGGCAATTTCGAGGTGTTTTTATTTGCACTATCAGCTGATTATCAAAATATTACTTACTCCGATTTTTTATATCTTGTTGATGTCTATTTGTGGTAATATAAGTAAAAAATCATCTAATTACACTGGCCAACAGCCAAATTTAGGTCGGACTAATTTTCCGTAATTCTTATAGAGTTTTATCCACTGATTCCGAATATGGTATTCATTTTTCAAAGTTAGTGATAAATTCAGAGCTAAATGGATTTCAATTTTTTTAGCATTTTTTAGATTCAGAGCCATTTTTGGAATACAAGGACTGAAGTATAGAAAAAATAAAAAGCAATTATTTGATAGAGCTTAGATCAAAGTACTCATTCCAATTTTTAATTCGTCTCTGGCACATTTAAACTTTAAAATATATGTCATTTTGTACGAAAAATGAATGGTTTTTCTTAGAGACTCACTGATCCTCACTATTCCTCACTCACAGGTCTTACATTATTAAAAACTCATATGAATATGAAGAAAAAATATCAAGCTTTAATTTGATATGCTTAATGTCCATAAAATGCCTTATTTTAATCAAATTTAGCAAATGAATATTTTTTAAATCCTCTCCATTTTGCCCTTTTTTAGAGAAATTCATAAGTCACCCAGTGAGATAGAAAACAGAGAGAGAGAAACTGACGTCACAACGTATGTAAACAATAAAGAGTAATTTTCCTTCTTTCATTGGAATTTGAGTATTTTTTTCCCGGAAATAATCCGAGGATCCAGGATTCCTAATGAGTGGCCTGCCGGCTGTGCCGTCGTACACAACATTTGTGAGAAGAATTCATCGTGACACAGCCTCGGATCAAGCATGGAGCAAGGAGTGGAAGCTTAGGAGGACATGACTCCCAGAGGGTGCTTAGCCTATTCTCTTTGCATCAAAGAGGATGATGAGTCGGAGACAGACAGA
>CP045892.1:11353297-11399010 GCA_013387185.1 Caligus rogercresseyi
TATCTGACGACCCTTTTTCTCTAAAACTACACTGCCTCATTAAACTTCCAGTTTTGGAGGTACCATGAGTTTCAAATCGGAGGATCTTGAAGAGTTACAGCGGGGCTGGCGTTACATTTGAGGGCAGCTCCAGTTAAGCTTGAGGTTGAGCCAGACTTTTTTCATCCACGGAAAGATAACATTCCGCCAACGCGACCCCGATATTATTTAACTCTTCCGCCCCTATTACAATATGAATAATTAATAAGACATATGGCTGATATTAAATTTAACGTCATAGCGTAACTTTATCCTTTTTTATCACCACCTTAACATCATTTAATTAAAACAGATGATGGAATATGCTTTTTATTACTTAAAACAAAGTCAATAACAGAATAAAAGCTACGTATAGCAACAATACTATTTAAATTGGATAATGATACTCAACATATTTAATGTTTAGTTAATATTTCTTCATTTTTATTGGATTAGTATTGTGATACAGTAAAAATCTATATCATAAAATAAAATAGTTATGATTAATATTATATATAGATTATCATTCATATTTTAAATTGCTTTAAGATTTAAAATATTGTACTTTTATTTTTGATGAATAGTTAGAAACTCTTGTTAAAAACAGTTAGAAACTCTTACTTTGACTTGGACATCCATCCACCAATAGACTCGATGCTCGAGCTAAAATACGGATAAGATGCTCCTCGTAGCTCTTGTTTCGAAGTTCTTGCATATGACCAATACCCATTATTTCACCCTTGGAGCAAGGCAGCTTAATAGCCATTTCACGGTAGCAGTCCACGGGAAGGCAGCATAGCAGTTTTGGACGGACTTCTGTCTGTTGAAGGAGGAGAGAAACCATTTTGGAGACTTCATTTTTAGATGACGTAGAATTCCGTTCGGACGCGGGCGTCGCGGTGGCCGTTAGTGCAATAAAAGGGACTTGGGGGAAATCACTTTGGAGCTTATGGAGAAGCTAGTAGTCCGGGTGAAAGTCGTGTCCCCACTGAGACACACAGTTGGCCTCATCAATAACGAATCGCTTGAGGGGATCCCGCAAATAAAGGATTCGAAGACTATTGAGTTTCTGAGAGGCAGATACCTTCTCGGGAGTCACGTAGAGGATTTGGGGGGTGAGGAGACAGAACTTTTCGTATATTTTCCGTGCCGGCCATAGTCGTCCCCGATGAGATGATCTGCAGGGATTCCCGTCGAGCTTTGTGAATTTATCATACATGAGGGATGCCAGGAGGGATAGGACTACAGTGACTCCGCGGTTGGTAACTGAAAGCAGAGACTCTTTCCGCCCCCGTGGGCATAAGGACAGAGACATTGTTCAAGAGGATCGCATTAATGGCTGCCAGTTGATTGAGGCGAAAGCTGTGGATATCAAAGTGACTCTTGAGCTTCCCAAAGAGATCGTTCGAGAAAGAGTAGTCCCTCATTGGCATATTATTTTATCCCTGTTTACAACAGGAGCAAGGAACTTGTATACCACTTTGAAACACAGAATATAAAGAACTTTAAATAACACAACACAACCAAGTTTTTTGAAATAAATATTACAACTGAATTAATTATGATGGCTTAAGGTGCGCATGAAGGGAGTGTCCGTTTATGACGACATCCTTCCAGCTAGCTTCTAGTATTCCTTGATTCGTATATAATAGACCCATAAGGGTACCTATGAACAATAAGCTATGGTAAGGTAAGGCAAGGTCTGTATAATAAGGTCTGGCAATACAAAAACAAACATGTTATCCTAGCAGTATAACTACTCAATGACGTCACTGGAGAACTGATTCTATCTATCTATCTATCAATCTCTCCATCAATCTATAAATATTATATTGGTTTTAGGAATATTTATATATAAAACTTATGCACAAAGAAAATCTGATAAAGCATTTTTGTTGGGAATTATTGAAAGTAGGAATTTTTTCCTTAAAGACATTTTGTATAAAATGCACCTTGGAACTAAGTTGTCTGACCACCAGGACGCGATGGAGCAACTCGATACGAAGGACCTATCAACGTTCAGCTCACTGATAATATACAAAATGTATTTTTTAGGATAAGATAGACGACGACTGAAGGATTATCATCATGACGTCAAAGATTTACGGAAGAAAAATCACTTTTTAAAATGGCTGGGATGGAAATTTTTCGTGAAACTACAATTTACTCTGAAATATATACAATGAAAAAATAATGCTGTGTAAGTTTGTTTTACTATAAGTGTAATTATTCGTTTAAGTTCGTCTTCAATCTTATTTGACAAGTATTGGAATCTTTTTATTCATGGAAACTAATTAATTAAAACAATTTTCTTAAAAAAAAACGGCAGAGCTAAACGAATTCCATAAATGAAACCATAAAAAATTAGTGAAATTCTTTAATGGAGGTTTCTGACTCATTAATTCTTCATACTTAATTGATTTATATTCATCGTCATGAATCTGTTCAGTCATGTCATTTAATGTTTCGCTGCTTGTACTACTGCTAATAGATTCATAAGACACTTCAATGACAACAGATGTTTAAATCAATTTTGTTTCTTATTGCTATTCATTTTACTCATACATCTAATGATTGTTTTGTATTTAAGAATATAACTTCTTTGGTTTCAAATGTAATTTATAACATAGGCATGTGGTTATTACTACTAGAACAATATATATGATTTTATATATTTTTAAATAGAATGTACTACAGATTTTTTCGTACAATTTTTTTACATCTTTATATAACGAACAAATGAATCTTAAACATTATTATATTATCAGTATATATATAAATATTTTTTTTTAAATTACTGAAATATGGGGGGGGGGGGGTGGTGGGGGGGGTGGTATTCATGGATTGGAATCTGTATTAATAAAATTGGATTTGTGATGTTAAATCATTATTTCCGATAGAATTTACAACAAAATACTGATTAAAAATAAATTACACAACAGTTTATGAGAATATTCACATTTTGGTTGACTAATTCAATTAATCAAAACATATTGCCAAGGAAAGTATTAGCATTCGGAGGCCATTGGAAACCATAGAAGATAATTTATTCTTGGTATGGGTAGAGGTGCAGCAGAAGACACAGTAACATGTCAATTCCCAGTCAGGGGAGCTTTGAAGTGAGCTTTGTAGCCATTTCATTAACAAAGACGATAGAAAAACAGATGGACACTGAAGCCTTATGGGCTGCTTGCCCTACACGATTCTCCTTTATGATGATGAGAGTAATCCGAATGGCAATTATATCAAAAAATATTGTTCTGGCAAGATCCTTAGAACTTAGACAATTGAATGTTCTGATCATTCAAGTGACAAATTCGAAGTCCCGGAGAACTAGAGCTCTATCCCTTGAGGCTAAATTAATTACTTCCATTGACTGGGTGCAACACATGCTTCCTTCTTCATGATTAGGATATAAGTTTTGCTCAAGAGGCACACAGATGTCTTCTAATGAGTGCTTAATCGAATACTTCAGTCTATGGAGTAAACTTGCAGGGACTTTCGCTTTCAGAAGTTAATTTCTTCTAAGCATTTTTGTGAGTGAACTCGATTCGGAGGATCCAGTGTGGGTTGACAAAGATGTCAAAAAAGGGTGAAATCATGGAATGTGAGCCAAGCGTCCAAAATAAGTTTCCTTAGAAGATGAAGGAGTATGATACTTAAAATTAGTTTAAAAGGACAACAGCCTCGTCCACAACTATTCATAATCAAAGTAATATTAACTAAGACTAATAAATAATAGAATGATTTTATATTATTTTTATTCTCTCTAAGAAATAACATCAATAGTATTGATTGAAGTTTCGAGAGTTAAAGAAATTAATCCCTTTGAAATCCCTGGTAAACAACCCTTCCAGTGATGTCACATTTTGTTGATGTTCGAGAATGACCTACCTGTATCTCTATATACCGTGGTTATGTTAATGCGAAGAAGGAGGCCTCCTTCCGACGAAGGATTCTCAATTACGGACTTCTCGGATCATCTTGTTTGTACGAAATTCCTCTACGGTCTTTCAGCTGGAAAACCTTCCTGGCTACAATAGATCCTTGATGCCTCCCGAATCCCTATAGTACTCCGGATCCCCATATAACATGCGGAACAGGACACCAACCCTCAGACAATCACCCACCGACAATTTTCTTTAAAGAGTGCTAAAATACTGTAGGATTGATCCAACTGAATTCACCAAGTCGATGACGTATTCCCCAGAAGATCCCCTTTTGATCAGGGATTTTGAGGTCACATATGGTGTATCTCGCCGAAGCCCAAGATAAAAAGCCCCAGATCTTCTCGAAGCAGAAATTCTCCAGACGTTAACCTAGAACTAATCAGTGCTTTGATACTTAAAAACGCAATTGAATGATTTCAAATCTTCGAAGCTTTTCTTTTGTTTCTTACAAAAGCCCATATAACCAACTGCTTTAAAATCTTCTGAAAATCGACATGTTTAAAATCAAAAAAAGTTAAAATTGATTCTTATGGTCAGTCAAAAATGCTTGGATGTAGTGTAAAAATTTCCACACATTTTTTTACGAGGGTTGATTAGAAAAATAACACCGATCAAGACTTGGAATTGAGAAGTGAACATCTTCCTTTCCATGACTCTAAGCAGAGACTCCTTTATTTTTATGAACAATCCTCAGAGATTGAAGGTCTTTAATCGTTTTTGGCAAATCTTTCTTACGTATTTAGTATATTTTGTAATTTACAAATGTAGTTATATGTTCAAAAATGTACATCGAATACTTTTTTCTCTACAATTCTACAAATAGAATAAATATCAATTAAATTAAGGACCAAACTTTCAGAATAAGATTTTTTAAGGTCGTGGAATGGAAAATCCTCAGTTTCAATAACATATTTGTAAATAATATAATTCTTAAATTTATGGAACTTAAAAAATACATTAATATTAAATAATATTAGTAAACTGTTGAACATTAAATCCTTATTTAATAGTTGACTCACTTTGGTTCATCTAAAAATCCTTATATAATTTTATGTAATCTTTAAGCCTCTTAAAAATGTTTTTGTGTTACTATAAACTCCTCCTTTTTAAATAATATAAAATACTTTTTGTGGCATTTAGATCGGATAGACACTCACAATAGATTATTCATTTTTGGACATCGTTAGATTGATTAACTTTTATAGATATTTGACAAACAATTAGCTTCCATCATGATCTTGCAAAAAATGCATCATTGATTATTTCAATAGGGACTGCTTCATTTTCCTCAAGATTCCTTATATAGAGTTTGCAACATAACTCGTTTTATATACCACATTAAGGCCATCATGATACAATTCCTTCAAACCCCTCCTCCCTCCTAATTGTTCCACGTTGCAAAAAGGACGAAGTGTCGGAAAAAAGACTGCAAAATGCAGCACAGCCGGATTAATTAAACTTGTAAAAGAAAAAAAACTTTGGATAAGGAAGAAAAATTATTTGCATTAAAAAGGTATATAGCAAGAAAGTTGAATTATTGTAAATTTAGTAATCAGCCGTTAAGGAGGGATGAATAGTAAATCCAAAGAGAGTGACCTCTCAACGGGGAGTGCATGTTTGGATCCAGAAGCATTGTTGGACTCCGTAGGCAGCTGGAATCGATACCAAGGCTACTTACAGCTCTAGTCACTGTGATTTGTATTCTCTATACATATAGCCATTACCTTCCTATTCTATATTTGGTCGCACCAGAGCATCACTGCTTCATTCCTATCAAGGTAATATCCATATATATGTATATATATATATATATATATATCTATATATATATTCGAAAAACGTAGAGTGTCTCCTCAATAGACCCAAAAGGTATTTTGTAAAGTTAGCTTTACTTATCTTTATATATGTTTACTGCATGTAGATGGGCTTTTTATAGGCCTTTTAAGTTGTAATATGACACCTGTATGAAAAATTTAAGCACCACTACTTCATTTATATATATTCCACACAACTTTGAGTTCTTTGAAGAACCAATAATCGTTTGGGAGTACGGTAGGTATTGAAGCTGTTCGATCCGATTTTGCAGCTTTTTATGGACACAGTGCACTTCACGAGTAAATATTGCCTTTTTCTTATTCCATTTACGGGCATTGCGGCCTCCAAACGATCCAACAAATACATATTAGGAATTCCTCTTAAAATTTCTCATGTGCCAAGAAGAAAATGCATCGTTCCCAGTCCACCTCCCGGATGGACCACTATCTTAACCCACGATTATTGATTATATGAGTGCCCTCCACGGTTGGGGACAAAAGTTTTTGCTTTTGCTCTGGTGGCACCCATTTTGAAAACAGTTTTTTCATTCACAAAAATGTTTATGTATGATGGTATCACATACAAATACTTTCTTTTGATAACTTCAAAGTGTCAGGTATCTCTTGCAACTTTACTTTGTGTTGCAGCCTCGTTTCCAACTTGAGGCTCTATTTTGGGACAATTGAACGTTTCAATGCATTTCCATATTTAAAAAAAAATTGATAGATTGTTTTAAGCAAAAGTTCAATGAAGAAAGGACGTTATTATTTTTATTGTTGCTTTTTTGTATATTTTCATATATGTTATGTTTGTTGCATGAAGTCGTGCTTCTTCATATGCATTACGAGTACTATATGATTCTTTTATGGAAAATATTAAAACTACTACATTTTTATATATGTATATGTAGGAACTGGGAATCTGTCTCAAAGGGATCTAAGGGAACTCTTTATTCCCCTGAAGAACGACTCCAAGTATGAAAGCTGTTATCAATATGACGTGAACGTCTCTGAAGTAAGATTTATGCTTCTGATACTGAATTGGAAATACACTAATATATTTTCATGTTTAGATTCTCCAAAGTGGAGATCCTCCTGAACGTCGAAATGATTGGGATATTATCAAATGCAGGAATGGATGGACATACGAACTAGAAGACCATTACGTATCCGTGGCCACTGAGGTAAGATTTGTCACACAATACGCAATTTGTATGTAAGTTCATTTGATCAAATATGACAAAAAAATACTTTACTTATCTGATTTGCAATTAAATGGGACAAAAAATAGGCATTATTTCAGAGAAAGGCCAAGGTTGTTATTGGACATAATAAAATTGATAGATATACCAAGAGCACTTTCAGCCCAAAAATGGCGACGAATTGCATACAATTTGGAATCCATAAAGACTTTTAAGTGGTCAAACTTATGAAGCATAGATTTTACAACAAGTCATTAAGTAATGCTATAATAAATATGTTTGGTGTATATTTTTGCTATCCTGGTCATCAACGTTTTTGTGATTTCTACATTTTGTCTACATATCAATTGTTTCATTCAAGTTCAATCTCGTTTGCGATGACGCCTGGATTGCTCCTACGACCGAAATCGTGTATTTCATTGGATCTGCCATTGGGATGCTTTTCTATGGTTGGGTCGGGGACCGCTTTGGACGGTTTTGGACTATCATGCTCTGCTGTAGTAACGTGACATTTTTTGGATTAGTACTAGGATTTTCTCCCAATGTTTGGATATATGGAACTCTTCGCTTCTTAATGGGGATTTCCACTTACAATTGTCTTAGCTCTACATTCATGTTGGGTAAATAAATAATACCAGCTCCCACTTTCACTTTTAAATTCAATTTGCAACTTCTTTCACCACATGGAGCCATGGAAATGTTTCTAAATCCAAAAGAACAACCATTGGAAACTTTGCAATGGGTTTGGGGGTAGCCCTGGGAGGGTTAATAATACCTGGACTCCTATATTGGACACGGAATTGGAGAATGGCGAATCACCTAATGTTTGCCCAAGGAATATTTATATTTATCCTACCTTTGTAAGTCCATAGTATTTATTAAGTCTTGGAGTTTCAAGAGCAGTTGAGCCTCTGCTATATTTAAAAAAAGTTCCCTCCAAAAAGTGACAATATATCAATATAAATTAATATAATAATTACAGATTTCTCAACGAATCAGTTCGATGGTTGTTGGAGCGTAAGGACTATCAAAAAGTCCTCAAGATCCTTAAGAAAGTTTCATCATTTAATGGGAAGAAACTAGATTCAAATGTTACCCAAGGACTTAAGGTATTTAATAATTAACACTATGATTATATCTTACTAACAAACAATATGTCAATTGATTCCTAGAACCTGGCTCTTCACGATGTAAAAAACAGCGATGAAAAGGAAGTACCGAGTGTTTTATGTCTCTTCAAGTCCCCGCGACTCAGAAAACATGTCATTATTATGATTATCCTTTGGTAAGACATGATCTTCACAAGTGCCTTATATTATATTAAGTCCCTTATATTAAACAAAGGTCCATGATGAAGCTTCTCTTTGAGACACATATGCGGAGCAACCAACTTTTGGGCATTCATGTATACTACAGCTTTGCTGCAGCTAATCTTCTGAAGTTTGTGGCGAATGTTCTCATCATTTGGACCATGGAATGGTTTGGACGGCGATGGATGACGCTCTTCTGCTTACTCCTATCCGGACTCCCTATGATCCCAGTATCTTATTATTTAAGTAAGAATTATTATTGGATGCATTGGATGATGTGGTACTTGCGTCATCAGTCAGAATAAAAAACATTAATCGCTACATCAGGTAAATCTGATTGATGATGTAACTGTGTCATTGTTGATATCGGTTATTATTACAATTTTGGCCCAATATTGCGTAATACTAGTGGAAAATAGAGGATATCCGCGGAGTCACAAAAAACATGTGTGCACAACACAATACATAAGCTTTTTTTCCTATTTTTTTTTTTTTTGACATTTTTTTCCAACAATATCAAATGATTCTTCTTATGTTAAAGCTCTTAGACGAAGGTAATACACGCATGTATGCATTATATATATATACATCAATTATCATGTTTTATATTTGCTCTCAAATTCGATCTAATACAAACTACTTATTTAGTGACTGGAGACAACAACCCATTAGTCTTCGTTCTGAGCATGGTGGCCCGCTTTGGTATGGCCATGGTAATCAACGTCGTTCTTCAGTTTCAAATGGAAATTTTCCCCACGGACACTCGATCACGGGCCTCGGGTCTCATTCTATTCGTAGGGGAATTGTTCGGCTTCCTATCTCCACTCGTCATTTACTCATCTACAATCTTTCAAATCCTACCGCAAATATTCATGGGGACTCTGGGAGTCTTTTTGGGGTTCTTGGGACTCTGTTTACCCGAGACCACGGGACTGGAACTACCCACTAATGCAGAGGAGGGAGAGGCCTTTGGCACAAATCAAAACTTTTTATATTTGCCATTTCTTCAAAATGTGGATAAGCGAAAAAATGGTACACCGTCAACCATAGAATAATTGATGGATGTGATCATATTTATTCGTCCTTACAATAAATAACACTTCGGAATTTCATTAGTTATGTTGTTAAAGGAATTTTTAATAATAAAATAAATAATATATAAAACTGATATAAAAGTATTTGATTTAATATAAAATGAACACTTAAGAGTAAAATAGGATAATAAAAATTACAAAGAGGTATTTATATTAAAGATAATTTTGAAGTATATTTGGCAGCTATCGTTGCTGCACTACGTAGATAGTCAAATGAATATTCCGGCGGGGTACAAAAAGGTCGTCCATCGTTGCCAGGAGGCTTCAATCCCCCTTAAAACATCAAGGAGGAATACTGAAGGGATAAGTCAAGTCACATTGACGAAGGGACCTTTGAATAATAAACAAAGACAGTAATTCAATGGTTTTACTGCTATTGATTGATTCAACCAAATGAGAAATCTTATCAGAGGCTCCCAACAAAAATATAGGCAGATATGTGGATAGATGAGGACTACACATTATAATTAATGGCAAATCCTTCCATGATACCATAAATAGCGCAATTTCAAGGTTGCTCTGTAAGACTCAAGGGTGAGAGATTACCTTGCAAGAATGATTTCAGTCTCGGATATAAAAAGCCTTTTTGTGACAAAAAGAGACGGGGAGCCTAAGCTTATATAAGTATACTTAAGGATGTTAGGGAATAAAAGTCAAGTTATTTGAAATCAATCCACAAATGAAGCACAAACTGTAAAAGCTATTGAAGTTGATGAATTACCTTATGAAGGTTGAACATCGAGGGATATTCTCAATTCCATATTACTGGAGGGAGTGAAGTAGCAAGTGATAATTATAATTCAGTAACAGCAGGTACAATTGAAACTAATAATATTTCCAGGAGAAGTTACTAATGGAAAGCTGACTGGGCTTGAGATTTCTTCCGTAAAAGGCAAATTAAATAACGTTGCAACTGAGAATGGGTATGTTAATTGTATGCCATGTCATTACCACAAGTGCTTGCTCAAGCAGCGTCCCTTTCTCAAATGAAGGTAGTAATGCGTCTTTGAATTATCTAGCAAAGAGTGAAGGACCATTAATTGCTAATGAAAGTGATGAGGGTTCTAACATCCTTTTTTACCATTTTATTGACGAATTCATTTCCATCTTGTATTTTTCTTGTATATTTTAATACCAGTATTAAACTACGTTTTTTGATTTACATCATATTTCAATTCATCATTAATTATATTTACATTAACCAAAATGAAAAAGAGTGTGTATGTAATATGTAAATATAATTATTTTGTGTACCTATATATATATATATATATATATATATATATAGAAACCCATTTATGTCCCCTATTTAATATCTGTATTTTAGTGTGATTTACTCATAAACAATACTCGCTTTTTTGAGAGATGAAATAAATGTATTAAAAGAAATAAGGGTTTAAAAGTAGTAAATAAAAGCCAAAGATACCAATATTCATTCCTGGTGTCATCTTACCAACTGGATCAAGCTCAGGAACACTCTTCAAAAGAACATCTATCCTATCAGGTTATATATTTGCTCAAAAAGACACTCCTAATAAACGTCGACAAAATTTGGTTTCATTCTTAATATTACTTTAATGTCTATTATATGTTTTTCATTTAAACTAAAGGCAACGACTTTTTTGTCTTTCATGCTTTTTAAAGGGATCCCAAATAAATATTGAAAGAGACAAGATAGGGGAGGAGGGTAGAGATATTCACTTCTCCGGTTCCAACAGACTGATATATATTTTTTTTTTGGCCCAGTGGGCATATACTTCAACAAATTAAACCAAAGATATACAAAAAGGTTTGTACAGATACGAAGTGAATAAATGATCAATAAATAGCAATTATTTGAACGAAACAAATATTAAAAACATTCAAATAATTTGAAAACAATCTTATAATAAAAGCATTTATATATATAAATATAAAGAAGCAATTGGAATGATAAAAGAAAGATCTTTGTTTTAACAGTTCGCATTTCGTAAAATATGTTTTGAACTTTGGTTATGACAGTGTCACATTTGGCATTCCTTGTGAACGCCAGAAAATCTTCTCCAGAAGTTTTGATCTTGAAGAGGTCTTCTAGTGAGATTTGGAGGGCTTGGTAAGTCTCTGTGAATGCAGGGCAGTTTCAAAGGAGATGATATGTTGTTTCTGGGTGTATTTTACAGAAGAAACAGTCCTTTCGATTGTCTTAAAAAAACTTGTTTGCCGCCCCTATTGAACCGGTCAAAGGTCGATACTTGAACCATTTTTCGGAGGATGTAAGAAATATATTATTCACAGCAGCGATACAGTCACTTATACTTCTTTGTATCCCACTTCTCTTTAAGTAATTATTATTATTGTAGTTTACAAGATATTAAATCACAGACAGCATCTACTTGTTTTCTCTGGAATATTATTTATTTATTCCCAAAAATAAATACCAATTATTTACAGGGAAGGCCTTGAATGGAAGGGCGATCTCTTTTATATCGAAGTCAATACTTACTTGCCTTAATTGTGTAAGCGAACTCTAATGTAAAGGCGAGTGACATATTTTTTTAGGTCCAAGACAAATGTCGGGGGTTATATAATCAATACCTATGGCCCAAACTGTAGATGTAAATATATGTTTACCAATCTATGGTCGATCAATTTATATATGATTTATATCCGTTGTTGACTAAAGGCGATCTCAATGTTGATATGTACAAGTCGAAAGTGACAAACTCCAACTTTCAAATCTGGTCCAAGCTCTATCATTCTCTTAAATTACACACGATGTAATTGAAATTATGAGTCTGAGCCTCGAATATTGAGGTCCATTTCGGAAAGTTATGCGGACAAATGCTTCACAAATCAATTCCAAATATCTTGGAGTCTATTTGTGTGACTCTCTCTCTCTCTCTCTATCTCTCCTCTTTACTCTCCCTCTTTCCTTTTTCCCTCCCATTCGGTCCAAAATAAATAAAAATATACTATGAGTCCCTAAAATATGGAAGAGGTATACGTAAGTAGAATCTAACCTATATATACATATATCTATATTATAATTTGAGTGATATATATATATATATATATATATATATATATATATATATATATATATATATATCTATATATACTTCGCATCTTGAACTCCAAAGCTCTAATTGCGAAGCGAATTACTTCTGGACCCTTTGCAATCGTCGGATATTAGACCAGTACTCCTTTCGGCAGCGGCAAGGTATGCTTCCCTGGACCTGAAGATCTCCTCCCTTTCAGTTGGCTCATGGACTGCGGCTTCGAAAGAAATAAAATACCTCCTTTCTCTTGCCTCCATCTACCGGAAAACATTATCTACAATAATGAAGAATTTTAAAAATTGCAAATAATGTCATTTTAAAGCTCTAATTTTATGTTAATATATTTTAGTACGTATGTCAATTGACATTTTTTGAATTGTATTTTATTCTTTAAAAATAGTGCTTTTACTTCAACCCCTAAGATAAAATTCTAAATTAAAATATTGACTGATGTGATTTTTTCATACATTATCTTAGGTTTTTTATGTATTCTATTGTATATATCATAAAATTGAACTGTTGATATGTATATATAGGTATAGGTATATATATATATGCTTATAATTTACCCTTTCTGCAAAAGTGATGTTGACTGGAAAATCTACAAATTTTATATTACAATTTTATTATGTTTTGTAGGTATTTTTAAAGAATAGCCTTAAATAATTGTTGTTCCTGTCTTATACATATATTGTATTATGTTGTAGGATTAATGAATGGCTTTTACATTTATTGAACTAATTTTATGCTACCATGTTTATTTCTTTATTTAAAAAAGTTATATCATAAAATACCTGAGTTCACGCAGAAAACAATTATTCAGGTTTATGAAGCTAGCAATAAAAGAGCTTAACGCCATATCTGCATTTGACTTTTGCTGAAGAAAATTTAAAGTTTTTGAAAATATAATAATAAATTTTTAAACATTCATACCCAATATTGTCCAAAAATTGAGTCTGAAGCTGTAAGGCATCAACATAAAGTAAAGTTTAAAAAGTTCTTACAAATCTAAAGTTCAATATGCAATAGTAGATTTAATGCACATTTGGTATTAAAAAATGTTTTTAACATGTGTCCATGAGGAATAAGTTATTAAACAGCTCATTGAAGAAAAAAATGAATCCTTCCGAATCTATTGATCAAATAAAACAAGTGTTAATAAGCAGGAAAAAACTGCATTAACTTCTTTATCTTATTTTGGTACTTTTGTTATATCACTCAATGCAAACGTTTTCAAATGAATCAAATTATATAATTTGTTCCTTCGAGTTGCCTAATCTTCTTCCTTGTAAGTTGGCATTCATAGATGAGGTGGAAAGGTGTATCATCGTCGATGTTGCAATGCCGGCATGTTGGGCTTTGAACCTCCGAAATTATGGAAATTGTTTGGCGCTTTTAATTGAAAATCTTTTTGCCAAAATAGGGATCCGTGATGTAAAGTTTTGTTTCGCGACAGCTCTTCGTATTTTTCCATGCGGTTTGCCATTTGGAAAAGGATTTTTTTCAGAGTGCATTCTTTGCTTGACACGTAGACACGGGTACTGAAACTGATATGCCTCTCTGGGCTCTATCTTTTGCTAACATGTCCGCATATTCATTCCCGGTGCTAGCGTTGTGCCTTCTAACCCACCATAAGGTAACAGTGCAATTAGAGCTATTGATTAAATCTTTACAGGCGATGATTTTAGCATTTAAGAAGTCACCGGTCTCATGTCCACGCTATTGATGGTCGAAATACTACCAAAAAGGAATAATATTTTTTCTTCTCAATTTTAGCTCCGTTTAGAATACTACAGATATTTCTGATAGCTTCAACTTCCGCTTGAAAAACTGTGTTTCCAAGTTTGAGGGATTTTGGTCGAGCACTTTATCTCCACACATTATCCAGCCCCCGTTTGATCCTTGATTCTTGATCCATCTATGTAACCAAAAGGATCAAAATCTTCAATTCGTTTTGGTCTCATAACTCCAGTTATTCGACTAGAAAGGTATTCTGCGCGAAGGAGTTGGGATATCTTTTATCTCCAAATATTTATCTACATATTGTAAATGCCCTCTTCGTAAATAGTCGAACCATTCCATAAGAGTTTCTTTTTAAGTTCTAGTCTTGTGTTTCCATTACTAACAAATTAAGTGAAATGATACCGCACAACACCTCCAGAGCTTTAACAGTAGGTGTGTGTAATCGAGTATATTTTGCCATTGGGCATATTAGTTACATTTGTAACTAGTCTAAAATATTAAATAAATAAAAACAGTAAAAATATGTTTAAAAGAAAAACTAAGAACAAATAAAATAAAATATGGCATGGATTATGTGGGCACGCTGCGTCCAATGGCCCTAGCTGCAGTCCTTGCAGCGTGAAGGGTCGTGGCCGACCTCAAAGCCTTATACATGTTCCACACCGATATTGCGTGGCATGCAAAGGTAGCCGTCTCTCTTCCGAGTGGATACGCTACTGGAGTGGTGGACCTCATGGGCCTCCTCGGGATGGGGAAGACGAAGTCACCAACCGGGTTCCTGGCACCGCCGCCACCGTCGTTGGAGAAAAAGCATTTCCAGGTCTCCAGGGCCACTGCCTTGGCGGCCACTTCGTTGAGGGAGGAAAGGCCTGCTCTTTCAAGGAGGTCTCCGACGTGGATGTGATCCCGTCTTTTATATCCAACAATGCTCCTGGCGGCGTCATTTTTGGCGACCTGTATCGCTCTGTATGCGGCATTTGGCCCCTTGCACTCATTATGAGTCTAGGAGTGGTCACAGCCGCGGCGGCGTAAGAGATTTTGCCAATTATCAATCCCTTGGTCAGCTGCCGTAGGTATTTTGTTCTTGGTAAGTGCACGTCAAGCCTAGAAATGAGTGCAGCTCGCTTTGCAGCTACCTTAGCGACGTTGATGTTGTGAGGTACTGTTGTGAATCCACTATCAAATTTGACTCCAGGTGTAGACCTCATAGCTCCAGTCATGATCATGAGGCCAAGTCTTTGTACCTTGCTTAGCTCATTCTTCATGGACCTACTGCCTAGAAGTTTGGTTGCAAAGACGATAGCGCCATAACTGATTAAAGATCGCCCATAAGTCTCAAATATCCATTTAGGCTTTTGCGGACAAAGTCCCTTGCTCGGCTCTCATTTCGAAACAAGCTGATAACTCCAACGATTGGTTAACGTCAGATCGACCCTTGACCCTTACCAGGCTTGTGGTTATCGTTCAAAAGTGCTATTCGTTCATCGTTCAAAAAATCGTTTATGAACGATGAACGAATTCGAAATAGTGAACGATAACGACAAAAAATGTACTTTTAATCGTTCATCGTTCACTTTAATAACTATGATATATAAACATACAAGTTTATTCATGTAAAATAAATTCCCACGTATTCCCGTTTAATCTTGTTCACGTTGAGATCAGTTTTTTTGCTAAGCATCAAGGATTTACTGTAATATAATCGTACATATTATTATCGCTCACGCCTTAATCGCAGCCTTTAACATCGTATGCTTTTTTTCGTACGTTCCTTTATCGCACACCTTTAACATCGCAATCTTTTTAAAGGGAGTATTATTGACGCTTAAACATCGTGGTCATTATCATCGTAGGTTACTTCAATGAATTCATCAATCCAATAAGAGGAAAAAAAAGAAAAAAGGGGGCTGAAGGGAAATAATAATAATAAAAGATATTATCTTTTCATTAGTCGTGAGTAAAAACAACAAAAAAATCTCGAAATTTCTGAAGAATTGTGGTGCTCGGGGCTGTAAATGAGGATGTTTAAGTCATGGAGAATCCAGCATTATCTTTGCTTAATTTCTTCGAAGGACTTGAAGCCAGGTCTTTGTGATAAGTGGAAAAATGCACTTATGGACAAATTTATAATATATAAGAACTCCAGGACTCTGATTCAGATTTGATGCGTCTTATAGGACTTGAATCCGGATTTTTGGGACTCAAGGACTCTGATTCGATCAATTTTTGAGGACTTGAAATCGGACTTGGGAATCCTGAATGATTACATTAAGGATATGGCCTCTCATTTTTGGCTGTGATTCTACGTGTCCCATCCAAGCTATATTATATTTAACAATTTGGAAATTTATTGAGACCTTGAAAATGGAACAAGGGAAGAACGCACTATTGGTAGAACCATACCTTGGTGGAACTGAACCCCCTGCCAAGAAAAAAGTATATAAATTCTTTTCTCCGCCTCCAACGATTTGCAATAATTACGGAGACTACGAAGCTACAGATTATTTGAAAGGGATAATTTATCATACTAGCTTTTCGTGTATTATAAGTAATTTCTTTTCGTGTTCTCCACCTATAAAAGTTTTATTTATGTATAAAAATTATTTAAGAGAATACAATTTCGATTATCTCAAAAATTTGAAACATTGTAAATTATAGTATTGTTTGTGTTATATAGCTATTTAAGTTTAATTTATGTTGAGAAAGTGATAATAAAAAATAAACTTTGAAAAAAGATTCATTGTATACGGTAATATTTCAGCCCTTTCTTCAGAGCCGTTATATCATAGCAGACATACAAGGGGACTGCACATCTATCTCATTAAAAAAGGGTGAACAATTTATTTTATTCTCAATTTAAGCATCTCTTTTAAATGATTTTTATAGAGGACATTAAAATTTTCCCCCATGATCATGGAAGGTTTATATAATAAGTATTGATTGAAAATATTTATTTAAACATTATGAAGGGGTATCATCTTTCTTTTTTTTATCAATATACTTTTTGACACAAAATTAATCTGATTTGTGAATGGTGATTAATGAACATAATTGCGTGAAATCTAATTCTGTCTTTATTTCGAATTTTCATAATATATTATTCTAAGTAATTTTTTATAATATAAAAAAAAGTTTTTATTAAAAGGAGTGTTGAGACACGGTCTCAGACCGATTTTGATTTTCGGTCCGGTCTGAAGTAGTAATTTCTAGACCGATTCAGACCGAAATTTCGGTCTAAACCGTCGGTCTTAGATAGTAGACCGAATTATATTCGGTCCAGACCGTATGTAATAATTAAATCGGTCCAGACCGTAGACCGATATTAAAGCATTTACAATAGCATTATTATCTAACTACGTTTTGTTGATTTTCATTCGTACATGTTCCGTTTAGTATTTTCAAATCATGTACATGTACATGTGTGTATATATATAACATATTTATGTCTTCGAAATAAAAGAAACAGTACTAATTAGTAAATACTACTTAAATATGTTTTCCAAAGAAGAAGTGTAGTAGCATTGTGATTATAAACCTATAAAACAACAACCCATACTTATAATTCAACATATGTATGTATTTTCTATAACTTTGTTAATCTTACCAAGGAAGAAAACCTTCTTTTGTTGCAGGACAATAACCTCCGAATTAGAAACCAAATTCCTCCGAATATCAATATCAATGGAACCAAATGGCCGACATAGTATTTCCGTTTAGCCATCACAGATTCATCGATCTGAACGACAAAACCTTTAATTTTATTAGGTATATTTGTCAAATAGCTCGAGTGAATATTCCTAAACTCGGAGTACCAGTTGTTAGTTAAGACACGTCAATCATGTTTTGCACCGTGCTCACGGGAATTTTCAGTGCTCAGACCCATGCTAATCGTACGAGTACGGGAGAATGGTTCTCTTGATTACATGTGAAGATATAATTATATTAACTTTTTACACATACATTGACAATAAAAAGCGGAACGTATACTTATGAAAACACAACAAAACCTCATCAGATATCAAAACTATGTTACTGCCGATATTTTATTAATTATATAAATAATGTGTACCATAATATTTTTCTAATATTCATCAAAACTTCTTGAAATAGGTAAGTGGTGTTCTTAATTTTAATAGCCTTTACTTACCGGCTTAGATAATCTATGTAAAAAAAGAAATGGACCATTTAGACCGAAATATAAAATTGGACCGATACAGACCGAAATATAAAATTGGACCGATACAGACCGAAGTACAAAATCAGACCGATACATATCGGTCCAAATGTGAGCCCGGTCAATAGGCCGATCTTAATTTGTATTTTTACTTTAGACCGGTCTAGTACTTTCGGACCGAAACTCAACACTAGTTAAAAGTAAGTAGGTTGTACTAAATATAATATAAATTTGAAGATGAAACAACCCTTAAGACTACTCAATAGGCCATAGACAACTCCGTTGATATACGACCCAGTCTTCTCGATTGCCCTCGCATTAATCATAACTATATTTAGTTGAAATATATCAAATCAAACATATATGCATTAAGTGATCTATATATTCTTTATAATATATATTTATAAATTTATTTATTAGAGTAAAATTTCGAAATGTATTTACAAATTGTTAAAGACATCTTCCACGCTCTTCCCACATCTCTCTCGCCAAATAAATTCCTTCGGTAATGGACTAAAGTCAAAAGCACATTATTAGTATGAACGCTCGTCCTAGGATCCACGAAGTTTCGTGAATGGTCCACGACGTCGTGGAGGTAATGAGGATGGGCAGGCAATTAACGGACTCCATGATAGGCAGCCTATCCATCAATATATATTTGTGGAACCTGTGTCTATGCTCTCCATAACTAAGTGGTGCGGCACTTCGACCCTAAGAATAAATTAAAGTGATTATAGCAAATATAATAATAATGATAATAATAATAAATTATTTTCACCTTCAGCATCTTGAAGAATTCATCCTTTGTTACCGTGCAATCTTCCCCAAACACCCAGCTCTAGGGCACGAGATGGCCTAGATTATACTTCCTCTTGTCATGAGGGATTCATCAACTCAAGGCACCATGCCGGGGCCTCAAATTTTGCATACACTAGACCTCAATTTTCTAGTACACGGCTGATGGAGTACTCATCCCCAAGGCATGGTGAACCGTTCAGAAGGACATTTTATGGCCCAGGACCAAAGCAATCGTCTGAACTTGTTGAAAGGTAGTTTGTAGTTTTTCCAACGGGAGGCACTCCGTTCGCTGATGGTCCCGTTTCCATGGGTACCCCATTTCCACCGCCTCATTGGACAGACATTCAGGACACGAAAGAGGAATAGACCGTCGGCGAACCTTATTTGGAGAATTTGACTGGATGATTTGGCATCCTTTGGAACGTTGATAATTGCCTCCATTGTGTTCAAATGAAACTGATTCTTTCTTTACTCTCTCTCTTTGTTTGCATGGTGGCTTTACCAATGAAATAAATTGTATGACACAACCTCCACCTCAGGGTCGTTTCGTTTAAAAGAGTCAAAAAACTAGGTAACATTTCTGTAGCAAGAATGTTTTATGCAAAATTATCCGGAAATATATAAGAGAATATAAGAAATAATAGTTTTTTAATCAAATACATAATTTACAGAAGATTTTTAAATTTAAGCATATGAAGCAAAATTAATGTTGAATAAAACACCATTAAAAATAATTTGTTCCACCTTTTTTTGATGAGTTAGCTGTGCCTGTTTATTTTTTTTAGAAATAACATTTCTACATTTTTTCTTGTATTCTCTTAAACATTTCCTGTGTGAGGGACCGTGCCCGATATTTTCGCATAAAACTTTCTGCAACAGGATCGTTACTTAAAAGATTTTCGACAAACCACACACACTTAACAAATAAATGCTTCGACTAAGTGTATCTTAAAATAGGGTATAGACCAAGACTTATATTTAGTTCTATGAAAGTTTTTAATACACTTTTTCATTAAAATCTACAACAAAAAAAAAAAGGACGAGAAGCCATATAAACAGAACATATGATTTGTTGAAAAGTAAACTCAATTCAGATATGCAAAAAGCTATTGAACAAAAAACTTGTATCAAAAATGTTTTAAGCGATATTACAAGCCCCTCAGGAGAAACATTGGCGCTTTTCCATTTATTTACATGAGCTATAAATACGTTCATGGTTTAATCTTGATAAGATCTTTGGGATTTCGTGAGATTAGGAAGACATACGATTATTTGTTCCATCCTCCATGATTGGATGATCCTAAAAACAAGAAAAATAATGCTCATTAAATTAATAAATATAGTATATTTATTAAAATTTTAAAATTAATTATCTTAGTTTTCATTTTATTTTAAAATAAGTGGAGATTTGTCCTCACTTATCCTAGGTCTGAGTTAACTCCTTAGTGGTATTATTGGTTTGTCTTTTATATTTAGTATGTTTTATGGTCGATTTATTGTTTTATTGACTGATTGTTTTTGCTTGATATCGTAAGATCATGTTTATTATTATTTATTTTTTCAACATTTAATTTATGTATTTTAACTTTTGTTTGGAGATCTAATTTAAAAATAAAATGTTTATAAATATTAAAAATACATTCTTTTTTATGGGAAGAGATGGAAAGTGGTACTAAATTGTTAATGGTATGATATTTTACTCGTGTCTGTCAATTAAAGATAGTGAGGGGGCAAATAAGAGATGGAGATGGATATATTTCAATCCTTAATTTTAGATCAGAAGAATTTGCTTGTGAATTGGGTTGCATTTGTGTTTAGAAGTCTTCTTCTACTTTTACACTCACATGCCAATGCTTCGGAGCTTCGAGGATTTCAATAGCCTTACAGTCTCACGACACTCAAGGAGGGGCTCGGGTTCCTCGGAGAACGGCGATGGAAGGGTACAGTAGTATTGGATTCCGGTAGTAAAGCTGGGCCTCCACCGATACTAACTCTCCATGGCCAGGTCCACCTGAAGCTCCACGTCACTCATCAAGGAGCGGAGACTTTCTTTGCCGCAAAAGAGTGTTTGTAGCAGTAGACAATCTTCTTTCTTTCGTCTTGGATGCTTGAACTCCTCTTGCATAAAGATTAATTCCGTGAGGAAGTTCGTCTTGTTAGTCCTCTTAAACGTATTTGGCTTGAGTGTGTTAACGCCAAAAGGTCCCTTGAATGGACTCTTACTAGCAACTCATCAATCCTGATGACTTGATATAACTATTCCCGTTGTCTATGGTGCTCAAATGTTTATGTTTGATAAACTCGGGTCGTCGTTGAAGTAAGGAGCCGATAAATCCAGGATTTCAACTCCTAAAATTATGACGTAAAATATTCTAAACATATAAAAAGTGATCTATCGATTCAAACAGTATGAATGGAAAAAAATGAAAAAATACTTTTGAAAATAAAATAAAACTAGTAACGATTAACATTAACTTTATCTATAATATTTTACATATTTACGTAAAGGATTTTCTGTTAATAGGCATCATGAAATGTTATTTGATATTATTGGCAAATGGTATTTCATATATTCCATGTGGATGAAAAAGGAACAAGTACTTTCAGGGCAAATTTGCTGGTCTTGGGGAAAGCGGAGAGCATCTTGACCCAGCAGTTGGAGCTGTTGAGCTGTTGTTGTTCCTGAAACTCCTCTTTCGCTGCGGTGTTGTTGATGAGCTCTAAGAATTCCTCTTGTATGTCATCAGGGAGGTCATCCATAGTTCATCGGAAAGGATTGCGAGCAAGTGATAGCTGTATATTTTCATTTCTGTCAGTTTCATGAAAATAGCGTTTGAACTCTTCTTGGAGGGTTGTCAAGTGTTCCTTGATCTCTTGTTGCAGCTCCTCGGCAAGTGGCTCTTCTCCGATGACATCGTTCAGACGCTGAAAAGAAGTTACATTTCCTCTTTCAACTTTCCTCTTTCAGAGAGATAACTTGTCAAGGAAAGCCTTGATTGCATCGGTATGCATAATGATATTGGTATCCGGGCCTTGTAGTTGCCGGTTGAGTCCATTCAAAGCTTCAAAAACATCTGCCAAGTAGGCAAGACTACACTTGAATGGCCCCTGAATTTCATCTAATAACTGAACCGTTTTTCTTCCCTTGAGCTGTCAGAAATATAAGCAATTCATCAAAGAGTTCAAATACACGGGCGAGAACATTACCCTTTGACAACCAACGAACAGATGTGTAGAAGAGTAGATCTTGGTGAGCAGAATCCATGTCTTGGCACAACCTACGAAAGAGCCTGGTGTTGAGTGCACCTCCTTTGATATGATTCACGATGCGGATCACTGTGCCCAAGATAGCTTTGAGAGGAGCAGGAAGCGTCTTGGAAGCAAGAGCCTCACGGTGGATCAGGCAGTGTGTTGTAATGATGTTTGGGTTCTTCTTTTTCACCAGTGTCATAAATCCTGACCTGGAGCCGAGCATGCTGGGAGCTCCGTCCGTACAGACACCGACCAATTTTGCCCACGAAAGATTTTCCTCTTCGAAGAAGTTTGACACTATGCTCATGATATCTTCAGCCTTTGTTGTCGTTATCAGTGGGCTGCAGAAGAGGAATTCCTCCTCCACCTGATTTCCGGAGATGAACCGAGCATAAACCAAAAGCTGAGGAAGATGTGTAACGTCTGTGGTCTCATCAAGTTGGATGACGAAGAAGGGAGAGAGTTTGATTTTCTCTATCACCTGAGACTTGATGTCCTGCGACATGTCATCAATGCGGTGCTTAACTGTGTTGTCCGAAAGACTTATCTGATTGAGCTTGCTGGCACAATTCTGATCAAGGACAAGACGAGCAGCCTCTACCATACAAGGTTTAACGAGCTTTTCTCCAATTGTGTGTGGCTTCTTCTGCTTTGCAATAAGAAAGGAAATCTGGTACGATGCCTTGACGACGTTGCTAGGTTGAAAGAAAACTCCTGTTCCATGATCCAATCTCGACTGTTTGAGCTGATGTTCCTTGATTTTGAAGTATGCCAGATCCTTCTTGGCCAGATCCTTCTTGGCCAGATCCTTCTTGGCCAGTTCCGAACGAATGAACTTTGGTGAGATGTTCCTTCAGCTTGAACGGCTTCATGCTCTCATTAGCAAGTGTCTTCTTGCATATGAGCACTGTGGCACCTGCATGCCATTGTTCACTGTAAATGTGAAGCCGAAGCTGAGAAAACTCTCGTTGTATGTGCGCTTCTTTGACATCTGGAAACAAAAACAAAAAGAATCGTACGGCAAAACATAATATATCAATCGTTAATCGCTGCTCAAAATTGATCATCAAAATTATAAGAGCGATATAAAAAATATGAGCAAACAGAAAGAATAAAAATGTACAAGAAACGCAATTATTATTTGATAACTTGAAAACGTTCATAATACTCATATCATTTAATAATATTATTTAAAATACGTAATGACAAGCGAGCAAAATAATACAAAACGGAATTGGTTCGGGGATCACCTTTTTAGAAATATAACAAACTGAAACATACGTTACCTCATATGGGACAGAGACGTTTCAAATTTAATCAGAAAAATTCTTGAATAACACCAAACGAATCACATAAAGATAAAGTGTGCACGAATCACTTATTAACGCACAGCACTAACCACTTAAAAACTGTTCTCACCCCACTGGCTCTTACACCTGCAGAAGGCTCTGAAACGACTCTCCCACTTTTCCGTCAGCCTTCATTTTATATCGGGCTGATATGACTCCCTCAGATGACGCGAACCAGTCAGCCAGCGCATCATTTCCGCACGCCCGATGCAACACACGACACATACACACGCGCATACATACCATGGCGCTTATTTCTTCGCTCGTGCATCACATCGCGCTCTCGTTTACACAACCAACATTAATTTATGAATATTATTTCGCCGCTGAATGTAGTACATACAGTTGTTAGACCCTTCATGACCCCCAGAAAAGTGCTCATGACCCCTTTGGGGTCATGACCGCCAGTATGAGAAACCCTGCACAAGACATTCTTCTGAGTGAGAATAACATCTTTTTAGGTCATCTGCTACCCACTATCTCGTCCCTCATTCTTCATTTGAAAAGAATTAAGGAACAGTCTAATAAGTGTAGACCATTAGCAGAGGCTTTACTCAGAGGAATACACCATCGTTTTGACCCGTATTTTGAGTCCAGGGAGATGCTCGTTGCAACGAGCTATCTGCCTGAATTCAAAATACGTCTTTTCAATTCAGAGCAAATAGAAAAAGGGCGAAAATATTTGCTGGAAGAGGTAACTTTCATGGACGATGGGTTGGATTCGCCTGAAATTGAATCGTCAAAAGGCAATAGTTCATTTTTTTTATCGGAACCATCATCCGAAGATACACCTGATGATGAGGTTAATAGATTTTTAACTGACAGGTCACGAAATTTGGAAACTGTTTTGGCCTATAAAAAATAACTAACGTTTAAAAAAAAAATTAATACCATTACTCAACCTCAGCACCGGCTGAACGACTATTCAGCCGGGGTAAATTAATTTTAAGAGACAATAGGATGAAAATGTCTGACCAACATTTCGAAGAACAACTTTTACTCTGTGTTAATAAGAAAGTTTAATTTTGTATAATATTTATGTAAATGTGTCATATTTTAAATATATATAGTAGTGTATATATGTAGTAAAATATATGATGAATATTTATATATTTATTAAACTTGTGTTTTATTATTGTTTTCTTTTTTGTCAACAGACTATGATCATTCGCTGGTATATCATTGACAAGACTGCATAATTTAATATTGACACCTTACATAACAACGCAGTCGTAAGTAAAATAAAATTGACAAACAGAGACAAAATAAACTTCCCTTATATATATGTATATATATATATATATATATATATATATATATATATATATATATATATATATATATATATATATATATATACATATATTAGGGTTGTTCTTATTTTTCAAATGTTTGAAATGTTAGCAACATTAATAATATATAAATATATATTTTATGAACTGTGACAATAAAACGACTGAAAGAGGATTCTGTAAGCAATTCCTTGTCACATAATAAACAGCATATTTAACAAATTTACACAAAAAAAATGCTCGAGAGATTTAGGAGACCTCATTAGAACACTTAATTGGCGGGCTGATAATAAGAGAAAAAGGAATCTCATCACTCAATAAAGCTTTACAACCAATAGTTAAATTGATGAGACATAATTATTGCAGTAATATCATATTAAAAGGAGAGCCTAAAGCAAATTATTATGTTCTAACAAATGAAACAAATACACGATATATATTTAAGTTATAAAATCATTTAAACGATAGTTTTAATATAATTAGAATTAGGATTAAGAATTATTTTTGAAAAATTATTTATATTTATTTATATATAATATATATATATAATATATATTAGGGTTGTTCTTATTTTTCAAAAGTTTGAAATGTTAGCAACATTGTGGATTTTCTGTTTCTTGGTGATAAAAGAAGACGACATACAAAGTTTGAACAAAATCGGTCAACATTACGAGGTCGCGCAACGAGGTCAAAGTTTTTAGTAAAAATATAGTTTTTCGCAAATTTCTTCAAAATGGTGGACGTTACAGACTTCAATAATAATTATTAATTTAAAGGAAATCTAATTTACTACCAGACGTATGTTTGATGTTTTTTAATAAAACAAAGTTTTCAGTAAAAACAAAGAAAAAAATGGAGTGTGTATTGTTAGCTTATTTCATAGCTTTTTTGTATCAATTAACTTCACTCGCCTGTAGAAGATGACTTGTTCGCTTCAGAGTAAAATAGTACTTTTAAGTTTAGTAAAACTTTAGATGATAAATCCAAAAATGACCTTGGTTGCATTCTATCAATTCAGAATTCAGTACAATCTGAGTTTACATCATATGATTCAGAGCCTGTATTGACCTATAAGAAATCGATTATGAAAAAAATTAAAATAATGTGTTTCTTAGATTTGCGTCAAGGTATCCTCTCAAAATTTTACTTTGTCTCTGACGCATTTATAATCCATTATATGCGTCATTTTGTACGCGAGATAGGCTTTTTTTATGTACATATAACTCTCTACTTATTAAACTGACATGATTTAGTATACCAAAATATTAAAGCTGGTTAACCAAGCTTTCATTTGATATGTTTGGTGTTCTAAAAATCGCTATACTTTAAGAGATATAAGCAAATACGTACTCTCCCCCAAAAATTGATCTTTTGATATGAGAATATACGATTACCATCTGGTAATCCTGTTAGTGTTACCTGGATAGAAAGAGAAAGGAGGGAGTATTTTGCCTCACTTCTCTCCTTCTTTTTTTCTTCCTATCCAGGTAACACTAACAGCAGTTACCAGATGGTAATCGTATATTCTCATATCAAAAGATCAATTTTTGGGGGGAGTACGTATTTGCTTATATCTCTTAAAGTATAGCGATTTTTAGAACACCAAACAAAAATGCAGCGAGGGTTTTTCCAAAACCAATAAATACACCGAAATAATATTAATTGAAGTAGTACTTCATAGTTTTTCAACAATAATCATATATTTTTAATACATTTATTTACAGACTAACAAATATAAATATATAGACTTTTTACATTTAAAACGGAACAAAAAATGTTTTTGAAAATAATATATATTAACATATGAGGTGGATATAAAGAAACGATATGGGTAAATTATTCATTGGATACCTACATAAGTCTGTGAATGAATCACCATTGAACTTGTTCGTTAACAAAGAAAGACATTTATGCAAATCTGTTTTTACACGGCATATAAGTGGTTAAATAAGCAAAAACTTTAGAATCCTCAAGAAATCAAAACATTAAGATATTATGGCAGAAAACATTACGACTGACAGTTATTTTACTCTGTAAAGCCACCTATATAAAATTAATAAAAGTTTGATTTAAAAATCTAATGGGTCGCAATTATTTTCAGCAGATATAATCCCATCTGTTAAAATCTTTTGGAACTTAACCAAGTACGTTAGATGACATATTTTTCTTTGGAATTATATTCCAGATATCTTTTTAAATAAATATAATGATTTAAGAATGGGTTTTAAATTGGAAAATATAGCTCAAAATGTGCATCGATTCGTCTAATCAATAGTGTGTTGTGGTGTGTTGATATTCCATGTTTTTACCGTCTCGCCCTCATATTTGTTTCTATTACATTTGTGCTTTATAATAGAAAGGTAGTTCTTCTCATAACAAGAGAATCCAATAGTACTTGTCCCATACAACAACGTCACTGGACATATATATATATATATATATATATTTATTATTTATATATATATATTTATATCAGACTTGTTGACGTTCGAGAAAAATTGTCGTTCGCCAAAAGTTATCGTTTGTCGTTCATCGTTCGTTTGTCGTTCGCCATTTTGAAAAAAAATTGACGGCATTTTTTTAGAAAGAATTTTCTGAAAAAAAATTGATGACGTTTTCTTAGAACGGAGATTTGTCCCATGAAAATTAAAAATCTTTGTCTTTTTTAGGCGCCAAAAACAAAAGACGGACGATAAGGAATTTTCTTAGTCGTTCGTCAAAAACTTTGTCGTTCGTCTTTCATCGTTCGCGAACGACAAAAAAATGAACGATAAATCAACAAGTCTGATATTTATATATTTATAGATAAATATATATATCCAGATACTTTAGTCCTTTAATTCTATATTTTTAATAACATTGGATGATAGCTTGAAAAAAATCATTTTAAAAAAAAGCGTAAGCAGAGACCACCATGAAAGAAATATATATATACTTTTGTGAATGGTATTTTTCTTCAAAAGTAGTAGGGCGTTATACCTACCTTTGTTTTATTTGAGAATGCCTTAAAACGTGATTGTGACAGCCATTAAGGGAATGGAATTGAACATATGTAAGAAAGTCTATTTCCCCCTTTCTTCACAAAAGGCCTATTTTTCTAGGAAAGGAATGAAGTAAAGTAGATTTAAGATTTACATTCATGTTTATGTCAATAACCAATTTGAAACATGGATGAACCCTTGGTCTTTTTAATTTGCTTCAACACTTCACAAAGTTCACAGGCTCCTACAACCATAAGGACAACGTATTATCCAAATTAAATCTCTATTACAAGCTACATAACTAAATGGGATTAAAAAATAAAAACTATTTTTATGAGTTGGCAAACCTTTTTTTCCTTTTTAATGGACGTCTTATCGTCAAAGTGACGTTCGATTTATCGTCCAGGTTAATGAAACACAATAAGTTGTTCCCTTGAGCGGTAGGAAATGATTTTTTTCATTAATTGTTTTCATAATTATGCAAAACAAAAGATGTGTAAAATTCATTGATCGAGGCCAATAAGAAGAGACAATTTGGATTCTTAAGGATGAAATTCTTATCTCTGAATATATGAACAACTTTATGGCCACGAGGAAAACTACACCTCGTTTTGTAATGTGAATGCATTTTATTCACGTTATGTTTGTTGACTTATTATAATATTAGTGTCCATGCTTGTAAATAAAAAAACTCTGATATGAAATTTATAATTTTGTAACTTCTAATACGTTCTTTATTAAATATAGCTCTGAAAAAAAGAGCTACACATTAATGGATATCATCATAAACAGATTGAATGAAGATCGCTATTGCACCTCTGATGACTCTTGTTCTGTAAAGAGCCCTCAAAGATCAATAAAATACTTTCTCTACTGCGAATATATAGAAAAATGAACAAACCGTCTATCCATATGTAATCATAATAATATTTCCAATATATGTTTTTTCACGTTTGTTCGTGCGAGTGGGTAATCTAATTTATTTCAACTATTTATGGTATAACCATTAAACTAGAATATGATAGCATATATATATATATATATAATGAAATTAAAACCATACGATATATAAATATTAGTCAAAGAAACGAAAAGAAAAATTAAAAATGTTTAAATACATAAAGAGAAAAATATTCATAATTTTTTCAAATTATGAGATATATGAAAAAAAAATACTACAATAATTACCTATTGTTTTTTTCACTGGCGTTGGTTGTTGGTTTGTTTGTTTGTTGGTTTGTTGGTTTGTTTGTCAGCAGGATAACTCAAAAAGTTCGTAACAGATTCGGATGAAACTTGGTGGAGTTGTTGGAAATGTCAAAAGTAACAAGTGATTAAATTTTGGTATCTCTGAGTGCAGAATTAAGATGCAAAACGAGCTAAATACTAATAAATATTTCAAGTTAGCCTACTCTGCCAATAGATGTCGCTATGCTGTAAAATCGGGTGCCGGGAGCGTCTTCCTCTCGGAATTTCCGTCGAGGGGAACCCTCCCCCGTCCCTCTACGCCGCCCCAGTCGTGAAAAATCCGCCTCGGAAGGTTCATAAGGACCCCGTGACGGCGGAGGTTTGTACTCTCTGAGTGTATATATACCTCTAGTTATAATTGTATTTGTGACATCAAAACAAATTAAATGATTTTGTTTTTTATTTGTAGGCGAGTCCTCGCTATAACAAAAACGTTCAACCTTATTATTTCTATTGTTTGCAATATTGCAACTTATATCACATATTAGAACCATGCTTATATTAAAGATCCATTACTAAAAATATGATTACAATTGTTGTTGTTATTTTATTATTATTATTATAAACTTGGATCTTCTTTTATAAATATAAGAACTCCTCCCCTCCAAACATGTTCTTGAACCCCAGCTCAAAAGCCCCGAACCACAGCATAGAGAGCAAACAGGAGTTTCTTGAATTGATAACTCATAAGTGGGTGAGACATTTTCAGCCACCTGAGAAGAAGTAGGGTTTCTCTATACACCTAAAGGTAACAACATGCTCCGCCTACTAATATCCAAGACATGATTAGATTAAAGAATACGGACAAGATTCCACGATAAGAGAGCAGTGCTAATATCAAAACAAAGGAGGACTTCTATTTTTATACAACGTTGGTTGATTGAAAGACAAAAGTCCACGAGAATCCATTCCGGAGTCTCTCTATTCATTAGGAACGGACGTAAATGGGTCTTTAGGTACATCTATGGGCATTCAACAAAATGGAGTTTTATTTTTATTATTCGAATCAACAAAATGGAGTGTCCTTATTTGATTGAAAACATTTCTCAGGGTTGTGTTATTATAACAACCTGAACATGATAAAGAAGAAATTTTTGGAGCACTAAAAAAATGTAGGGAAATATGGATATCACTTCCTTTGCAATATTTTATAGTCGATTACATTAGAGATAGTTAGGACTGAAATATATATATATTTATGAACTGTGACAATAAAACGACTGAAAGAGGATTCTGTAAGCAATTCCTTGTCACATAATGAACAGCATATTTAACAAATTTACACAAAAAAAAAAATGCTCGAGAGATTTAGGAGACCTCATTAGAACACTTAATTGGCGGGCTGATAATAAGGGAAAAGAAATCTTATCACTCAATAAAGCTTTACAACCAATAGTTAAATTGAGGAGACATAATTATTGCAGTAATATCATATTTAAATGGAGAGCCTAAACAATTATAATGTTCTAACTGAAACAATACACGATATATATTAAAGTTATAAAATCATTTAAACGATAGTTTATAATATAATTAGTATTGGGATTCATAATTATTTTTGAAAAATTATTTATTTATATGTATATATAAATATATATACATATATGTATATATCAGAGCTGGGATTCAGTCAAAAATCTACCGCCGGTTCGGTATTCGGTATAAGCCTTCTACCGTTCGGTATTCGGTAGATTTTATTATATATCTACATTATCGATCGATATTCGGTACGGTAGATAAGAAAGAGAGAGAAATTTATTTATGTATCTGCTCTGTGACTTCTTCATATGCCTTTAATATCGTACAATTTATAGCAAAGGACATAATTAAGTACATAATTTGCTACAATTTATTAGAGATTATTTGAAAGTTAATATACAGGGTGATCCACTTAAATTAAGACTCACATATTACAAACTACAATCTTTGTATTAAATTTTACACAAATATTTTTAAACAAAAATGATAGAACAATGTGTAATATACAAAATGTATTTCAATAAATTTCCACATATCCTCCTTTGGACTTCACTACAGCTTTGAACCTCCTCACGGTGGAGGCAACACAGGCAGGACTCTTCCTCAGACAAAGATTTTCACGGTCCAGGCCATCCACAACAGTCAGAATGACCGGGTTTTATCTAGAAAAAAGGAAGACATCTCCGTGCAGCTGAGGACTCTCTTCAGAAGGCTAAAGCCCCCCTCAGTCATGGTCTGGGCGGGAGTGACGTCGGACGGGAAGAAGGCCCCAATTATCTTTGTCGAGGTGGGCGTGAAGATCGACCAGGCGGTATACCTGCATCTTCTTTCAGAGGAGGTCGTCTTGAGTACAAAGAGAGTATCCTACGGCTCTTTTACTGTTCCAACAAGATGGAGCTCCATCCCATACCAGCAAATTGGTTCAAAGCTTCTGCACTGATATGTTTGCAGACTTTTGGTCCAAAGACTTGTGGCCTCCCTCCTCCCCAGATCTGAACCCAATGGACTTTGGAATATAGTCCATTCTGGAGACAAGGGTGTGTAGCAAGTCCTGGCCATCGGTGGAGATTCTAAAGAAGAAGCTGATTCAGGCCTGGCCTCTTTGTCTGAGGAAGAGATTCCTGCCTGTGTTGCCTCCACCGTGAAGGCCAAAGAAGGATATGTGAAAATTTAATGAAATACATTTTGTAAATTACACATTGTGCTATCATTTTTGTTTAAAAATTATTTGTGTAAAATTTAATACAAAGATTGTAGTTTGTAATATGTGAGTCTCAATTTAAGTGAATTACCCTGTATATATATATATATATATATATATATATATATATATATATATATATATATATATGTATATTCCATATAGTCTTGAAGAAGCGTTGAACAAAAAAAATTAAAAAACTGATTTGAAATGCATTGATATACTAGAACAAATTAAATATATATATGACATTTGGGGTCATTCTTACTTTGAACGAAGATATCTGGGTGTGAACCATTAAAAATGATGAAAATCCTGATTTTTAACAAAAAAAAAAAATTAAGCCTAAACCTTTTATGTACGATAGTAGCATTTTTGGTAGGTTTTTTTCTACCACTTGAATTATGAAAATATACCGAATACTTCTACTGATTACTTGAATTAATCCGTAGTGATAGTTATTTTTTTGAAATGGAAGTGTTCTAAACATCGTATTATCTTCCATGAGAGAAGACGAGACTAAATCCAAATAACAGTCTGTGAGTAATTCGTTACTTTATAATTATTATTCATTTCAACAGGGTTTAATATTCATCATTCTTAAAACCATGTGTGCTTATAAATGCCTAAATATTAATAAAATAAATTGTTAATGGAAATATTAACTCTTCATCATACATCATTATCACAACGATGCATGCAGGATGTACTAATTTATTTTTATTTTTTTTAGAATTATTTTTGAAAAAATTATATATATATATATATCAGAGCTGCGACTATCGAATGAAAATCGGTATTCGATACTACCGATGGAAGATTTCAAATACCGATACTGATTATACGATATTCGGTAGTTTCTACCGAATATCGTATAATTGGTATTCAAATATACCGTACCGATTGACAATCGGTACGGTATATTTGAAAGTATGACTTTTGTGACATTCACATAGAGATATAAAGATCTAGAGAGTACCTGAAAGTGCATTCAATATCGGACAATAAGAGACAGTAAACAAAAAAATTATATAGCCTTCCATTTCCTACAGAACCCAAGTACATTTATAATTTAGATAGTATGTATTAAATTTCAAATAATCTCTAATAAATTATAACAAATTATGACTTAATTGTCCTTTGCTATAAATTGTCAGATATTAAAGGCATATGAAGAAGTCACAGAGCAGATACATAAATAAATTTCTCTCTCTTTCTTATCTTCCGTAGCGAATATCGATCGATAATGTAGATATATAATAAAATCAACCGAATACCGATAAGGAACGGTAGAAGGCTTATACCAAATACCGAACCGGCGGTAGATTTTTCTACCGAATCCCAGCTGTGATATATATATATATATATATATATATATATATATATATATATATATATATATATATATATATATATATATATATATATATATATATATATATATATATATATATATATATATATATATATATATATATATATATATATATATATATATATATATATATATATATATATATATATATATATATATATATATATATATATATATATATATATATATATATATATATATATATATATATATATATATATGTATATATATAATCCGATACAAACGGTGAACAAAAATGTTCGAGGTATAAACGGTATTTTCTTTTTCTTCTTCTATATCTTATAGTTAGAGTGATCCATATGTGATATTCCTAACACTGAATTTATTTTGTACCTCATTAGCCACAAGAGAAGTTTGATATCCTAATGCCTAATATATTTTAAATCACTCATATTTTCTTACAACCAATCATTTTCGAGAAAAAGACCCCATCTCGTTTTCCATTTTAATAATAAAAAATGATTACATGCCGTCTTATAGGAGATTGATCATTTATATACTTAAAGAGAATCTAGACAACACCTGTTTCGATATATGTTCGATCTCACATAGGAAATATCATGCTTGAGCAAGCACTCATATTGAAGGATAGAGAGAGGTAGTAAGTATATAAAAATATTATATTATATATACCTTACCCTTGGCATAATGAAGAAATGACGTAATGTACATAATATATTTGTATATGAAAAATACATTTATCTCATACGCAATATGTTTTTTACTACGAGGTTCATTGAAAACTGATTACATTGCTCAAAAAGAAGATGAGCTTTCCAAGGGACTACTTTTTTCTCTAAAGCTGGGAACTTTCAAGTATTTTAAACGTTTGGCATCGTCCTCTGATAATTTTTTTGGATATTTGTTAAGAATCTCATAATCTTTTGAACAATTATGATTAGTTGTGTTGTGGACCAATAAAATCAAAAATTAAAATCAGCAAGCTTAACAACACTTCATTTTTAGAGATATTTCCGAACTACAACAATATTATATTCAGATTAAATGATAATTCTAATGCTTAAAAATGTAATATTTTAAATAATAGCCTTCAGGAGTGATACAATTTATGCACCTTTCAGGCAATTTGTGAATGCCATGCACCAAAAATATTGTATACTCATAAACCATAAAGAACATACTGCTGACAACAACAAAAAAACAGTTTATATAATTTACTTACAAGTTCTTCTGCTGCTGGATGACTTTTGTAGGGTTATAAGGGAGCCACTTATTAAAATATTATAAAACCAATATATATATATATATATATATATTGCCAATAATATTTTTAAACAATAGACTTCAACTTGTACAACAGTAAAAGTTCATTGGTTTTAAAACGTACCTCATACATTTCCTTTGAAAAACTATCAGTATAACATTTTCCATAAAAGCAATTCACATAATTACATTTATATATTTATGTAATATATTTACATGAAGATAAATATTTAATTTGATTCATATATTAATTTGATTCATTTATTAATTTAAATTTTTGGTTGTGTAATATGGTTTTGCTGATTGAAAAAAGATACATTAAGAAGATTAAATTGGTTATTATGCATTCGGAGAAATTATTTCCATTTGTTGATATTAATCATATGAAATATATACATACAAATTTGTATATAATTATATTTATTTATATTTCATATTTTCTCAACAAAGTTGAATTACTTATTTGAGCTAAAATGATATAAATATTTTATAAATCATTGTAGGCAAAAAAAATTACTTATTTTATCATAATAATTAAATATAATTCATATTTTAAGACATCAATGGACATGATTGATTCTTTTGATATCACTGCACTCTTTATTGTCCTCCGTCCGATAGTCAGAGTGATAGTCCATTTAGCATTCATTATTTATTTGCGTATAAGCAGTTGCTTTATTTCATTTATATTTATACTTGGAATAGGAGGAGGAGTCCATTCAAAGGAATCGCCAATGACGTCATGGATCGTGGCCCTTGAAGAAGAGATAATTACTACATACTTTGAATATCTCTCAATTGATGTTTACTCCTTCACATAGTCGGTAGTGAAGTGATACTTTGAAGCATTACACCAACTGCTTTATTCTAATTTCTTCAACTAGTCACCTTTCAAGACACCCTATTCTTATCCTTACTAAAGCGTTAAAGTAAAGTAGCGCATGCATAAAATAAAATTCCTCCTTTTTCACAAAAGGAATTGGCCAAAATTTTAGTTCTTCTTTAGTCCGTAAGGGGCACTTTGATGCTAGAGCTCTTTGAAAATAATAAGAAAGTTATTTTTATTATTTATTTTTGGAATCTCGCACAATGTTGTAGTGATTTGATATATTATTTAAAATCATCAAACTTAATCCCTTTAAACTGGTTTTAAATAGGATTGTGACGTAATTTCATGGACTAGCGACATCTAACGTTAAAGAAAATAACCAAAAAAAATTACCTCTATGCAAAATACACTGAATAGTCTTTGCAGAGTATTTATCTTTGATAAGTAAAGTTTTTAGTCTTACATTGCTCTGATTTTCCTTTTGAAATTTTTGTGACATTTCAGACTCTGCCACTTCGGCAAGCCTATACGCTTTATCTAATTCTGAAGAGAATGCTCTCGCAAATAGAGAATGTTCAGTCATTAGTTTTTCTATCTTGAGCTGATCGTCTTTTGCACTTTTCATTTGATTATGAATAAACTGCGCAGTTGTAATGCAAACCACTCTTGTAAAGGTCCGAGCCGCCTGTTGTGCAAATGCTAAGCCGTGGAAACTTTCTAGTTTTTTGTTTACTTTTTCCTTGCATGCGCTACTTAACTTAAACGCTTTAATCCTTACTGTGTTTAATAACATTAAGATTTTTTCTTTTTTTAAATGTGATAAGTTGAAAAATAGAATATAAAAAAAATATTAGAAAAATTAGTTGACATATTGAATTAAGGCATCTCCTCCTTTTGTGGCTGCAAAGGTGTGAACATGCACTCAAAGACCTAATCCGTAAGAAGTCTAAATTACTTTTGTTATGCAGTTTTTGAGTCCTTATATATAGACTCTTCCCATGATGATACCTATAAATCTTGAATGTCTAAAGCAGCTCCAGCTTTGAGTTTGCAAGAACTTTATATTGCTATTTGTGACATGTGCAGTTCAAATAAGGAACCAATGTTTGGGTCGTATTGTTAAATATATGCAGTTTTTATTGCTAAATTGGTTATCTATCAAACATATTATACAAAATATGCATTAATATTTTTTATCAAGAAAATGATCATTGATATGTGTCATTTATATAGTGTACCTAACCATGCAATGATATGGCACAAGTATAATTACCTCCGCCGAAGGAGGTATTGTTTTCACTGGCGTTTGTTGGTTTGTTAGTTTGTTGGTTTGTTGGTTTGTCAGCAAGATAACTCAAAAAGTACTGAACGGATTTGGATGAAATTTTGTGGAGTTGTTGGAAGTGCCAAAGGAAGAAGTGATTAAATTTTGGCATCTCTGAGTGCAGAATTAAGGCGCCAAATGAGCTAAATACTACTAAATTTTCCAAGTTAGCCTACTCTGCCAATAGATGTCGCTGTGCTGTGAAATTGGGTGCCGGGAGCGTGTTCCTCTCGAAATTTCCGTCTAGGGGAACCCTCCCCCGTCTCTCTACGCCTCCCCAGTCGTGAAAAATCCGCCTCGGAAGGCTCATGACGGCGAAGGTTTGCACTCTCTGAGTGTATATATGCCTCTAGTTTAATTTGTGAGTGAAAAATGACGTCTGAAGTCTTATATAATAACAATATGCATGTTTTATTCATATGAATCACAATTGATTAAAGTTTGGGTTTACTAGGTATGTACAAGGTAAATTAGACAACAAAATATATCCATATTGACAAGAGAATTGACTCTTTGCTATTTAATATTAATGACGTCTCACCGGCAAGCATTTTGAAGCATTATTCTTCCCACTTATGTCATCTAAAATCTATTACTACGATATATTTTCTATGACGTCAAAATGATTATAAGATGTATTACATTTTAATATAATGGAAAAAAAGAAATAAATATTACTAGTATTATAAATATACATATATATATATATCAGGCTTGTGAGCGTTCAGCTTTTTTTTTCGTTCAGCGTTAAAAAAATAGCGTTCCGTCCAATGTTTTTGCGTTCAGCGTTCCGTTAGCGTTCAGCGTTCAAATATTTTAAAAAAAATAACATTGTGTAGTTTGGAAAATGGAAGTACTATTTGGGGTTTTTATAATAAAAATGAGCCCGAACCGATTTTCAAATGATAAAATTTGTTGACTGGATCTAACCCAGGGGTCTTTTTAGAAAAGAATTTCTAAAATAAATAAGTGGCGACGTTTTTTTTTTCAGAAAAGAATCTCCGAACAAAGTAACGACTTTTTGTTAGAAAAGAATTTCCAAGAAAAAAAGTCTTCTTCGGCCTCTTGGCAATAAATTGCCTTTTTCTTCCACTGTTAGTTCTTGCGAAAGTTGACTAGAAGAAAAAGAGTCCCAGTTCTTCAGCCTCTTCTAGTAAATAATTTATTGCTAACTCTTGCTTTGTGATATATAAAAAGCCTACTTTGAACTCAGGGAGATATAATGAAGCAATTAGCATCTCCCTACGTTCAAAGTAGGCTCCAAATCTTCGTTTGATCCAAAAGAGAGTGTATCAATTAACACCCTACACCTGGACGCAGCTTCCCTCTCCTCTTGAAGATAATTTTCGAGGTAAGTGATGGTGGGCAGGAGACAGGGGTGGAATGGCCAGCGGGAGTACCGGGACTATTCCCGGTGGGCTGCTGGCCTCAAGAAACATAAACTGCCGTAGACAGCCTCCCAATTGCATATTGGGGCTTGTATAAGGCCTACGAGGGCATAATTGTCCCGGTGGATAAATTCTTCCCACTCCGTTCCTGGCAGGAGATGACCAAGAAAGATAGCTTTATCACCCTGCAGAAAGTCCAGCGCTCTGGATAGATGCCGCATGACACGCGACACGCACCCATAGGTCGATGAAGATGTTATCCTGTTCGGTAAATTTGGGTAGGTCAGCGGCAGTGAGGATAGTCCCGAATGCTGATTTATCTTCATCCCTGAGCTCTTGTACTCTCTTGACCGCAACGTAGGTCAAATTCCAGCACACAATGGAGGGAGTAACAAGGGTTTTACTAAATTTGGCTTTTACTGTTTCCACGAACAAGCCAGATTAATTATATTTATTCCATAACTTGTTCATTATGGCAAATAACTTATAATACGATCGTGTGTATTCCCCACTCATCGGCTAATAGAATTTTATGTGAGACTCATATGGACTTTTTGGTCAAATACAACCCGATGTTTGGCTATTGTCGTGCAGCGCGCACACAGTGAGCGCGCACATAGACGAGCGACAGACCAATCCAGGACCCCACTTGCTACTACTGTGTTGTGTTGCCATTTTTTTTATCCATAACTATTTTAAGATATATAATTTTTTTACTCACATCATAGATGTAGCTTCCGGGCCTTACTCTGCGCAAACTCTTCGATTAGGTCCTGTACATCCAGCTGCCGGGCACGAGTATTTTCAATCGACAGGATGGCGCGTCCAGAGAGACAACTCTGTCCCATTGACCTCCTCAGGTAGCTTTTAATAGCTTTAGTTTTGAAATTGAGCGCTCTGCGGAGGCCACTGTCATTGTTATTGTAAGAAAGAGCATGACAACTGTGCAAACCTCTCCGAAACTTGCTGTGATGCAGCTGTTCTCAATGAACAGCATCTTTGCAAGCTTTCGCTCTGTCTTGACTTGTGAGATACGCTGTTTCAAACAAGCACGGAATGACAGCAACTGAATGGGGAAATCTTCAGCTATGTCATCTCTGTAGATGTCGACCAGTTTGCTTACTTGCCGAAACAGTTCGTCGTCTGTGGCGGTGCAGAGTGTCATGGGATGTATAGCTTTAAAACGTTCCGCTGTTGATCGTAGACCAGTGAATCGCTGGGTCAGCTGAGAGATGACGATGTCCAGACAAGCGTTGAAGACGTGCACTCGAAAGTAAGAATCTGCATCTGCTAGGCGTTCCTCTTGACTCAGTTCGTCAAAATGCGCTTTCACCTTTCTCGCCCGAGTGTTCTCAAAGGCCTTGCTACCCCCCACTTCTCCGAGAGGCCCTGTGCTGCTTGTTTGGACTCTTCGAAGTGCTCGCGGTAAGTAGACAGGTCTGCGATGGCGCAGTCTAGTAGCTGGACTGCTATGGACAGGTCAGTTTCGTGAGACTGCAAAAGTTTAGACGCCACATTTGTTCACTCCAGGATTTTGCTTTGGAGGACAACCAGACATACAAAGGTGAACTTCTCCATTGCGCGTTTCAGTGATGCTGCTTCGTCCCGCTCCTCTTTCTTATGGCTCGTCAGCCCGATTTTTAACAGTGCCTTCATCACGTCCCCATATCTGTATCGTAGAGCGCTGACTGCATCGTATCGGGATGCCCATCTGGTCGGGCATAACTTCTTAAGTGTTATGTTGGAGCCGTTTTCTGTTGTCTCACTCCGATTTTCATTTATGAGCATTGCCCATCTCTTTATACTGTGTCCAAAAAACACATAAATACGCTCCACAACATCAAAAAAATGTCTCACCTCTTGTATCCTCACCGCATCATTGAGGATAAGATTAAAGTTATGTGAGGCACAATGCACATACACGGCAGTCGACTCTTTCTCAGCCATTCTTGCCTGAACACCACTGTATATGCCGCTCATATTAGCGGCACCATCGTACCCCTGCCCTCTGCACTTGGAGAGGTCCAGCCCACTCTCCTCCACAGACGCGATTATCTTCTTGGTTAGTTCACTGGTGGATGAGTCGGTAACTTCCCGAAAGCCAACAAAAGATTCTTTGACTGCAACATCAGTGGCAACCTCTTGGCTATCTCGCTCAATAGCGACATATCAAAAATTTGGCTCATCTGGTTCACTTTCGCCACATCTTTTGTGTGTCCATGATCACCGAGAAGAATGGAGATGAGTGTAATTCATCTAGAATGTCTTTCTGGACACGTTTGGTAAGGAGTTCGGTACTTGATCGAGCGAGCGGGACGGCTTATCAGCTCCTGTAGCACTGGGTCATATTTTGCCAACAGTTCGATGATGGAAAGGAAGTTGCCGTTATTGGCTTTGCCAATTTTTTCCCAGTGCCCTCTAAATGGGATGTTGTTCATGGCTAATGTGAGGGTAACATTAATCACTCGGTCTACCACCTGTCTCCAAAAGCTTGCCTCCTGAAGTATATTTCTCTCCATTTCCTTATCCATGACTTTATTCTGACGCCAATGGTCGTAGATCACACATGCAGCTGTATGCGCAGTAGATGTCTCGTGTATTTGAATTTTCTTCGACAAATTGCGCCCAGTATTTGTTTTCCATGTGTGCTTTGCAAAAAGCCAACAGGGCTCACAGTAAGCTACGTCTAGGATCTGAGAGTAGCATAGCCATTTCCTCGGTATCTCCCATGCAGACTTGGTTCTGCTAATGTAGAACGATGCAGAAAAGCGCCGGTTTGACTGTTCAGGGTCCCGAGGGAAAGGACCTGTTGGCTTACACGACCCCATCGACACTATAAAACGTTTCACGTCTGCATCAAGGCTCTCGGGGAAATGTCCTATGTCAGTTGGGTACTCCCTCGTTGATGTTAAACCGGGAGGGGTTTCAACTTCGGTCAAGGAGCTGTCACTTTCAGGCCCACTGTTAGCGCAACAAGGGCTAGCTCGAGCCTCACAGCCCCCCTCCTCACCCACGCTCTCTCCATTGTTCTCTTCTTGGTTGCAATCTTCACTCACTCGACTAGTAGCAGCAACAGCGTCCACCTCTCCCTCTCCGGTTCTCTGAAAGAAGGAGGTTTTTTTTACTTCCTGCAGCTCTTCATGCCTTTTTCTTTTCTGAAATCCGCTTCGGTACTTTTTTTTGTTATCCATCGTCGCTGATGTATTCGTATCCTTGATGGGATCGTATCCAGATTGGAATAATTAACTATGTGGAATATATCTTTAATGTCTTATCCCTACACGCACGAAGAAGATATAGTGTAGGGTAATATATATTTGTTATTATCGGAACATATATTCATACATTGTAGTCACGCAACCCTACAGTCGCTAATACAATGTAATGGTTTAATCTACGCTCTGGTTTAGTGTAACGTGATGTGACGTCTTAACTCGCTGCACGCACGTTACGTACGTAATTCGTAATATGTCCAGTCAGTTCACATAACCCATAACCCATAATTCCAAGTCGTAGCGTAAAAAATAAAATACTACAATACATCGTTCTGTTAATACCTTTATTGCGGTTTGAAACATATTGTATGAGTGTATTTTATACCAATCGTCTAATTAACTATACATACATAGTTACTAACATAGTATTAAAAGTACCACTGATTTGCTATTGGTGTCGTTTTTAAACGGCACACCGTCATGTTGAAATCTGGCATGAGCTGTGGTATAAATGCGGTCTAGCCAGGAACACATGTATCAGGTGGGTTTGAGAGGAATTTACTGCACCATCTCAAGTGTAAAGAGACGCCCTAGTACGCAATTGTGCTGGGGGCCCACCAAATGTCCCTGAGGGGCCCCTAAGAGGTCGTGGTGCCTTAAGCAACTGCCGCCTCTGCTTACCGATAGTTACGCCCCTGATATATCTAGCAAATGTTACCCGGCGTTGCCCAGGATTTTGCAAATCGACAATAGTCTGGAATGGAAAAAAAATCACACGAATAGTTTTAGTGATGTCATCGCATGTGATTTTTCATATTCAAATCAGTTCCTTAGAAGTCGTCATTGGATCTTCATTACCATTTTTTCCGTTTTGTATTCTTATTTGTGGGTATTTAAACATTGTAAAAAGAAGGTATTTTGTAAGTCATAAAGTGCCGAAGATATATATGGTAGCGATGAATATCAGAGTATTAGTTTGATCTCCGTTGATGGAGGAAACAGCAAAAGAAAAACTTAAATGGGAGTGGAACTTTATATCTTAATCAAAAAAAGTCAAGAGTGATTGACATCACTCTCCATCTCTAGGCATTATTAAAATTTGATTAGCGCGATGTTGCAATATAAAAAAGTTGTTATTTTCCTCAAACTTTAAATTTGGAGGAAAGACAGGGACAAAAAATTTTATTTTTAAGTAATAATATAGAAAACGAATTTTCCAGTAAACACTCAATAAAACAAAAACAGGTCTTACTACCTCAGCCTTGTCCACTGAAATTTGGTCAAAATCTAACTCCGTAATTTTAAAAAATCGACAAAAACATTTTGGCGAATAAAATAATCATGGCCATAACGAATTTTGCAGGAGTTGGCAGCCCTACAAAAACAGTCCCTGAGTTTTCAAAACTATTCACTGAAAATTTAGTCAAAATCTAATTAACTATTTGGGAGATACAGGGAAGCGACGAAACGAACGGAATTCTTTTATTATTATTTTATTACTAGCGGATGTTCCAAGCGCTGCCCAGGATTTTCCAATTTGATAATAGTCTTTGGAAAAGAAAAAAGATCATACGAATAATTTTAGTGATGTCATTACATGTGATTTTTCATATTAAAATAATTTCCTTAAAATGTTGTCGTTGGGTCTTCATTGCCATTTTTCCGTTTTTTTGTTCTTTAACACTAGAAAGGCCATACTTTCAAAACTACTAGAAGAGCCATGAGCGGTCATTTTGACCGTTGGATTTTAAGCTCTATAAAATAGCATAACAGACACCGAATGACACCTAATGTTGTAGCTAATTAAAATAAACATAGAGTTAATTCCTGGCAAGTGTTTTTTTGAAATATTCTCTTTCCAACACACAAAAAAATTATAATTATTATTTTGTACAATAAATCAATGATAAATTATAACAAGTAAACATATATACAGGGTGATTCACTTAATTGAGACTCACATATTACAAACTACAATCTTTGTATTAAATTTTACATAAATAATTTTTAAACAAAAATGATAGCACAATGTGTAATTTACAAAATGTATTTCAATAAATTTTCACATATCCTCCTTTGGACTTCACTACAGCTTTGAACCTCCTCATGGTGGAGGCAACACAGGCAGGAATCTCTTCCTCAGACAAAGATTTTCACGGTCCAGGCCACCCACAACAGTCAGAATGACCGGGTTTTATCTTGAAAAAGGAAGACATCCCCGTGCGGCTGAGGACTCTCTTCAGAAGGCAAAAGCCCCCTCAGTCATGGTCTGAGCTGAGAAGAGATTCCTGCCTGTGTTGCCTCCACCGTGAGGAGGTTCAAAGCTGTAGTGAAGGCCAAAGAAGGATATGTGAAAATTTAATGAAATACATTTTGTAAATTACACATGTGCTATCATTTTTGTTTAAAAATTATTGTGTAAAATTTAATACAAGATTGTATGTAATTTGTAATATGTGATCTCAATTTAAGTGATCAGCCTGTATATATTTATAATGTTGGTCAAACACAATACGTGCAGATTATTTCAGCTTTGGAACAATTACCACATACTGGCTTGGAACACTTGCTACACCGTGTTGATTGTTTTTTTGGCTGCTGTTGGTTTTGACCTGGTACTGCCTACGTTTGGTTGTTTTTACTGCCGACTAGTTTGGAGCTTCGGATTAGATGTCTCCTTTTCCTTCATGAATTCAGTTCTAAGTTCTTCAGCTAGTTGTTGCACAACTCCCCTCAAGAATATTGTAGAAAAACAGCTACAGGCCATCTTTGCGTAGCACCCTTGACAGAATATGTTCTCGCCATCTTCTCCAGGACGTCCACACCGTATTTGGAATCATTATAATAGACAACAGACTCAGGTTTTGCTTTTTGTCAACTACAATACTAACATCTGTGTTTACAGTGCTCAGATTACACACATTTTTTCTTTGTTTTCCCTGATATACAGTCAAAGTCGCATTTTCACACTTTAGCAACTTTGCTTGATCTTTCACTGAGGGGGGCAATTCTCTCTTTTGTTTATCCATAGTGCCGACTAGACTTGTTTTATTTGCTTGCAGTGCTGTAGCAAGTTTTAGGGATGTAAAAAAGTTGTCTGTGGTTATGTTTCTCCCCTTTCCCACGAAGGGCTCGGCCAGTTTCAAAACCACATTATCTCCAACAACATGGCCTGAGTTTCGAGTTTCATCCCTTCCTATATACGGGAATCCATTGAGTAAGTATTTGGAGTCGACATCTACCTACAGCCAACCAAAATTTGATGCCAAATTTATCCGGCTTATTCTCCATATATTGAGTAAATTTGCAAAAAGCCTTTGTTCGGAATAGTTGCTCATCAATTGTGATGTTGGCACCAGGTTTATAACAACTATGATATCCAATAAATCGATCCCATATTGTCCTCACCATACCAAACTTATCATTTTTCAAACGCAGACGTCGAATCTCTTTCGAAACGTAGAAACCTCATAATATCCCTAAAACGATTTCTTGACATGGTTTCTTTAAAAAACGATACCCCATTCCTCAGACCATAGACTATCTTTAGCACCCCCCCCTCAGTTCTACCCTAAATTTGGCGCTAGTGGTTAGCAATATTTGGGGTGTTACATTTTTATGAAATTATAAACGGTCAATATGACCGCTAATGGCTGGTGGAGGTAAAAAAAATATTTATTTATTCATGAAGTATTTTTTTTCTTTTAAACATATTTTAAATTGAACCCTACACACATTTAGGAAAAGTCATGTGACAGCAGTACATTATCTTGAAATTCCACAAAGTTATTGTATTTTAAAATTTGAAAACGGTCAAAATGACCGCTTTGGCCTTTCTAGTGTTAAGGCTGGGATTGGAACTGTAAAAAGAAGTTATTTTTAAGTCATTTCATAGAGTGCCTTTGTTATTTTCTAATAAAAAAGTAGTTTCCTTAAAAATCGTCGTTGCCATTTTTCCCGTTTTCTATTCCTTAAGGTTGGGTATTGACATAACTCCCCAACTCTTGGCATAATTGAAATTTGAATAGTGCGATGTTGCAATTTTAAAAAAATGCTATTTTTCACAAAACCTAAATTTTGGGGGGACATATAGGGACAGAAAGAAACTTATTTTTAAGTAATCATATGGAAAACGAATTTTCCGGTAAACACTCAATAATACAAAACACGTCATTTTCCCTCAAAGTCATCCACAAAATTTTGGAAAAAAAGCTAATTTGCAAATTTTAAAAAACGTTTTGGCGAATAAAATAAGCATGGTGATAACAAATTTTCTTGGAGTTGACAACCCCACCTGAGCTCTCAAACTATTCACTGAAAATTTTGTCAAGATCTAATGAACCGTTTGGGAGATACAGGGAAACGAACGGAATTCTTTTTTATTAGTATATATA
>CP045892.1:11399110-11456176 GCA_013387185.1 Caligus rogercresseyi
TAAGTCCCGGCCTGGTTTTGGCCCGGCTTGAAAAATTAAGTCCCGGCTTGGTCCCGGCGAAAAAAAAAGGTGTCCAGGTCGTTCTGATATATATAATATATAGGCAATAAGTAACACGTATTCTCTCTTGCAAACATTTATAGAATTTACAAACATTTCATCTTTAGACTATGGTTTTAAGGTAGGGCCATGCTTTCGTTTACTCTCTATTTTGTGTCTTCATTCCTAAACACGTACTAATAACATTTTATAGCAGAACGCGTACAAAGAGTTAAAAAAACCTTGGGGATCCGATTATTAGGTCAGGTATTAACAGAGGCGTATATGGCTAGGTAATAAAATAAACTTCCAAGATAGTGTTACAATGTGAATAAGGATGAATAACGCCTCTTCCATGTGAGAAGGAGATAGACAGATGCCAAGTTTGAAAGAGTAATCAACAAATTAAGTTAGTTTATAAATGAAGAAGTATGCCGAAAATGTGTGCATATGTATTTTGCATAAAGTAAATAATATAATTATATTAAAAAAATTAGTGCGGTTTTTTTTTCGGACTATACGTTACAAAGATTATACTAGCTTTCTGGCGTGACCGGACACTAAGTGTAGCCAGGAGCCTTCTGTCATAGAAGAAAATACACTGTTCACCATGAGAATGCAGCTCTCACATATCGCTCAACACTTACCTTTTGAACGGTCAAACGTCGAATTCATGGATCATGCGGCCGTACAGCCATGACTTGCCACTCAATGACATTATTTGTATTCCTGCGCATTATGAAAAAAACATTATATTACCATGCTGTTGATCGTATGAAAACCTTATTTCTGAGGTGTCTCAGTTAGAGTGGAAAAGAGCTTCGATAATATTGTGTGAGTTCATCCAAAAGTTGTATAATCATCCCGTAGAATGCTTTGAAAAAAAAATACAATTTTTGATGATAATATTCGCGTTTTCATTATTATATCATTTATAGTAGTATGCGTATGAGAGTTTAGTTTTGTGTTGTAATTCACTTTCAACACTTATGAAATAAAACAAAGATAGCAATTTTATGCTATATAATTAACACTTTAATATGTATAATAATTATGTTACCCCTCATGAGCTTTCTGTTTTATTTATATAATGTATAATTGTGAAATTACGATTAAGTAGAATAAGTTATGAATCAACGAATGAAGATTATTAATTACAACACTGATACAGTAGTTTCTATTTAAATTGGAGTCTATAATTAATCCATTATCCATATCTTTATGATTATGAGTCGTAGAAGTTTAAAAAAATACAAAACAAAGAATATATTATTTTTAAATATAAGTAAACTTTCGGCATATATTTATTTTAAAATCCAAAGTCCGAAACACTACAATGTATGTTGATAGTTAATTTATATATATATATATAAATCTTGATGCATTAATGTTTATTAGATCGATTTGCTTAGTAATGACAGTTACACACCTAAAAAAATAAGAGTTATTTAGGTAACTCTAGCATATGTGATGTTGTTATAATTTTACCAAAGTCCCTCTTTAGTTCGTCCGAACACCCTGTCAAACTATTAAAAAGGTTTGACATCTACATCAAGCTGAATATACGGACTATTAACGTCACAAGATTTTATGCCTTGTACTGTCAGTATCGAGGTTTCATAGTAAGAGTGACTCAAATATTTTAGGTTAAAGAGCAATATTATAACATAAAAGACACGTCAAACTATGTTTAGAAACACGGGACTTATTATTGAATAATGTACGGAATACTAACGATAAATGACTTGCAAGATAATGTCCGTTACTACTGGAAAATTTAGAGTATTTTTAGTATCAGAAGAAATTATAATGTTTTAATAATTTAGTGAAAACAAGGTTTAAATTTTATTAAAACTTCCCTAAGCCTAACGACATTTCAGCAACCTATATGAATTCCTAAACTGCAGGATGATAAATCGATCAATAATTGTTGACACAACTTTAGACAAATGATGATCATGCTTCTCTCATTCTTATTGAATGTGTCAAAACAAACTTTTCAGATACTTGTAAGTCATAATGAAAGTTCGACAAACCCCGAACACAATCAACACTTATCTACTCGATTCATAAACATATTAGACGTATACATGTAAGGATTATCTTGTGGCACATTCATTTCACCGACCTACTTATTACTGGACGCACAATAGAATTTAAAAAATAAGTTCATTTATGTATTTTCCGCAACTGCCTGAATAGTTTTACTCTATTCTTGTATGTCATTTAGTGTATTTAGTGATTTTTACGTTGCTTGATTTTGGCAGATTAACGAATAAAGTGTTTTTTAGTCGACAAAAAGAGAAAAACACATACTCAAGCTGCTGCCATTTTATGTAGCTTTTATGAAAGAAATTTATATTCTGAACTGTCGAAGCAACAAGAAGAGAAAAAGGAATTATTTTTATCTCTGGGCTGTCAAAGTCTATAACTGAAAGAATATATTAGGTAAATGACTATTAATACGATTGACGTTATTTGTAGGGACTACTTTGTATGAAACATAACTAGGATGATGACCATTTCATCTCTGATTGCTCTCCAACAATGAACAAATGAAGGCTCTCGAGGGACAGATTAAAGATACACAATATACTTGGAGGCTTATATCAATAAAGCCAACAATGGTTTATGTTCGTCTAATTTTTTTTTCTTCATAATTAACTGCATCATCCGGGTACAACATCTGGTAAAATACTGGAACTACTCGAGGTGGCCATGACAAGTCACTGTCGTTCGCCGCTCATCACAAGAACGTGCTTTCTGATTTGAAGAGACGAAAAATACCTCGCCACCGTGCTTCTCTCTTCCATGGGCAGTTTCTAACTGAAATATACAAAATAAACTAGTAAACTCACAAACTAAGAACCTGTGATGGGTCACACGTCATGCAAGAGTTCTTGAGCCAGTACTTATTCTGAGAGACTCCACTCAAGTTGCCCAACAATGATATGGCACACGTAATCTCTTCAACAAGCTGTCTTGCCTACACTAAATGATATCGTTGCACGGCAGTCTACGATCACTACATGGAAGGCCATCAACAATGCTGGAACCCACTTAACATCATCAAGAGATTCGATGGAAGAACATGAGGGGTTGCGATGGACCTGAGAAAATCTGCCTCACAGAGTTGCGTAGCATCCGCGAACTGGCAACAGTGTGGAAATCCTCAGACAAAACTTCGAATGCCTTCACCATTAACAGCAGCCAAGAAAATAGCTATCGAAATGAGAATTTTTTGCAAATTAATATCTTTCAGTTATACTGTATTTTTTCAATATATATTATTTTGTATATAGTATTTGCCTCACTTCTCTCGCTTCACTTTTTTCTTTCTCTTTCTATCCAGGTAACAGTGGTTACCAAGCGGTAATTGAATATTCTCATATCAAAAGATCAATTTTTTGGGAGAGTACGTGGAAAAAGTATATATATATATATATATATATATATTATATATATATATAATATATATATATATATATAATATATATATATATATATGATTTTCTTACAATTTACTCAGCATTATACATAAACTTTATTTTGTATTATTATAAAATGTATTGTTACGCTTTCGGGGATATTTTCTCAAATCACTTATGTTTACAAATTTAGGATGTTGTGATGACGTCTCACACAGGCGGCCAACTGTATTCCTGGAAGAGTATTAATATAGCCAACCTATTAAAGAAAAGGAAAAGAAGAAGACGAAAGAGGGATGACGTCACAAATCACTATCGAAAGTTATCCCTAATGTTGTTCATTTCTCCGAGCCCCTTTAACTTTTGTTCTTATTTCATTAACTTATAAATCAATAAAGGATTGAGTTATGTGTATTTAAATAAATCTCATAATAGGAATATTTTAATATGGGAATATCAGTTTATTCATAGGTAACAATAGAGATAACCAAGGTCTGTATAATAAGGTCTGGACAATACAAAAAAAAAACATATAGCAGTGTGACTACTCAATGACGTCACTGGAGAACGATTCTATCTATCCATTTATATATCTATCAATCTCTCTATCAATCTATAAATATATATATTGTTTTAGGATATTTATATATAAAACTTATGCACAAAGAAAATCTGATAAAGCATTTTTTTGTTTGGAATTGTTGATATAGGAATTTTTCCTAACGACACTTTTGTATAAAATGCATTTTTAAAGGAAACTACTGACTTTTGGGCCCAGCTTATCAGTCAAAATAGCTGTATTAAGTGTCGTTAAGGAAAAATTCCTAGTATCAACAATTCCCAACAAAAAAATGCTTTATCAGATTTCTTTGTGCATAAGTTTTATATATAAATATTCCTAAAACCAATATATATATTTATAGATCGATAGAGAGATTGATAGATATATAAATGGATAGATAGATCGTTCTCCAGTGACGTCATTGAATAGTTATACTGCTAGGATTACATGTTTGTTTTTGTATTGCCAGACCTTATTATACAGACCTTGGGGATAACGTTCGATAGTGATTTGTGACGTCAATCACTCTTTCCTCTTCTTTCTCTCTTTCTTTTCCTTTTCTTAATAGGTTGGCTATATTAATACTCTTCCAGGAATGCAGTTGGCAGCCTGTGTGAGACGTCATCACAACAACCTAAATTTGTAAACATAAGTGATTTGAGAAAATATCCCCACGCTTTCTTTTGAGTATGATCATCATACAATCAAACAAAAAATAAAATTTTGGCGCTTCCGTGTGTACGTGTTTAAAATATCTCCCTTAGGCCACATTAAAAAATACAAATTTATTTGTGAAGTTGCCCAATTTATGAACTACATAAATAAATTATCAAAATCGGCGATATGGTCATGAAATAAGATGTATCCAATTAACATCTATCAAAATTGAAGCCAGTCAATTATCGAGGGAAATGCAAAGATTTTAATGATATATCTAATCGTGCATTCTTTCCTGTGAAGATTTTTAGCAAGCGCTATTATTATCCTTACGACTATTCATTTCACTTTTTTAATACATACTATTGAAGAGAAGGCTCTTTAATATATGAGCCATATCAGCCAGAGAAGAGAGAGAGGCTGTTTTCTCTACCTTCTCTTAATACTTTTCATTTCTCTCTCTCTCTATATATATATATTTATCTCTCCGAGGCTGTTATGGTCTCCTAATAAAGGACTTAAGTGAAGCTAATGCAATGCCCCTTATAATAAATGAATGATAAAAATCATTATTATTTTGGAGGGTCTTTAAAGGAAAATAAAATGCCTGATTCTTTAATAATAATATTACTATGGCTACAACATTAAAGGAGGATAATATATGTATATAATGCTTAAAAGGGGACTTCTTTGCTTAATATGGGATAGGAGAAAATGGGAGTGTGGGTAGAGTAAGTACATACATATTTACTTGTAAGTAAGCCAAAAAGGGCGGGAAAAGTATGAAGGAAGGTAAGTATGGAAGGAGTAAGTGCGTGTACTTTAAGTAATAGTATGAAATCCTTGCAGCTCTACTTGAAGCTCTAAGTACACTTACATATTAGGGATGACACAGAAAGGAAATTCCTTGTTCGAATCATAAGGGGGACCTTTTTTCTCAAACAGTTGGTAGTATAATATTACTTTTATGCGAACACAGAGCTGCGACTACCGAATGTAAATCGGTATTCGATACTACCTACGGTACATTTCAAATACCGAACCGATTATAAGATATTTCTTAAAACTACAAAAACCGTACCGATTGTCAATCGGTACGGTATATTTGAAAGTATGACTTTTGTAACATTCACATAGAGACATAAAGATATTAAGAGCTTAATTCCCTTCAATAGCAGAGAAACATCGTTCAACTGTCGCTTTGCCCAAGCGCTCCCTTGTGTGAAGAACTGGAACTTTGCAAAATATATAAACAACTACAACTTATAGTATTATAGAGCAGATACACAAATATACATTCATTATAAGCTTATGCTATGAATTGATTACTAGAGTACCAGAAAGTGCATTTAATATCGGACAATAAGAGACAGTAAATAAAAACAAATCTATAGCCTTCCATTTCCTACAAAATCTTAGTACATAAATAATTTACATAAGATTAGCATGCATTAAATTTCAAATAATCTCTAATAAATTATAACAAATTATAATTTAACTACTTAATTATCCTTTGTTAAAAATTGTCCGATATTAAATGCATATGAAGAAGTCACAGAGCAGATACATAAATAAATTTCTCTCTCTTTCTTATCTACCGTACCGAATATCGATCGATACTGTAGATACATAATAAAATTTATCGAATGCCGATATCGATCGGTAGAAGGTATATACCGAATACCGAACCGGCGGTAGATTTTTCTACCGAATCCGAGCTCCTCGCAAACATCAATTCAGAGAGAAAAGTATCATCCCCCAAAAATACTAATTGTCTCTTCTTCAGATGCCTATATCAATGACGTCATTATCTAATCCTTTGAATGGACCCCTCCTATTCCACATTTTACTATTGTTTAAATAAACAACTGTTCATAATAAAAATTATGTTTACATTGTTTCATCATTGTATATGTTGATAAATGGGTCATGCCTCTGACTGAAAATAGTAAAGAAACATCTGATTTTGTTGCTTAGTGGTGAGTTTGGGAGAAGTACTTAATTGTTATTCCTATATTTACGTTACAAATAGTATGGGTAAACGGGGATTCAACGTTACCATTTGAATATTCAGGTTTTAAAGGTCATAATTATAATATATAATTAAGGGGTCAAACTCATCGCCGATGTATAATATATTGTTGGGTTATAAATCAAGTCAATTGAGTGAAGTCACAAATTAAAAAATCTAATTGTGTGGCAATTATGATCATTATGCTGATGTACTCAACTGTCTTTTATTTATATATTTTTTATTTATTGCCAATATTAACATCGATCCCTCCTATGTAGTAATAAAAAAGATTTGGATGCATCAGTGTTTTATACTATTATTATGTTTGGCGTCAGAGATGTTGTCGTTTCTTTGATATGAATGTTTATTTTGATAATGACCATTATGGATAAATAAAATATATACAGTCAACTTCGCCTAAGTCGAAATAGCATAAGTCGAAAAGTCACCTAACTCGAATATAATCAAAAGTCCCATTTTTTCTCCATTGACATGTGTGTAATAAAAATCGTACAAGTCGATTTTTGTAAGTCGATATTTCGCCTAAGTCGAACAGATATTTTGACAGTAACACATACATAAACAAGAAAATAACTTCGCATAAGTCGAAGAGGGCGCTCACTTTCCAAAACACAGCCCGCATGCACTGCACCTGCCGTTCACACTGTGTATTACAAGGAAGCAGACACAGATGGTGATAATTCCCAAATGAGAATATAAAATTTGAGAATATAAAAGGTATGTTCGTCCCTCCAAGCGAGGTAAAATTAAAAAAGAAAGAAATTGTGTCCTCACCCACCTGCTGCCTCGCCGATGATTTGCGACTGCATGTGAGCGAGTGCACACACACACTCCTACCTGTATATCGAATTATTCTTCGACTTAGCAATCACAAATTTTAACTCGAATTTCGCCTAAGTCGATTGTTTTTGCACAGTCCCGAGTGAATCGACTTAGGTGAAGTTGACTGTATATAACGAAGAGACTGAAAACTAGTATTCAATTGTCAGAAGAAGACCCAGCCGAAACATTAACCAACTTCATCTTTGTCTTAACGACAAATAGATACGTCCAACGTAGAAAAACACCTGCATCAGTAAATCTTCTGGTAATAAATTCAGGGGAAATAATAAAGGCAAAAAAAAGGAAATAATGTAAAATTTTATATAATTTTATTTCAACACGACAAATCGTATTGTCTCCATGCGAATATTTTTTAAAAATATGTTTCAAGTGCTGAAACATTTCAAAATAGTCATTAATTTTAGGCTGCATACATTCAAATTATAAAGCTATGTGACAAAAAATATGGGAGTTTTCAAGTTAGATGTACTCCAAAAACAACATGAATTCAGTTAGTGGCTGTAAACCCCTAGCACCAACAATTATTTTTTTGACCATATTTATGAAATGTAGACTTGATTGTATTGCCATTCAAATTACGTAATTAATTCCTTTGTTTCATCTTTTTGCATTTATAAAAACGTATTATTTTCATAAATGGTTCATCCATAATAATATTTTTCATAGATCAATCGAATCACATTCTTTGCCTCATTTACAGCTGTTGCAATACACAGAAAAGTTAAAATCTTAGATTTAACAAATTCCATGTTGTTAAATAAATATGATCATATATAACAATGATTAATAAATATTACTCTCATATATGGCAGCTTTATGGTTATCAAACTTTTCGCGTAATTTGTATAATTATATAGTTTGATGATGGCCAATGTTATCTGCCATTGTTGATGCAAAAAATCGATTCCAACTTATCAATTAATTTTATTGGACCAAAAATGCTGTACATTTATTTGACTAAATTTTATAACAGTTATAAAGTTCTCATTCTATAACAGTGAGTCAGCAACTTCTACTCTACTGAGCAACTCATTGGTGTCCATTATTTATATTTGAAAGAGTTATTTACTTATTATATTTATGTATGAATGTATATTTCATTTGATTATCTTTGCTCCGACTCATAACAATAACAAGGAAATAATTTATTTTTAAATTGCAAAATAAACATTTGTTTGCAATTATTTACTCACTTTAAATTATAAAAAGTATTTGTTCAATATATTTAGTTGTCTTTCACTGAAATACGTGTCTACTTTTTTCATCATTTTCCTTTTTTATCATGGGCCATTTCTTTCGGTGCCATTTTTTCTTGGTTCATTTTTTCTTAGGCCATATCTTTTGGACAACGTGGTAAAACATGCATGAACAACAACATATATATGGAAATTAAGATCTTCTCATTTAACTTTAAAAGTGAAGAAAGTTTATCATTGTGCGAATGAATACAATTAAAATATACTAATCATATTGTCAGCAAACACAAGGACTGCAAATAGAGGAAAAGGATATTACTTTATGTATAAAATATACCAATTAGGAATATTTTAATTTGCTAAAAGGATTTAATTGAACAAAAGCATTCATGTCCTGAGTCATCAAAAAAGTGTTAATTGATAGAATGATCATGTATATGTTTTGTTGCTTTTATTCTTCTTTTTTTAAAGAAACTTTATTGATATAGAGATATTACATTTAAAAAAATATATATAAATAAACATTATAGTTTAAAATTAAATCTCTAATCAAAAATCTAGCTGCACTATATACAAAAATATATTATTAAAAACATTAAGGAGACAGTATTGTAAAAACAGACATAATAAATAATATCGCAAATAATTATTTACGAAATCTTATTTATTATACTAAATAAAATACTAAAGATTTGATATATTATTTTGTTTGTCTTTTAGCAAATTTCCTGTACTGCCTCATAATCTGTTGCAGAAATCGGAGATGTCCAGCGGAGCAAGACGGATAAAATCGTACCAGATCCCCCACATATTTCCCCGGAATGGTATTGATTGTAAGGATATTCACTGCAAAGGCCAGGTATAACGCTGCCGTCGAAATAATGATGGTCCCAATGGATTCAATAACAATTATTCTGTCATGAGTTAATTTCTCCGCCAAATAGCTGCGAATACTGGATAAAATTATTCTTCAATGTAAGATATAAATATTTCTTAAGTATTTGTCAAATGCATTTAATCCATTACCTATTTGCACATTTATTGTGCAACCTGAACTGCAGCGTGTACATGATGTTGACAAGACATGACATTGTTAGAACACACCTGAGAGATAACAAAGCAAATTAGATCTACTCAAGACAAAAACAAAGTATCTCCAATCTTTGACTTTGCTTGCCCAGGATGACTTCATTAAAAAAACCGAACAACGGCAATAATAGTATTCAAAATAAGGGAGATTTATATATTTTTTTAAAGTTTTGAATACTATTATTGATAATAATATTATTAATATTAATAATAGTAATACATTCTTAATGACGTCGCAGTATTAAAAGTATGTATGATGTTTCAACTATTATTGAAAACATGTATTCTATATAACTCGTACCTAAAGCGTTAAAGTAAAGTAGCGCATGCATAACATAAATTATTCCTTTCCCCTCCCAAAAAAATGGACTTAATATTAGTTCTTCTTAAGTCCGTAAGGGGCGCTATTATGCTAGAGCTCTTTGAAAATAATAACAAAGTCCTTTTATTATTTATATTAGGAGTCGTTTTTTATATTGTAGTTATTTGATATATTTCAAATCATCAAATTTAATCCCTTTAAACCGGTTTTAAATAGGATTGTGACGTAATTTCATGGACAACGACATCTAATGTTAAAGGAAATTACAAAATTTTGGCCAATTTTTTTTTTGTTTACTTTTTCCTTGCATGCGCTACTTTACTTTAACGCTTTACTCGGACCTACTACGCATGCGACTAAATTAAAACATGCAAGCCAACCCACTATGATGTTTTGTGTTCAACCATTTGCAAATTAAATATCATTTTATATCCAGCTTATGGTGGTGTACTATTAAAGGTAAAAAAATAAACAATAGTTGGCTCTTACTGATATTGTATTACAGTGTATTGAATATTATTTAAAAAAACAATCCAATAATAATGATAAGCAGCTTTTAAGATTCACATATAAATATACATTGAATTGACAGATAAGCACAAGTCAGTAAAAATAATAAATGAATGTCATTCCTCTGGTCTTCATTTTCTCTCTTGACTCAGGACGCGTCATTCCAAATAAACATCTTTATTCAACACTAACCAGTTCCCGCCATAGAGATATAAAGATATAGAAAGCTGATTCCCTTCAATAGCAGAGAAACATCGTTCAGCTGTATTATGTGTGTTTAAAATAAACAAAGTAATATGTACGACGTCATTGTAAGCTGATCCTAGAGATATATTCTATCTCTATGATCATCTTACGATGACGTAGTACAAATTACTTTGTTTATATTGGACACAAAAATACAGATGAAGGGAATAAGCTCTCTATATCTTTTTATCTGTATGATCTGAACATGTAAATCCACTATTTATACTTTTTGATTGTGGTCTTCATTTTTTCGGAAATATGAGGGGATGTTTAAAAAAGTCGAAAGTGTGCACGATTTGCGCGTACACCCTGTATGTTGTGGACACACTGACGTATTCTCTGAAGAATCCAATAAGCTCTCTATATCTTTATATCTCTATGGTTCCCGCCCACACATGGAGAGTTGCAGCTGGCTCTGACGCCACAACTAGGAACGATATAATTTCTTCGTTCTTCGTCACAGACTACATTTTCTCTTGTTCACATCATTCACAACTACATCAAAATAAGATTTATTTTTTTGAAACTATGTCATTATGGAAGGCATGGCAAGAGTGCCAAAAGTACACAATGTACTTTACTTTTTGCAAGATGCTCTAAAGTTATCTTCCAAAATAATAATAGTAGCACTCTCTTTGAATTTCGTCCATTAGACTAGCTTTGGTTCTATATTATTAATCGCATACTAAGTTTTATCGTGCTCTGAGGTAATGACAGGTTGGACACTGACATCATCATTCAGATGGGAATAGGATGAAGTACTTTTGAAGTTTTAAATGTAGTTATAAAGTCACCCCTCACCGTACGTTTATACGGGGACCTTTTTTCTTGTATGTGATAGTTTGAAGGAAAAGAAGTGTGAATAATCAAAAAGTACTTGGAATTATGCAATAAGGCATCGCTTTATATTGTTTAATGAGATAGAAATTTCATATTATACCGTTTTTATGGCCTTCATTCCATGTCATTTACGCATTCTTTTAATTTATTCGATTAATACATCCTATTCTTATTGCTGCATTAAAACAACTCTCTAAGCATAATAAAAGAAAGAATGAATGAATTAATTTTATCCAACATGACTATAAATAGATTCTCACTCCCACAATAACATATATAATAAGAAAGAAAATCATTGTTTTTGTCTGGTGCCGTGCCGTGTTTCCTCTCTCCAGATCGGCCATTAAACATTATTTGCCTAAGCCCTGGCACACAAAGTTTGATCGTACCGAGAGTCAGGACATTTGTCTTAAGTTTATGACCCTTTTGGACAACCCGGAAGATTGGGAACGGAGGATCCAGAGATTTTATATCTAAAATATCAAATGAGAGGAAGTTTACCACCCAGTTCCAAATATCGACCGATCGCCTTAAATTTTATCGCCCATGAAAAGATTGTGTAGTTTTATACACTCAATACTTCAGGCCTTTGTGGACTGCCCTATGATTTTTTTGCCTATATGGTTCGATAGAATTGCATCCGACTGGATATAAATAAGCATTATAGCGTTAAAATTAGTCTATCGAACCTAGGATCATAACACGCACGGCTATTGAGCTCCCTCCATGATTTATATTTTAAAAAGTTTATTGCTCTCAACGTAAAGGCATGGAAGACGTCAAGGCATATAAATACACCAAAGGCGCAGTACTCTTTGGTCTTGGAGAACAGGATCTCTCCATAAGAGCGAAAGCCATAAATGGTGCCCTCCTCGGGGGAAAGGTTTAATTGCCCGCAAATTGACTACAGATCCATCTGAATTAGTTATGATATCTACCGCAGCTCGGTACGCAGCTTTAGACCTAAAAAATTTCTCTGCTTATGACACTTCATGGACCTTAGCGGCAGATGTGATTAAATATTATCCTGGAATCTCACATTTCACTTTAAAGTCCTTTAAAGAAGAGTTATAAAATATTTTAATAAATGCCTTTAACTGTATTTACTTTTATGTAAACATGTGATCCTTTAACTGTATTTTATTTATGGCTGTTCAGCATCGATACTACAAATTTAAGCTAAAATGCTTCTATATATATAGTTTTTACTATGCATTATCATCGACTTTTATATACATTGCTATTATTATTTTATTTATGTATATTTTCTGAACTGTGAACAATAAAAAAGTATTGTGTATTATTACCTCCGCCGAAGGAGGTATTGTTTTCACTGGTGTTGGTTTGTTTGTTTGTTGGTTTGTCAGCAGGATAACTCAAAAAGTACAGAACGGATTCGGATAAAATGTTGTGGAGTTGTTGAAAATGCCAAAAGGAACAAGTGATTAAATTTTGGCATCTCTGAGTGCAGAATTAAGATGCAAAATGAGCTAAATACTAATAAATATTTCAAGTTAGCCTACTCTGCCAATAGATGTCGCTGTGCTGTGAAATCGGGTGCCGGGAGCGTCTTTCTCTCGGAATTTCCGTCGAGGGGAACCCTCCCCGTTCCTCTACGCCTCCCCAGTCGTGAAAAATTCGATTCGGAAGGCTCATAAGGACCCCGTGACGGCGGAGGTTTGCACTCTCTGAGTGTATATTTCAATTTGCGATAAATACGAATGCAAAGCATTCTTATTTATAGCTAGGGACTATAAAAAAGTTCTTTTTCGAAAACTCACCAAGTATCATGATTTGTTCATTCCATAAAACTTTTCTTTATTTCTCTACGTCCAATAGAGAGACCCATTTATCTGTATAATTGAGAATACAAAAAAACAACATTGTTTTTTACTTAAAGTATGAGCAGTTCCTTTATTTAATTTATATTAAAAGGTGGATTTAATCCATTCAAAGGATTCGACAATGACGTCATGGATGTTGGCCACTGAAGAAGATATAATTATTATTTTAAGGATGAATTTCTTCTGTACAAATGGCTGATGCTCACTCCTAAACAGCCATGATTCACTTTGTAGCATAATGCCAACTGTAATTTTTTAAATTCCCTCTCCTTTTCTTTCAAATAATCAAGTTACAATATTGAACATTACACATGAAATCATATAACCTGAAGAGTTTTATGCCGTTCATTTCATTACCAAATACAAAAGTGGTCGAAGAGATAGTGTTATTTTTTTATAATAAATGAAAACCTATTAATATATGTTTATCTTAAGTTATATCATGTTCTTTATATTATTATGCATATTAGCGTGTTGATTACTCCACAAAAGGTACAGAAATCCAAAATCCCTTATCAAGCAGGTGGTTGTAAATATTTTTATGTATGTACATGTAAAAAACTCGGGCCCAAACAGGGTATCACAGCACAGCTCGAATATTTCTCTTCAAGTGAAAGTATTCCTCTCAGAGTTTCTCTTCCCATTGTTCTCACCTCCTGATGGCCGAGGAAGTTTGGAGTTAAAAACGAAGGGAAAATGAGGATGATAAATAATATAATATAAATAAACCTGTTTTTAAAGAGAAATAAAAATAATTTCTACTAAATTATATTTTTATTTATGAGGAGTTTTAAACATAGATGTCTCTGATTAGGAAAATCTCTTTCTCTGTTATGTTCTCCCACTGCTTTCCGCACCAAAAATTTCCATCTCCTTGATTAAAAAATGCAGGAAGCGATGAAAAATTTCCCATTCCCTTAGAGCGTTTATTGGAGCTCTGCTCCCTCTTCTGGAGTCCTAATGGGTTAGCTTTCATTTTGACGTATTCTATCCCATTTTTCTTATATTAAGCGTTATATGGCGATTAAAGCGTTAAAGGAGATTAACGCATTGCCCTGGCTTGCCTGAAATATTTCACGTACCTCGCGTTGCCTCTTTTCCTTCAAAGATGTCGCTCTGCAACAAATTTGCTGCATCACAAAGTTGTTGTTGTTATCAATCTCATTCAAATATATCAATCTTATTCAAATATATCAATCTTATTCAAATATATCAATCTTATTCAAATATATCTATCTTATTCAAATATATCAATCTTATTCAAATATATCAATCTTATTAAAATATAATTATCATTCATCGATCGTTAAATCATATTTTTACTTTGTTACGAGCAATACGGTTTTAATATAACAATTTCGCCTCTGAAAGGAATACTTGAGGTAGAGTATTTCAATTATTTACTAATATACATTAACATATTTCATATTATAAAAATATGTATTTAGAGCTATACGGATATTATTTGATTGATATAATTTAGAAATTCAATTCTTAAGGTATTTTTAAATATGTTTTTTATTTTATTCTAGACTGACTTATTATTGCCCAATAACATTTGCTTTAGTTATCATGGGTGGATGCTCCGTTCTTGGATGTAACTCCAAAACTGGATCGAAATTCAAAGAAAATTATGGCGACGTTCAGCTCTTCTGGTTTCCATTTCCGAAAAGCCCCAAAGAGATTACAAGAAGGAAACAATGGCTGTCCAGTCTAAAATATCTTCCTCATTGGAAACCAACTCCTACTTCAATGATTTGCGAAAAGTGGCTCCATAATATACATACATACCCTGACTATCTTCAGGGACAAAGCCTCCTTCATGGTGGAGGTGTCTTGTGAGAGCTCCCTTTTCTCGTCGTTAGAAAGTATGATTACCGTTGGAGAAGGCACCCAGATCATGATCCCCTTCGAGCTCCGGCCTTCGTGGATGTCGACAACTTATCTTCAATTCTTTAAGTGTTAATGGACCTTGTAGCGTGGGACACGAAACCGGCGGTCTTGTCAACTATCACATTTAGAAGGTCCAACGAAATATCTGTTATTGCACCGATCATGGGCATTTTTAGATTATAGTTCATTGCATTTTAAAAATATAACTGATTAGATCCTAGGTTCGATAGACTAATTTTAATGCTCTAATGCTTATTTATATCCAGTCGGATGCAATTCTATCGAACCAAATAGGCAAATATATATATATATAATTGATTAAGATTACGTCATATTTAAACAAAGTTGTCATAACTATAGAGATGGATCAATCTTTCGATCCTTGGGTGACCCTTTTATATAAGATAACATTAATAAATTATGTTAATAATACAACCCTACCATTTCACCACAACGCCTCTTGTGGACAAAAATGCATTGAGAGTCTGAAAAAAAAAAGAAAAAAAATATGTTATTGTCTTCGATGCGTTACTTTCCTTTAACGCTTTAATGGCGATATGTCAAGAGATGATGCACCACCGACCGATATAATAATAATATTAAAGAAGTACACTTTACTTTAATAATTCTTAACATATTGCTACTTAAGATGGCTGCCGTATTGAAAATAAAGAGTCTAGAATAGTAATGGGTCACGAGTAAAACTCGTTTTTTAATACTCGAGTTTTATTTAGTAAGTAAAAAAGTCTTCAAATACTCGACTCGTGCATGAAATCGACGAGCTTTTACTCGTTACTCGGAGGAAAACTCATTACTCGGAGAAAAACTCGTTACCACGTGTAAATTTCTTATTGAACGAAAAACTCGTCCCTTCAAATAAATATAAACAATACATCATCTAAAAGTCAGGAAACGACCGGATACGTTTTTTCGCTGGGATCCGGACCGGGACTCTAATATATTCGTTCCTTTATAATTCTGAAAGAGACGACATTTAAATAAATCCTATTATTAAAAAAAAAAAAGAAAGTGAGGAAGTTTTTTGAAAAATAAATTAAAGATTTTTTTGAAATATTAAGAATTCTTTTCTAAAAAAACGTCCTCACTTTCAGAATGACGAGGGAACGAATATATTAAGTCCTGGCCCGCTGATTTTTAGACACCGGGACAGAACGTTCAAAAAACAGCCGGGCCGGGTACCCGGTTGTTTCCTGATATATTATATAAATATATATATATACTATTTGAGCTGTGAATAAAAAAAATCTCCCTTTTTATATGCATATATAATAATAATGTTTTTGGAATGTCTCTTTCTTTTCAAGCAACTGCAAATGGACCAATCCAGTGAATAATAATCTTCAGTCTCATAAAAATTACTTGGAAACGTTGCTAATTATCTCAAAAGGCCTCAATCTAGTGTTTGAGGGGATTTTTTTCGATCCACTTGTCTTAATCAAGACAATTTTGTTCAAAATATACAATGATAATGGAACAAGTATTTCAACGAACCAGAAGTTTGTTTCGAACAAGGAGAATATAAATAAGGTGAGGCAATGGGAATCGACGTAGGCAATTGCAGTGCGACAGCTGACTATTTTGTTGGGATATCACAAGTGCTACGCTTGAATTCTAGTTCAGTTTGTATTGTAAAGGGAAAATGAGATATTCTCGAGGAAGTAATGGTGTTTGTGCCATCCCCTCTTGCTTTAATCCTCGAGATTCATAATATTTTGCACTTCCGACGAGGGATCCCAATATCCAATATCTATGGATTGCACGATGCAGAAGATCCGACAGGATTGGCCTAAAGAATGCGAAGATCTGCGATCGTCATTTTACTCCAGATAACTTCCAAAGGAAAATTCAGGCTGGAAGAATAGGAAGAAGCTTTAGTCTCAAGTTGTTCCTTCACTCTTCATCCCTGGATCACCCTCCTCAGTTTGTCCAAGTCCTTCAGACAGGTTCGTCAAGAAGCCCGTGAACGAAAAAATTGTGAGTTGACTAGTGAGAAGGAATAAGGACCTCTCAGTCACGAAAATGAAGCTGTCCTGCTACAAAGATAAGTGCCTCAAACTTAGCTCATAACACTTTAAGGAAACTTTAATTAGAACCTCATTGGAAAATATTTACACAGCGAATTCAAACAAGAAGGTTTATTAATCCTTTGACAAAGTTCATTCGTGGCTACTCAAAAGAAGATGTAACTACCGCCCTCATTCTACGGAGCATATGTACCCGGGCCTTTGAGTACTTGCGCTCACGGAAACCCCTTCCTCTGCCTAGTCGGTAAACACAGGAAAAATTCCAATGACTGTTCCATCGAGGGTCTCTCCTATATTGCTGGATACTCAGGAAGTTTAAAGACCTTCACCTACATTTGGGGAAACAGACGAGTAACATTGGAGGATTTGAAGAAACACAAAGTCCTTGGATTGAGTTATTACTGCCCCTTCTCCCGATTTTTGAAGTTCTGCCACCTCTTAGAAAATCATTACAATTTTTTTCATAATAGCCATCAAGACGCAATCGATAAAGACCCCATGTTTTTCTAAGAATTTTTAAGCCACTTATCAATTTATATCCAAATTGGTCAAAAGAAATTATTATTGCTTTTGTAATATAAAAAAAGAATACGGATTCGAGTTGATTTTCTTAATAAGCTACTTAAACTGAAAAATGCTAGTGAAAACTTAAACACATAGGCCAGGTTACTAATTAGCGGAATTATATTCATATTCTTATGTTCCCCTTTTTTATATGTACATATGTAGAATTCTATTATTGTGATTTATAAATGTCTTGAAATAAATGAAAATCTTGAGTTTAAAAATTATTTTTATTCTTTGAAATTATTATTTGCTAATTACTTAAAATAATGAATACTAATGATAAATCATTTACTTAACAAATTTTTCATACAAAATGGGTTCTGTACACTAGCACAGAACAATTGTAATAAATTATTTTCAATTGAAAGATAAAGTTGAGAAATAATTACACAGTCATATCACTAAAAAATAATGTTTTTTCATTGTAGCATTCGTGACGTCACAAAACTCTTCCTTTTGATCAAGAGCATAAGTCAAAGATTTCCTCTTTGACTCACCTTATTTATATTCTCCTTGGTTTCGAATAACTGAATATTAATTCAGACTTTGATATCAAGTAATCTATGAAAAAATATCACTTCTAGCTCAAAAACTGTAAATCCTAAAAAAATATCAATTATATTAAAACTGAGCGCGAGGGATAAATTTAAGAATTTTACAAAATAAAGGACTTAAACCCCATTTTTTTAAAATGAGCAAGATATCCCGAACTGCATAGAGCTTCTATATCGTATGTATGATTATTTCATATCAATCAGGATGTTAAAGGATGTTCTAAAAAATACAAGTATTCCTAGGAGTATCAAATTTTTCTTCCTTTCCATATGTATTAAATAAAAATGAGCTCTCACAAGTAACGAGTTTTTTGCGAGTTTTAAATTTTACCCGAGTTACGAGTAAAAACTCGGAAATACTCGAGTAATTTTCTTACTACTCGCCCAAGCTCGAGTAGTAAATTTAAGCTCGTGACCATCACTAGTCTAGAAGGAAAGTGAGGACAACAAGAATAAAAAAAAATATTTTATTGGCCTGCTGGCATTCGAAATAGTTCTCTTACATTCATTTCATAATTTCATTCCTATTTCATAATACAATTCTTCTTTAGTATTTATAACGGAATAGATTTGGAAATAGATTTTGCATGCAAACACCCTTCAATCACAGATTCAAATGGCATATTGGTGAAAATGTTTGTGTTTCCTAAGAATCCCAAGATAGATTTAGCTGTGAAATGTGATAACACAAAAAATGGTTGGTATTTTTTTCCATTTTTTCATGCTTATAAAATGCTTTATTAATTCAATGGGACCACTTTGAAGAGCAAGATACATAGAGATAAAAACATAGACTGAAAAGTCCCGGGCTGCTCCCACATACACAGAATTCGCCAGATTTGACTCGCAGCGACTACTGGCTGTTCGCAGACCTGAAAAAAATGATCGCAGGTAAGAATTTTGCACGAATGAAGGAGTTGTCTCTGAAACTGAGGCCTATTTAGGGGCAAAAGATAGATCGTTCTGCAAAAGTGATAGTGGCGCTGGAATGATTGCGTTGCTCTTGATGGAGATTATGTTGATGAATAAAGCTAATTTTGAACAAAAAAACCGTGTTTTCTTTGTTCGGCCCGGGACTTTTCAGCCATATGTTATCTTGAGCCAAGGCTTCTCTGTTTATCTTAAAGAAATCCCCCAACACCATAAAGAGACATTTTTCAACCATTTTTAACCTGCAAGGAAGGAAACCTCCATTAAATAGGGAATGCGTTAAAGAGGAGATAAATATTTCCATAAAATGTTTTTTTTCTAGTTATGTTATTAACTTTTATCCTTAACAACGATAATTTACATTGTCTCAATTATATGAAATCATTTTACTGACTACATTTGTAGTACATGAACACGTTTCGGAAATTATATATGGTTTTTGTTGATTTGTTTTCAAAATACAGTAGGGGAAATATATAGGAGAATGAATCCCTATTTTTTTACAACCTATACTGATCTTGTAATTAGTCACGTTTTGATTCATATGATTATCTTTTAAGTCCCTATAGTGTCCTAACTATAATTATTCAATTAAAAATGTACAAAGTAAGAGTGGAAGAGTAGATTTTTTCGCTAAAGTATTGTACACAAAAAATAATAATGGTTTCATAATTTCCAAATATTTATTGTTTTTTTCTAAAGCATTTTCTTTGATAACAATCAAACGCTGCTTTTTTATTGGATTTTATTACAATTTATTCACAATATTTTGGTTTTTAACTCACACTTTACAAAAGAAGAAAAGATTTTATTTTCTCTTAACAGATCCGCTAAGAATTTTGTATCCCCGATGCCTTGGCATCTTAAAATGAATTTTACGATTTTAAAAAACGAAGTACATGGAATTTTATTGGAATATATGAGAGAGCTTAATCTCCCCCAAAAATGGCGTTTTATAATTTTAGACTCATTAAAAAATATAGTAGATGGTAGGAAATTTACTGCACAGCTTCAGATTCTGGGAGGTGTATAAAATTCTTTCGACCGTGCAAAGACTGTGGTAAGGTATACAATGATATCGTACATGCTTTTACTGGTTGCCAGGCTATCTCCATCTTAAGAACTTTTATAAAAATCAACGTTCCGGAATGGAAAATGGTCCAAAAATATTATTCAAGCCATTCTTCTGTTTGGTTTGGCCGGCAGGAAAAAACAATCATCGCTGGAGTCGAAGGCGATTGAATTCGCCATCCTAAATTCAAAAGCTCTGATTGCCAAAAGGCTATCCACTTACACGGAATTAAAACCAAATGAAATTAGAGCTATTATACTGGCCGCAGCTGCCAGGTATACAGCTTTAAATTGAAGATACCACAGGAAGACAATACCAATTGGACGCTCGCCATCAACCAATCAAATATCTCCCAACAACGGCGCTGCAACATAAAAAGTTTTTAATACAAATAATCAATCACTTCAAAAAAAGTAGTAAAAAATTTACATGATGATTAATTTTATTTGTTTATACTTCTAAGTTTAATTCAATGCCATATTCGTGGCATTGAAGGGAAAGTGAAGTTGCAAAATCAGATCTAACTCAACTTGGAAAAGTTCTCTATCTCTCTGTAGACCAACAAGCGTTTTAAAAGTCTCCAATTAGTGGATTTACTCTTCACATTGCATCAGCAGGGAAAGTGCGCTTTCAAGACCCCGGGATGCTCCGACTGTTGAAGAAAAAGAAGAAACTGTTGAAAAAGACGACATCGAACTTGATGATAATAAGGAAAATAAAAATCAACATATTGACAATGATAGAAACACCACAGAAGATGGAAACAATTAAAAAATTAAAGACACTGGAAATCATGACAAGAACGACAGAAAAATCTATGGAAAAGAAGCGAAATATCCTATTACTAGATCTATCGGATTAACAGAAGTGTTCCCAAAGACAATAAAAAACAGTCAAAATTAATTGTTTTTTCAAGAAATTGAAATGATTGTTAAGAAAAGTAATTGATCATGTGTCATATTCTTGTACTATTAAAATGTAACTCCATATTACTGTTGTAGCACATATACCCCGTTGCGTGGTCGTGCTCATTTCTTTAGTTTGTATGTGTGTTATATATATTCATATGTATGTATATATACGTATATCTATTGTGATGCAGTAATAAACTTCTAACTAACTACAACTAACTACTTCTAAGTTTAGTGTATTAGTACTTTGTATTTATTGTTTGTTGATAATTTAATTGTATAACCGTATTTTTTTATTGCTGTGCATGTTTTATTGGATCACCGTGTGGTGATTTCAGCAAGCAATAATTTTAAACTATAATGTTTTATTTATGTATCTTTACGCAATGCTTGTCTGGAAAAAAAAAAAAAAAAAAAAAAAAAAAACACACATATTAACATTTCATATTCACCTTTAAAAAATATATTATACTTAAAATTGTCTTTTTCTCTAAAATTTCACTATTCTTGAGTTTATTCGAAGTATTGAAAATATCCCTTTAGCAATTTAACTTCTTTTTCATTGAAGTCCCCATCAAGAAATCTTGCAGGCTCAGTCGGGGGTCTCATGGGGTTAAATCTACCACTGACCCTTTTTAGGGAGAAAAGACACGCAGCCTAAGAGTTTTGCACACCTTAGCTTGGTGGTTCCGCCAGGAGTACTACGGGATTAAATCGACCGCCGACTCTTATTAAGGGGAAAAACATTCGGTTTTGTCATACCCTAATTTAAAGATTGCGCTGGCCCCAGCCCGGTGCCCCACGTGTTCAAATCTACCACAGACTAAGATGTAAGTCTGAAAACCTCTTAACTCGAGATTCTTTTACACCTAAGAGGAGTCGGTGGTGGTCTATTCCAACTTATTAGATCCTCAGATAAGGCAGCATTACCCGCGAAATTATTGTCTGAAAAACTTGATCTGTATTTTTACGACCCAGAAGGGTCTGTAGTAGATTCAAACCCATGGGGCACCCGGCTGAGGCCCAAAACCGATCCTATAAATTAGGATATACAAAATCCTACGGCCGGGTGTTTCCCCTTTTAGAAGGGCCGGCGGTGGATTTCAAACACATGGGACACCCCGGTTAAAGTAGGCGCATTCCGTAGATGAGGGTAAACGAAACTTCCGTGAGATTAGGTTTTACAAAGTAAAAATAAATAGCGCGAAAAAGGTAACTACTAAAAAACTTCGTGACAAAAAATACCCACGAGAAAAAGAAAGAATGAGTAAAATGCTTCACCACCAAAAAGCTTCGCGAAGATAAATATTCACTAGAAAAAGGAGAACGAGGAAATTGACTGACTATAAAAGTGCAAGTGAGGTAAATACCGACGACTAAAAACTGAAAAAATTAAAAGAAGACGAAATACAAAGTTTAAACAAAATCGGTCAACATTACGGGGGTGCGCAACGAGGTCAAAGTTTGAAATTTAGTAAAAATATAGTTTTCCGCAAATTTCTTGAAAATGGTGGGCGTTTGATCGATTTGTTCAACTTTATTTCGTCTTCTTTTATTCACCAAGAAACAGAAAATTCACATGGTTGCGAAAATTTCAAAATTTGAAAAATAAGAGACAGCCCAATATATAAACATATAATAATATAAACAGAAGGGAGAGAGTATTTTGCCTCACTTCTCTCCTTCTTTTTTCTTTCTTTCTATCAGGTAACACTAACAGCAGTTACAAGTGGTAATGTATATTCTCATATCAAAAGATCATTTTTTTTGGAGAGAGTAGTGCAAAATGATTGCTTATTTCTCTTAAAGTATAGCGATTTTTAGAACACCAAACATATCAAATGAAAGCTTGGTAACCAGCTTAAATTTTGGTATACTAAATCATGTCAATTTAATAAGTAGAGAGTTATATGTACATTAAAAAACCTATCGCGTACAAAATGACGCATATAATGGATTATAAATGCGTCAGAGACTAGTTAAATTTTGAGAGGATACCTTGACACAAATCTAAGAAACACATTATCATTTATTTTTTTCATAATCAATTTCTTATAGGTCAATACAGGCTCTGATCATATGATGTAAACTCAGATTGTACTGAATTCTGAATTGATAGAATGCAACCAAGGTCATTTTTGGATTTATCATCCAAAGGATTACTAAACTTAAAAATATTATTTACTCTGAAGCGAACAAGTCATCTTCTACAGGCGAGTGAAGTTAATTGATACAAAAAAGCTATAAAATATGCTATCATTACACACTCCATTTTTTCTTTGTTTTTACTGAAAACTTTGTTTTATTAAAAAATATCAACATACGTCTGGTAGTAAATTAGATTTCCTTTAAATTAATAATTATTATTGAAGTCTGTAACGTCCACCATTTTGAAGAAATTTGCGGAAAACTATATTTTTACTAATTTTTTAAAACTTTGACCTCGTTGCGCGACCTCGTAATGTTGACCGATTTTGTTCAAACTTTGTATGTCGTCTTCTTTTATCACCAAGAAACAGAAAAACCACAATGTTGCTAACATTTCAAACATTTGAAAAATAAGAACAGCCCTAATATATATACATAAGCTCAAAACAGTTTACTTCGCTAAAATTATCTTGAAAAGACTGTACCGTATATTTACGACTTCTTTAATTATATTTAATTATAAGCTCAAACCAGTTTAGTTAGTTAGAAATTATTACTGTTTACAATAGACAAACATATACATATACATAACTAAAGTAAAGAACACAACCACACATTGGGGTATCTGTGTTACGACAGTAAAAGTAAAGTAATCATATTTATATATTAAAATGTTTCATTATAACATTTTTCATCTTTGTACATTTTAAAAAACTTGATTATTTGTTTCCTCATCCTCCTCTTGCGAAACTAGGTGCCTTTCGTAGGACAAAGCGGGGCATTTGTAGATTAAATGATGAGCAGTCTGTGTTCTTCCAAACAGAGATCACATATTTCCCTCGTGTTTTTCCATTTACTCAAATGAGAGAGAAATGGTCCATGTCCGGTATAGGCTTGGACAAGAAGTTGGGCATCTTGATGTCGGTGTTTTGATGGGGTTTGGCTTCGGGGTTTTAAGCATGGAGCGTGTATGCTTCATCTTTTGGTCATTTCTATATCGGTGACACCATTTGTTGTAAAAGAAATCGTTAAGTGTTTTCTTTATATAACTTGGAGGAACACCGACATTTTCCGGATTTTGCTCAACCAGCTCAAACCAGTATACTTTGCAAAAATTATCTTGAAAAGACTGTACCGTATATTTAACGACTTCTTTAATTCATTATGCATGTTTCCAGCTGGCTCTGAGACAGCTGTCTACAGCGACAGTCCTATGGACGTAACTCTACTTTAAGGTTGCTGGTTTTCAGAATAAAAACAATGAAATTCTGCAATTATTATCCAGTGATATTATCCTATGTAATGTATCCTAATAAGTCTCTTAAAATGACGTCAACATGAGTTTATTGATATTTTTTTCTATTGTATTGCCTTGGTATTAGGACTTTGACTTCTCTTCGTTGCTTCCTCTACTTTAAGTAGATATATTTAAAAATGTTATGCTTCCAAACTCCCGAATAAACATATTTTTCCGTTGGTAACAATGTTTTCTTTTCTACGGCCGATAGATAGAGTGATGATCCATTTATCAACATATATGAAGAAACAAAATGAACTTTTTATCCTGAGTATGATCAGCCACTTTATTTATCTAATTATAATATGAGGCATTTGCCATTCAGATGGTTCGATGACCTTGAGAAGAGACGGTCTTTGTTCTGAAGGATGGTATATTCTCTCTGAAACAGTCTCATTACCTCCGCCGAAGGAGGTATTGTTTTCACTGGCGTTGGTTTGTTGGTTGGTTGGTTTGTTTGTCAGCAGGATAACTCAAAAAGTACGGAACGGATTCGGATAAAACTTTGTGGAGTTGTTGGAAATGCCAAAAGAAACAAGTGATTAAATTTTGGCATCTCTGAGTGCAGAATTAAGATGCAAAACGAGCTAAATACTATTACATATTTCAAGTTAGCCTACTCTGCCAATAGATGGCGCTATGCTGTAAAATCGGGTGCCGGGAGCGTCTTCCTCTCGGAATTTACGTCGAGGGGAACCCTCCCCCGTCCCTCTACGCCACCCCAGTCGTGAAAAATCCGCCTCGGAAGGCTCATAAGGACCCCGTGACGGCGGAGGTTTGCACTCTCTGAGTGTATATATGCCTCTAGTTTTTTAATTATTTTTTAACATAATGCTGACATTGGTTATGACTTGATATAATCGCAAAATTCACGAGCCGATTATTTTTCAAGTGACTGAGTCTACCTTAAAGTAGAGCAAACTTCTAATCACTTAATTGCCATTCTTATTGTATTTTATAACAACAAAAATATTTTGTATTTGGTTCCTTATAACAATTACATTCAACTTTTGAGGTCTTTCAGGGTTGCTTTTTAAATTAAATTTATGCAACATTCATTTTACACAATATTGTAATAGAAAGTTTTTAAAAGTTATTCCTTAAAATACCTACATGCCCTTTAAATGTGATAATTGATCCTCATCCAACACCTTCAGCGTCTACAAACATATATTTTTGTATTTTTTATTACAAAACATCACACTCGTCAGCTTTAAATTATTATTTTATTACTTACTTAACCTTCACCTTTTCAGAAAACAAATCAAGTCAACTTCATCTTAGGTTTAGTGATCAACCTGTTATATTTGTTTCGTTAATTTAAGCTTGACTTAAATCACTGAATATATTATCCTGCTTTTGTACGGATTGTAAATCATGGAATTATTTTTTTATATTTATGATTAAAGGTGGAGTAATTAAATATAATTACCCATTCCGAAGTTTAGTTTTTAAAAGAAAGACTTAATGACAGAATATGGGATACACTTTTAAATAAACTCTATTTTTATTATATATCAATTCTAATATATCTATATATATATAAAACATATATTTCTATACATATACACACACAAAAACATATATATATATATATATATATATATATACCTAGGATAGGAGACAGAGGGGCAACTGCCCTCCCAAAATTCGGATGAGTTCTCAAATTCGGACAAATTGGTTGAGGTACAAAGTCAGGAACCGGATTTTTAATTATAACAAAATAAATATAATATAATGACTAGTATGTAATTATAAAAAGAAAATATTTTTTCAGCTTTCTTCATTCGATTATTTTTTCACCGATTTAACATATGTAATATATATATATATATATATATATATATATGTACATATATGTATATATATATATATATATATATACATGAATATATAGGTATATACAATTTATATATATATATATACTTACATGGAGTACTGGAAATTTCGGCTTGTGTCAAAGCGTCGTTGTGGTACTCCTATAGGCGTATTAGCCGGGTTATTCTTCAAAATAGCATCTACATACAAGTACATCTTGGCGCTGAAGAGTGTTTCTCGTTTATTAGGTACGATAGATGTTTTTCTACAACCTTAATCGATGTTAAAGTGATGCCATTGTCAACAGATTTGTATTCACACACATTTCTGTAGAATGTGAGACCATTCTATCTTGTATCTATGACTGTGTCACAAGTCGCCACTATGTTCCATGAAGGTGCAAAATAAACAAATAAAGGCCTGAATCCTAAGCAACTGCTGCTGAATTGTAATAGTTGATTGAGGAAGCAAGGCAATACTTTTCTCCATTAGAGCCAGGTTCAGGTGTAAATTAGTTTAGCCATCCAACTTACCTTTTTCAGCTCTCCTGGTCGTCGAAAGGTCACTATGTTGCCATTTTTAATTTATGTATTTAAATATACAAGACATTACTGACTAAACTTAAGGAAATAATCTTGTTTGTAGTTGAATCCCTATAATGAGTTCAGCCTGCAAATTGCCTATAAATTGTGGCTCAGCATCCTCTGGAACATAGTGCTTCAGTAAATGCCATTTGGTTGCAGGTTCCAGTTGTTCTGTAGACGTGTAAACAAGGTCACTTTAAGCTACGGTAATGGTCGTCCAATTAAATTATGGATGGCAACACAAGTTATTGTAACAGGACCGGTGTTTGAAGCAGTAGTGTCAAATACCATATTAACCACCTGATCAGTATACTTCCAGTCCTGAGGAGCTTGCATGCCAGTCGGCCGATAATTGTTCCACTTATTTCATCGGTCTCTTTCATATATGCTGGTACACCGAGTATATTGATTAGCTATGCATCTCCACTGTCGGACGGTCCCCGAAATGGTATGCATTGTTGAGTGCTGATGTTAACTTGATGTTCCAGTGTAGGATATCATTACTCTTGCAGATCTTTACAGATAGTTTTTAACAAATAGGGTATGGAAACATTTTCCTAACGGCCTCGTAATTTCACTCGCATATTAAACCAGCTTGTTGCGTTGGTGTCATCTTCATTTTAGTAGCCAGTTAACCATGCTTTGTGCGAATATGTACATATCTGTGGCATCTTTCTTCTTTGGCTTGCCCATGAGTTTTTTTCGCAGTCGATGAAGCAACTTTATCAGTACTGCTATCCCCACCACTTTCTCTAATTTAAAATGTTCTAATGTTTTAATAACATTAAATAATACAAAAATTAGATTAAGTCAGCATAGAACTGGACCGAGTGAAGGGATAGTTCCTATTTCCACAATCATAGATACCCTTGTCTACTAAATAATGAAATGGTTTGTTGGACCTCTAAATCACGTCGTATCGCTTTCAAAACTGGCATGCAATATTTTTTGCATACATGATCACACTTTATGATACAACAACTCAATATTCGATCAAAGATGCCTTTTGATGCCCCTAATATATATATATATATATATATATATATATATATATATATATATATATATATATTATATATATATATATATATATATATATATATATATATATATATATATTAGGGTTGTTCTTATTTTTCAAATGTTTGAAATGTTAGCAACATTGTGGATTTTCTGTTTCTTGGTGATAAAAGAAGACGACATACAAAGTTTGAACAAAATCGGTCAACATTACGAGGTCGCGCAACGAGGTCAAAGTTTTAAAAATTTAGTAAAAATATAGTTTTCCGCAAATTTCTTCAAAATGGTGGACGTTACAGACTTCAATAATAATTATTAATTTAAAGGAAATCTAATTTACTACCAGACGTATGTTTGATGTTTTTTAATAAAACAAAGTTTTCAGTAAAAACAAAGAAAAAATGGAGTGTGTATTGTTAGCATATTTCATAGCTTTTTTGTATCAATTAACTTCACTCGCCTGTAGAAGATGACTTGTTCGCTTCAGAGTAAAATAGTACTTTTAAGTTTAGTAAAACTTTAGATGATAAATCCAAAAATGACCTTGGTTGCATTCTATCAATTCAGAATTCAGTACAATCTGAGTTTACATCATATGATTCAGAGCCTGTATTGACCTATAAGAAATCGATTATGAAAAAAAAAATAATAATGTGTTTCTTAGATTTGCGTCAAGGTATCCTCTCAAAATTTTACTTTGTCTCTGACGCATTTATAATCCATTATATGCGTCATTTTGTACGCGAGATAGGCTTTTTTAATGTACATATAACTCTCTACTTATTAAATTGACATGATTTAGTATACCAAAATATTAAAGCTGGTTAACCAAGCTTTCATTTGATATGTTTGGTGTTCTAAAAATCGCTATACTTTAAGAGATATAAGCAAATACATTTTTACGTACTCTCCCCAAAAATTGATCTTTTGATATGAGAATATACAATTACCACTTGGTAACTGCTGTTAGTGTTACCTGGATAGAAAGAGAAAGAGAAGGGAGAGAGTATTTTGCCTCACTTCTCTCCCTTCTTTTTTCTTTGTAGTCAGTAATCAGTATATTACACTCAATTTAATTTGTAAATTGGGTTTTCGTATTGGAAGAAAGAGATGCTGTTATTTTGCAAAATTTTGTTTAAGCTTTTGTTCAGTTCAACTTGTTTGTAACTACCGTTTTTTGTAAAAGATGGATTGAATTTGTTTATCTCTTTAGGAACATAGCTTGATGAATATCCAAATATCAGGGAAAGCAAGGTTGATTAATTATTTTATAATAATAATATATTTAAACATTTTTTCCGATTATATTTTGCATTTATTTAATAACTGACAAACTGGTAGGAACAGCACTTGTCGTCCTATTACTCGTATAATGAATATAATTGTAGATCTATTGTAAAACGAATTTAAATTATCAGTATGTTTTGGGAACCGAAACTGAAAATATCAAACCATCGAATGGGTTCTGAACCGTAAAAAGAGGAATCATCTCTCAAAAAGAACTAAAAATGTCTTTTTATAGGCACTTATAAATATTCTTCTTCCTTCTCCTTTATTGTTTAGATGATATATAAAATTATATAAAAAATAATATATAAGTAAAATAAACATTATAGTGTATGATAAAAATCTAAACAAGAGGTAAAACAATAAACAAAATATCAAACGGGTATTTATTTAAAATATTTCAAAAAAAAATTCATAATTTAAAAATATTCTTGTGATTTGGATGAATAAATTTGATGACGTTCCCGCATGGACCCATGAGTCCTCGGTGTCGGAGGGGATCTTGAGGGAGAGGGCGGTGTATCGGGCGGCAGCTAGGTGCATCACATATCGAAGCATAGATGGTTTTACCATTTCTTTTTTTCGTCAAACACTCGCTATGTAGGTTTTGGAGTTTGACAGAGCAAATTAAATTGCATGACTTTTATGGGATTCATGTCCTTTTTTCTTTAGGAGACCGAAGAGGATTGTTGATTTCGTATATTTGCAGTTGTTGACCTTAAATCCCCTTACGTTGTTTGACAGAAACTTTTTTAATATTATGACAAGCGGACAGTCAACAAATGTGTGTGCGACGTCGTTGTACAACTTGCCACAATTAAAGCAATGGAAGTCAAAGGATAAACAGCCAGCAGAAATCTGCAACTGAGCCGTGAACTTTTTTCCGTCGTAGATTCCAGAGAGAGAATTTAATATCCTTGATTTCCATTCTCCTGAAGGGAAAGCTTTTTATATGGACGTTGTCAATAGACTCAGCTTCCTCATAGAAGCATAGAAATGACATTTTGAGGTGTCATGGACAGGGGTGTGTGTGCAAATGAGCTGCTCTTTCCAAAGGAAAACGAAAACGTCCATCACGAAATAGATAATCGGGCGATGTACGATGAAGACTTAAAATATTACTAATTATTGCCTTTTCTTCCAATACTGATGGACTATCGAGATTTAAAAAAACCTTTTTCTTGGTGTGTTTACGAATGATATCCACAGTGCAGTCGCTTTTAAAGTTAGGGACCCATCTCCAAATAATCCGTTACGCTGCACCCCAAGTTTCTGATAGCCTCGCAGTTTGTGCATTGGTAAGATCAGTTCCAAAGAGTAGACGAACATTCAAATCATTGTTTGTTATAGTACACCTCCATTCCTTATCCGGACTCTTAGTGATGTCAAAAAAACTTTAAGATAGATTTTTGGTAAAATCGGAGATAAGAGAGCTAGACCTCCTCCAATTTGTTTTTTAGGTCTTTTTAGTGTAGGAAGATAGCGTCGATGGAAAAGTTTGACATCTTCCTCCAACAAAGCCTTTCCTGCGATTATCGGAGAGATGGAAGCCTTATACAACACGGCAGGAACGATTTGAGAATTGTAGAGGTCAATTCTCTTTTGGAGATTAAACCGTCTAAGACTTAAGATCTGGTTATTGATGAGGCAGGAAAATTTATTCCAATTGTTCTCGAGAATGCCCTCGAAACCCCAGTCAATTCCTAAGATCGAAACCTTCTTTTTTACGAAGCAATTATGGACCATCTTACCCTCCAATGGATCCCATAAACCTATAGGGAGGACGAAAGTTTTAGATCGGTTAAATTCCAATCCAGACCTTACTTTGAACTTGTCAAAATTTTTAAGAACAATTTCAACTCTTTTAATCAGTGGCACCTCAGAGTTTGCTTCTAGAGTTAGAGTATATCATCCGCATAAAGGTCAATCAGATGTTTTGAATCATGAAATTGGACTCCAAATCCGGTATATTTTCGCTTTAACTCAACTACAAGTTCTTCAATAGCGGCTATGAAGAGAAGAGATGCAGACGGACATCCCTGTCTACAGCTTGTCCTAAGTAAGATTGGTTTACTTTCAAGACCTCCTAAGGTTATCACTGACAATCCATTTAGCAGAAGAGCATGAAAAGGGTTGAAAAATTCCTTTGGCAGCAATTTCCTCACCGATCGAAGTATCTGTTGGTGGGAGATATAATCTAAGGCTTTTTTGAAATCTATTCCCACCAGAGCTCCATATTTTCCTCTAGACCTGACCGAATCTATCACTGCTTGGATATTACAAGAAACGTCGGAAATTTTGCGATTCCTTAAGAAACCCTTCTGGTTATTCCCAATTTTTGTTTTTCCAGTGTATTTCAGTTCTTAAAATTCCAAAGTAATAGCGTTAAAAACATAAATAAACATTGTAATCTAAAATTAATACTTTGGAGAAGAACGACAACAATTAAAACATAGAACAAAAATTAATCAAACATAAAATGGCACAATACATACTTTAAAAAACGCTTCTCCAATACTTTAATTAATAAATCACTTTGAATATTTCAAAATCCGACGTAAAATCTTTAAATGAGATAGGGAACTTGATGGGAAGTATCGTACCTCCTCTGAAGCAAAGGTCCACGAGTCGTTTCGAAGAGACGGAATTTTCAGGGAAAAAGCAGTGTATCTGGCTGCAGCTGATAGCAAAATTGCTCGTAGGTCTGTTGGTTTCACATAATCTCGCTTCGTTAAAGAGCTTCGACGTTTAACAAAGTAAAGTCCACGGCCTTAGAGTTGTCGGAACGACGTCTTTTTCTTTTTTGAAGCCCAAACAGCACAACTGCCTTTATAATTCCCTCCCCACAACTATCCAGACCTCTGACGTTTAAGGAAACGAATTTCTTCAATATAGAGACAGCCTGACAATCCACGAAGGCATGTAAGGTGTCACTATAAAGTCTCCCACAATCCTTGCAATGCTCCGAAAAGATTATGCTGTTAGAAGAAATTTGTAGTTGGCTTGTGAATGTCCTCCCGTCGTGAATTCCAACTAAGGACTGATTTATTCTCTGCCTCCATGTTTCAGGAAGCTTTAATAAACTGGGAAAGAAATCAGTCAACCCCTTAGTTTCGTAGCTCAAATTGGAAAATGCCATTTTGAGGTGCCACGGCCGTGGCATTAAATGAACAACAGCGGCCTTTCTTAGAGGGAATTTAAACCTTCCATCATCAAATGGATATAATAAGAGACTGGAGCGCATGGATAAAACATTGTTGTTTAGAGCTTTTTCTTCCAAAACTGCAGAATCTCCCAAATTTTTGAAGAAATAGGGTCTCGAGTGATTTTTCCGAATGATGTCCACTGTTGAATCACTGAGAAATTTGGGCTCACACTTCCAAATTATTCTCTGAGCTGCCGCCCAACTTGAGGAAATACGTTGCGTGGAGTTGTTGGGAGATCAGTTCCGAACATTAATCTCATACATAAACTATTGTACGTGACAGTCCTCCTCCATTCCTGGTCGGGTTTCCTCAGAATATCTATAAAAATCTTTATATATATTTTGGGAACTATACGAGATAGAAGAGCCAATCCTCCCCCAATTAACTTCTTAGGTCTCCTAATAGCGGGAAGGTAGTTTTTGTGAAAAAGGTTCGACAACCAGACTTCTTCTTCATTCATGGCTCTTTCAGCAATCTCGGGAGATGCAGTGGCCTTATATAGAACTAGAGGAATTATGTGGAGATTATATAAGTCTATTCTTTCTTGGAGGCCATAATTCCTCCACAAAGAAACCCGACTACCAATCGTCGAAGACATAATGCCCCAGTTGCTCCTATGTAGCCCATCAGGCCCCCAGTGAAGACCAAGTATAGAAACTTTATTTTTGACGGAGCAATGGCCTACGCAAAGTCCTTCTTTGTAACCCCACTCCCCTATCGGTAAAATAAAAGTCTTGGATCGATTTAATTCCAAACCCGACCTCTCCTTGAATTTTTCGAAAGAAGACAAAAGGATTTCGATTCTCTTTTTTAGCTGCGCTTCTGAATTTGCTTCTACTGTCAATGTAATGTCGTCTGCGTAGAGATCGATCAATCATTATTGAGCTCCTTTTCCATATCTTGCGCTAAGATTCCGGATAAAATCCTATAGGACTGATTAAGGACTGTGATTGGTCTCCAATGATCGATTTCGGTCCCGTTACCCTTTTTAGGAATCAGAACGATCCTGCCTTTTGTCATAGATTTCGGTAGTCTTCCTTTTCTTTCCATTGATTCTCCAAGGCGAAGAAGGAAAGGAGCAGTTTGTTCAGGAAATAATGTATAAACTTCCCCGATTATACCATCCACACCAGATGCCTTCTTCCCGTTGAATTTATTCTTGATGTACGCTTTAATTTTTTCAAAGGTATAGATTTTGCATGCTCTGATTTTCCTTTGTCTTGGATAGTTGATAAGTTGGAATGAATAATTTTCTGGAATTGCGAGTAAAAGCAGTTAAGAATGTCATTAATACGAGTGAATACAGAATCATTGTGAATAATTTTTGATATGGATTTTACAGAATATTTTCCCTGAATTAATGGATTTTTTCCACCTTGATAAAGGGTCACATTCTGCTTTCCCTTTTTTTGCCATCTCCGACTCTGCCGAATTCTATATTAATTAAAAAACTTCCACTGTGAAAGTCTGGAGAAAGGATGAACTGTCACTGAGTATGCTCTCAATTTTCTTCTGTCTTTCCCTCTCCTGTTTCCTGTGTTTATGTAAGAAGTTCAGGTAGAGAAACGAATCACTCTATTGAAAACAGAGACTGTTTGGTGCAAAGACATTGATGGACTGAAACTTTCTTCCAAGTTTGTTCTTAATTTTCTCTAAATTTGGGTTCTTTTAGAATCCACTTAGGAACCTTGAAGGATGTTTTACTAGGGGGAAAATCCATCTCGATCTCTACAATGAGGTGATCCGAGAATGGCTCAGGCTATAATTTGTCCATTTAATTTGTCTGAACACTGATGGTGGGACCAAGACGTGGTCAATTCGCGAAGATAAAGATCCACTCTTCCACGAAATGAATAGTAGAGGATTATTTCTTTTTATACCGTCAATCAAATTTAATTTAGCCATTAAGATGTTAAGCAGATGAACGTTAAGGTAATTCCCATTATTTTTGTCTAAGTCAACATTGAGATCGCCTATGATGATCAAAGGAAGACTTTTGTAGGGCTCGAAATCCATCATAGATTTGAAAAACTTGGAGAATGTTCATTTGGTCCGAGGCGTTAATGATACAAAAGTTCATGTTGCTTGTCGCTACGTATAGTTTGTGCAATCACTTTCCAAGAATAATCTTCAACACATTCAACCGTTTTTATCTTTTTCGTAATGAGGTGAGCACTCCCCTTCTTGAATTTTTTCCTGTGAAAAACACATGATAGCACCCTGGCTTACAAATCAACATTCAATCGGACAAGACAAATAAACCTCCTGTTTTATGTCCTGGAGGCAAACTATATCAGGATTAAGTGAGAAAACAGATTTTAAAAGAGCGTGGCGTCATTTTCTGTCCAAACCCCCTCTCGTGTTGAGAGAAATGATCCTCTTAAGACCCATATTAGATTTTATTTCATTGGACATCTATTTGTAGAAAATCAGTGATTTTTCTTTGAAAAAAATTATGCAGAAATGAGTTCATTAATATTGTATTGAGATAATTGTATAAAACAATGGTCTCTCAAACAAATCTTGTCTTTGGATCGTTTTTTTCATCGATGATGACTGAATTTAATTATCATGAATTTTCTTGGGGTTAATGTCTTTGTTGGGCGATTTGTCCCTCACTTCCCTGTTTCTTTTAGATGATTGGGATCGAGTCCTATCATTCAGAATGGCTTCAGAATTCAAATGTGCGGGTTGGAGTTTTTTTGGTTTCTCGCGACCTCTCGAATCGAACTTCCTCCTTTCTGAGGACTGTTCATCCGTAAGAGGTGCCACCGAAATTGGAATATTGTTATTCGTAACCAGTGTTGTTCCCTGACACGCGTGCGAGTAATATATTACTTAGTTATATACTGCGCAGTAAATAGAGAGAACAAACATATTATATATTACTTTCAAGTAATATGTAATATCATAGTTACATATTACTTTCGTGGGGAAAAAATATTCGACAGGCCTTTTTGATGAAAATTAATGAACTGTGAATGTATGTGACGTCACCCAATGGAAATGACCTTGCTTATTGATAAAATTAAAAATGCACGTTAATATTGATATTTAAGACAGGGTATTCCATTAGACCCAAACACACAGAACACCCGTGTCGTTATTATGGAGGATTTTATCGTAAAGAAAATAAGTTCCTCAAAGCCCTCGGGTCTGCATGTTGATTGTGGCTTTTAGGGTTGAAACCCACCGCCAATCCTAATTAAGAATGAGAGGAACCCTAATATACAATATTATACACCCCAAGCCCTCGGGTTCCGCCTGCTGATATAGACTTTTATTTAGGGTTGAAACCCACCGCCAACTCTGGCTAGGTATAAAAGGAGTCCTTACTTTCAATATCATACACCAGTGGATTTCAACCATAAATAAAAGCCTATATCAGCAGGCGGTACCCGAGGGCTTGGGGTGTATGAGATTGAAAGTAAGGACTCCTTTTATACCTAGCCAGAGTTGGCGGTGGGTTTCAACCCTAAACAAAAGCCTAAATCAGCAGCCGGGAATAATTCCCCATCTACGCACATATAGAAAAAAACATATATTCACAATGTATCCTAGTTGTTAGGATGCATAACGGTCAACTGCTTCATAATTTTTTTAAATTGAAAATTGGAGCTAATATTAAATGAAGAAATTATTTGTAGACGACGAAGTTTCTTGTAGAGTGACATAAGATTTTCGTTAGCAAAGTCCTAAAAGTTTCAAAATTATATTTTGAATTAATTTAACTAAGATATAGAAGAGATTTATTGAATATTTCACTTCTCGTTCCTCATTTTTAGCGACTAACGATAAGTGATGATTGATAAAGAGTTTGACCTATGTGATCATTATGGTTTACGGCATATTTATTGAACAGAGAAAATAAGTACATTTAGTAATTTTTAAATTATTTTTTTCGAGCTCAATCGTTGTTAGTCTCTATCTATCGTATAACAATTGTTAATCTCAGCTCAGAGTAAGAAATATATATTTGATAACTTAAAAAATACGTATTTTCTAGCTACTGTCCATAGCTATATACATATATTTTTCCATATCTGTAATTTGCTTGTGTATAAAACAAGGAGTTTTTCTTGGGTATGGAGCATTCTGCTTTGATTTCCTTGTATCCCATTTGGCTTTCTATTCGGCATTTAAACCGAGAGGAGGAGGGGGGGAGGAGGGTTAGACAATAGCAATATATACATGATGATGTACTTACAGGGAAAGGCATGCACGTTAAAAATGTGATAATATTCGACCGCTTTTTTTTTCATACTCCTCACATCCATGAAGAAAAAAGAAAGAGAAAACTAGGCACCGGTATAAGAAAACACGAACCCCAAATTCTCTTCCCCTCCCCCCTCCCACACTTGTCCTAGAGCAAACGAAAATCTAAAGATAGATGGAGCAAGTATCAGGGCTTATCTGAGAAGTACTTAGGAGTGTAGTCATTTTTTTGAATGGATTTAGAAGGACACACCTCAATCACATTCCCGAGTTGATGTCAAGGAGAAAGGCATTGAAAGGGCATTGGAGTTTCTGTTTTTTTAGGGCTCTAAGCTTGTTTTTAAGGTATGGATTCTGTTATATGAGATGAATGGTAGAAAGAATATTTAATATATAGTGTTTCTCCATATAATCCCGGGCCTTAGGTCACAACACAGTTTAATTCTTTTGAGAAAGATACAGTTTTAATCTGGGGATCGCCTTCCTCACGATCCTCTAATTTTTAGGTGGCAAAGAACATATAGATAAATCTATATCTTTTGCCCTAAAATACTTGAATCTTACTAGTGTACCTATGTGATGTCAATGGAGTTTTTTTATATCACATAAAGCTGGAAGAACTCAATGTGTAAAAGCAAAACAAAAAATGATATCTTAACCTGAAATGCCATTATTTTTTTAAACCAAATTTGCAGTTTTGATATTCATAAATCAATAACTAAAAGTATAGATTATGAAAGCGTGATCTCGGAGTTTTGGAATTTGGTTCAATATGTTGATGGCAATTTTCAAAGAACCTCTGATCTAAGCTTTCCAATAATTCCAATGTTTTTCCTACAAAATAATCTCCATGACCATATAATTAAATCATATATCATATAAAGATACGTTATTTATTTGTTACAATTATAACTATGGATTACTTTTAAAAGGATACACTTGCAGTTATGAAGAATAATTTCCATAATTGTGACATGTCAATCCCAAGGACTTATAGGAGCATATTTTGAAACCCCAAATGACTTAAATGTGACCCAAAGTTCCATTGAAAGTATATTTGTAACCCCACTTTGGAATAATTGTGACTTTCAGAATCCGAGACTCCATTGTATGTAGGTAACTGTAACACTACCTCAGTCTTGATTTTCCATGACACATGTAGGTAGCGATAGGAAACTTGTTATATTAAAGGAAGGTTCATACATGGAAGCCTAGAACACAAGGACACTCACGCCTTTTTACTCTTTGCTGCACGAGGCAGACACATATAAACAGATATTCAATTAAGAAAAGGAGGGAAAAGTATTTGGCTACACTGAATTCAGGGTATTTTTTAGCCCGCCATTGTTGGGAAAGACGGCGATAGAAGAAATTAAGAGATAGTAAGATTTCATATATATTTTTTCATTAAAGAGGGATTGCAATGATGTCAATTCTTTCACTATTTCATAATATAAAAATATGAAATCTCTCTTAAGTCCTTTCTGTCACGGTCCTACCCCTAGCAAATGCCCCTATATTCAGCGCTATCATACGATGCTTCTGCACTCCATATTTTCAATGCTATGAATAATGATAATATTTATTCATATAATTCATAACAAAGACGACTGTTCTCCACAAAGGGGATATCTACACTTGACTAAGCTTTGTTATTTATAAACATAGATTGTGCCGATTTCTTATTGCAACAAAATTAAAAAACCTCTTTTATGATAATTAATTGAGAAAATCTTTCTATAGGATATCTTTAATTTACTTTTAGGTATATATAATTGTCAATTTATCATTAATTACACAGGTCTGCGACCAAAAAACTGCATAGGATTAATTTACATTTTCTTACAGATTTTGACCTCCCCAAAACAGAAAAAACATTCAATTATTATATTATATAAGTTTTTATTGCATATTGCAGTATCTATGTTCATTGATAATAAACCTATATGATTTTTATTTGATAATGGAGAACAGCGGCGCCGGATTCATTTCAGAAATGGGGGGGGGGGGCATTGGCCCCTTGGCCACCCTATTCCGGCGCCCCTGATGGAGAAAAACAACCAGATCTGTTGGGGAGACTAGGAATGTTTTAACATATCGAGACAAGTCAAATAACGTACATACATCACTTGAAACAAAGAAAAGCTCTCAGTAAATATACTGATATTCAAGTGAACAGTGCTGTTGCGTGTTAATCATGGCTACAAGAGGTTGTGTTATTTCTCCAAGCAGTTTTTGTTACATCTGTGGTTAATTCACAATTCAAAGTCAACAGAGAAATATAAGTGATTTTGTAAGCAAAGTTTATTTTGCCTACTTTAAATTAAAACTTGGTGATCAAGATAAACCATGGGCCCCGCATAAGGTGTGTAGAAGATGCGAAGAAGATCTTCGTTTGTGGTTTAAGGGAAAGAAAAATGCATTTCGATTTGGAATTCCATGATATGGCGTGAGCAGAAAAATCACACTACTGACTGCTACTTCTGCTCAGTTGACGTAAAGGGATTCAATTAAAAAATAAAAGAACATAAGTTATCCTAATCTTTACTCAGCTATACGTCCAGTGCCCCATAGCTCCGAGATATCTATCCCACAACCACCTTCCAGTTTGGATGAGTACTCTAGTGAGTTGGAGACGAAGCTGCGTTACCTCCTCCGGATGAATCAAGCTCAGATTTATCTTTTGACGAAGATGAAAGGCCTCAACTATATTCTCAAGGTGAGCTCAATGATTTAGTAAGAGATTTAGGTCTTTCAAAAGATGCAGCCGAACTGTTAGGTTCTAGATTAAAAAATAAAAACCTTTTATCACCTGACACTTCTTTCTATAGGTATAGACACCGAGAAAAAGAATTTACCAAGTTTTTCACAAAGAAGGAAATTTAGTTTTTTGCAACAATGTGGAAGAACTCATACATCGCTTTAATATTAAGTATGACTCCTCTGAATAGCGCCTATTCATTGACTCATCTAAGACTAGCCTTAAAGCAGTATTATTGCACAATGGAAATAAATTTGCCTCGATTCCGACTGGACATTCTGTGAATATGAAAAGATTATAACGATTTGGCCATTATCCTGGAAAAAATCAAGTATCAAGACCATCAATGGATGATTTGTGTGGACTTCAAAATTCTGACAGTGCTTTTGGGTCAACAGGCAGGCTATACCAAATACCCATGCTTCTTATGCTTGTGGGATAGTAGAGCCAGAGAACAGCACTGGAAAAAAAAGTGATTGGCCATCCCGAGAAACTTTAAAACCTGGAAGAAAAATGTTATAAACACTACCTTGGTACCACCACAGAAGGTTTTGTTGCCCCCTCTCCATATCAAATTGGGTTGATGAAACAATTTGTAAAATCGTTGCAAAAGGATGGAGACTGTTTTCAATATTTATGTACAAAATTCCCGAAGCTGTCAGAAGCAAAGTTGAAAGAGGAGTTTTCACCGGCCCCGACATAAGAAAACTTTTAACGGACCCTTCATTTGTGGAAACTATGAATGAGAAGGAAAAAGAAGCTTGGGTATCGTTCAAGGACGTTCAAGGACGTAGTGCGAAAGTTTTTGGAAATACTAAGAATCCTAACTATAAAACCATTGTGCAACGGATGCTAGCAGCATACGAAGCTCAAGGCTGCAAGATGAGTTTGAAGGTTCATTTCTTACACTCTCACAGAGACTATTTTCCCGAAAACCTGGGAGCTTACAGTGAAGAGCAGGGGGAGCGATTTCATCAAGATGTCCGTGATATCGAGAGAAGGTACCAAGGGCGATGGGATGTCACTATGCTTGCTGACTACTGTTGGCTGCTTAAGCGAGAAACTGAAGATGAAAATCGGAAAAGGACGCGTCAAAGTATGAAGGAAAAGAAGAAAAGGTTTAATAAAGAACAGGAATAAGTATATGTATCAAAAAAATGATTCGTTTGCTTTAAAAAAATACTAATTGTTTAAAAACTTTAAATAAAGGAGTGCTTTAACTAATTTTTTGTGTTTGAATTTGCAAAAAATCCTTATGTGATAGGACAAAATGGTCATCACTTTTGAAATCAGCCTATATTACCAATTCATATTTTGAATTATTTGTGGTTATTTTTAAATTCTTGTGATGTGTCTTTAAAGAAGAGAGTCAAACACTGACCTGTGCAGAGCTTAGCTTTAAAATTATATCTAAAAAATAATATTTAAAAGTTGTATTGTGTTTCAAAGTCTTCTTGCGCACTTTAAGTATATACGTAATACATATATATAATAAGAGTTTATGTTATATAAATAATGGTATCTTAAAAGAAGGATAAAGATAATAAATGATCAAACAAATGTACTGCATTGAAAACTTTTGAGTTTGAAGTAGATAAATTCGTATTAATTAAGAGGAAATTACTTAGAGTGATGATTATATTATAAGTATTGTATTGATTACTGATACTCTTCAAAATAAATCATTTAATCAGGGCAATTTTACCGATTCAAATAATCGATCAGAAACATTGGTGATAAATAAGAAATGCAATTTATCAATATGATGACTCATATAAAGTTCTAAATATTTTGCTTCAATGATTCGATTGAGTTGTTTCTGTCAAGATATAAATCAGTTTATGAACTTCCTTCACTTTGTTATAACATTACCATTGCTTAGTGTTGGGAGTTCTATTTCTTTGAATATAGGATGCTTTCGTGTATGGAACTCAGTTATAAAGTCTTATTCAAGTTGTGTGATTCTTTTAAAATTACCAAACGTGATTTTACATTTCTCTGCGCTCATACGAGTCTATAATTGCATACTGTGATGTATAAATACCCCATCATCAATTTGACTTTCCCTACCCGTGAAGGTCTTTCAAACCCTTCTGACGTCATTGAGTCATATTATAATCGATATTATCATTTGATCCGACATTGGACGACTATAAATATATGATCCGAGATAAAAATGTGATCTAATACTTACAACAGTATAAGAATATAACGATAAAAGCTGTTTGCGATTTGATCGATTAAATTGCGATCATTTGAGATATTGCGATCTGTATAAGGTAGTAAATCTGAACTAAAATTTTCATATACAGAGTGTACCAGCAAAATTTAAATTTAGTTTAATTGTCTCTGGCTACTCTGGGACGAGCTTTAGTGATTTTTTATATTAAAACTTTCTGTTGTACCAGCCATGTAGAGCACTTGTTAAAAACATTGTTTTCACTCACTCTTCCCCATAAGCATAGGCGTAGGGGAGGAGTTTGGTTTGGGGGGGGCAGCATTCAATTTGCCCGAATTTTAACAAGAACTGTTAAATCGGTGAAAAAATAATCGAATGCAGAAAAATATTTAGTTTTATCTTTTTTATTGTAATTACACATTATTCATTACATTATTTTTATTTCAGAAGACACTAGAAAAACATGTTGTTTCTTCATTTTTGTCTGCCAAATTAATCTATTATTGTATTGATGTCCACTCTATTTACAAAACGCCTTTCGATGCTAAGAAGTCCTAGAGCATGGAGCCTTTCCTGGCTCATGGTGAACCTGAGGTAGGTCTTGAGTCTTCTCAAACAAGAAAAAAATCTCTCTGCTGAACATTATGTTACTGGTATTTTAGCTAAGGTCTTTGAAATCTCAGTGAAGTGTGGCAAAGTTTCAGAGATGGAGTTTGATCAGAGGTATTTCACTATTTCGTTTGCTGAGACCTCTTGAATTCTTTTGGCAACTCCCTTTTCCTTCCCAGTCTTGTTGGATGCCCCGCCATAGCATTGATCTACAACGCGTAACTCTAGGCAGTTGATAACTTCAAGCACAATTTTGAACAGTGTATCACCGGTTGTGGACTTAGCTTAATAAAATCCCACGAATGCTTCTGTAGGCTGCTCATTGTTTACATAGCGCAAACACACTGCCACTTGTTCCCGGTTGCCAACGTCTGATGTTTCATACACAATAAGACTGAACTCGTCTGCTTCCCTAACATTTTTAGCTATTTCCTTTAGTACTAAATTAAATGCAATCATCAGTATTTCATTTTGGATTTTTGGCGAAAGCCACTGACGATGGGCCCCAAATTTGAGTTTAGTCTAGTGGCAAGCCAAGGAATGTCTTTGCATCGCAAATTCAAAAGCTCCATAAGGTTTCAACGGTTTATGTATGACTGCTGTCCAATCATTGATCTGTCTTCTTCATGGCCTCTCTGATGGATGTTTTGCAGTGCGGTGTACAAGATGGACTCTACAATAACTTTAAGGTAATTTCTGTTCTTTTGGACCAAGTCTTTGTGGGTTGTATCAAGTTGGTCCAAGACTGATGTCTGATGATTTTTATTGACTTTTGAAATTATCCATTAAGACATTGCAAGTCGATGATTACCGCTCTTGGCATGCTTCACTAGTCGTTCCAGTTTCTACCGATTGCTGTATGTGAAAGTGGAATCAAATAAAAACTTCTGACACGGGAAACAACCTATAGATTTCGTGGGAATATCAAAGCTCGTCCATTGGTACTTCTTGAACAGGTCAGGATTAAAGTCTCTTGCCCCACTTCCCTGATCTAGCTGTTTCCTGTTGTATTCATCCAACAGAGGTTGATGTGGATGATCTCGCATGTCAGTGTGATGGTAGCCTATGGGCCCATGCTCTTTATCATTATTTTCTGTTTTGTCCATTGTAGGCTGTATATCCTCTACCACTGCCTCTACAGCTAGCAAATTAAGAATCTTCACCTATACCTCTTCAGTATGTTCATTATTTTCAGTTGGTATGTCCTTTATACTGCTTGATTCTTCTGTATAGGAAGTGGCCTCCGTTGGCATCATTATCTCATTTTTTTTCACTGTTCATAATTCCGAAGGAAAGTTTTTTCTGCTTTTGATCAACCAAAGGAATAAACTTTACATGTTCATCATTTTCATGCACTCTTGACACGTGTTTCCTCTTGTAGTCGCCATCAACTTCTTTCCCACAGTTTGAACATCTTACTCTGCTTCTGTATAGCCTCTTTCTTGACTTATTCATGACCAAAAACTAAAATTTATTGGATTTAACTTAGTGAAGTGAACATTAATTTAATTATAATTTTCAAATATAAGTACATTCTGGTCAATACAGCGAGCAGAAACTTACCTCTATAGAGAAAAGTGTTGTTTAGTAGTTCGATGAATAAAGTTGCCGAAACTCCATAAGGTATGTTCACTTAACAATTATTTCTGAGAAGAACTTTATTACTATCGTAGTACTATAACTTGTAGATCCGTTGTTATTTTACATCTCTTTTACTGAGTACTAAGTAGTATCAAAGTACACTCTTCTTACCTTCTACGTGCGAGGTGCATATTTTCAGTGGCACCAAAATTATTAACTTAAATGTGTGATAAAATTGAATTTCATATTTCTCATAAGCTAAAAGTTGAGCGTTATTTTTCTTCAAAAGGGAAAAAGCTGGAATTTTAAATTGAATTGAGTTCACATAAAGGTGGAAAGCTCTTGTTTATAATTCACAATCCGTTTGCTTACATAATTTCAAAAAAAATTCTTCAACTTAAATGCCCGAATACCTCAACCAATTTGCCCGAATTTAAGCATTCAGCCGAATTTTGGGGGGGCAGTTGCCCCCCTGCCCCCCCCCCCGTCTCCTACGCCTATGCCCTGAGGCATGAGAAGAAGAATCGTGTGAGAGGATTGCTGACCTCCTTAAGTCCAAAGGGACAAAAATGAGATCGTGGAGATTGTCAGCTGCTCTCTGCTACAGTTTACAATGTTTCAAAGGCCCTAAAAGATGGAAAAGGTACTGACAGGACTCCAAGCAGTGGAGGAGCAAATAGAAGAGGACTGAGGACTTTATTTGAAAGGTCAATGAGGCGGTGAAGGCGGATCCCACAAAGTCAATTCGGAGACTGGCTCGGACCATAGATGTCGGTACTTTACCATTTCAAGGGTTTAAAAGACTACCTGACCTGAAATCTTATGTCAAGAGCCCAGGCATCTTTTAACCGAGGCAATGAAGGTCAAGAGGCTCGAAAGGTGCACCAAAATTTGTTCAAACTTTCACAAGAAGAAGTCCATTGTGACAATTTTCTCAGACAAGAAGATTTTTATCGTGGACCAGGTCTACAATCGGAGAAACGATCGGTAAGTTGTGGAGTCAATAGATGAGGTCAAGGGATGTTACAGAACCAAACACCCAGCCCATGTGACGGTTCTAGAAGTCGTGGCATCTGAAGGGAAGACCATACCTCTGTACATTTTCGGGCCGGAGAGGAAATTGACCGCCATGTCTACGTGCAAGTCCTGAGATACCATGTTTTGCCCTGGTTGAAGGCAAATTACCCTAGTGGCCACTATGTGTGGACTCAAGATGGAGCTCCTCCCACACATCAAAGTTGGCCAGGACTTCTGTTCAAGGAAGTTTGCCGATTTCTGCCCAGCAAACTACTGACCACCCTCAAGCCCAAATCTCAATCCCTGGACTTGGCTGTGTGGGACTTTTTGGAGAGGGAGATCAACAGCACTCAAGCCGTGCACGGATAAAAGATAGGTGGTGCTAGCGCACCTGCCTTTTGTCCTTGGAGAAATGTGCCCTTTTTTGATGATGTGTTTTTTTTTATTGTTTGTTTGTGGCACATGGACATCATGACATAGCTCAATTTTGTATAATTTTATATATAAATGTATTTATTTGGACCCAATTTTTTTGTTAATAAAGTGATTGACGACGTCACAAACAGTGTGTCATGTGACTCACACCTTTACTTTTACCATGCAAAAAAGGGACAAGCTGACGGGGTTGCATGCAAAGTGAGGGACACAGGTTGGTTCATTGCATAGTAATACTTATTTAAAATATTATGTTGATGAAAAATGTTTCCTCATCTATAAGAAATATCTAAAGACAAAATTATGCAAGGTAAGGAGTTTTAAATGTTATTTAATAGATGAATCTGAGATGCCATGCCATGTCTAGCTACACTTGATGAACCAGTCCAGACCAAGAAACCGACCCGTTAAATCCACCCAAAACAGCCAAACCCAATTTTTTTCGTCCGCACTGCGCCGGCGAAACTATTGCGGGCGCGCTTCGCGCCCGATTAAAATGGCCTTTTTAAAATCTGAGCACCACTAACTCTGAATGGCTGTGCACGCCCCTGACAGCACTCCCCATCCCAATGTGGATTATCTCAGGCCTCCATCACTGATACCGGGCCAAATGTCTACCGGTTCATCACAGACAGAGCTGTGTGCTTTCCGCCATCGTGTTGATGCAGTTTTTGAAGCTAAAGGAGGCTACATTCAATAAGAAAGATTGCCAAGATCTTTCGTTTTAACTTTTGTTTCACATGCTGCTTTATAAAAGATAAAATAAAGTTTCTAGAAGTAAAGCAAAATTGATTTACGATTTTCTAAATTTGCTGGTACACTCTGTATATATTTTTTCGCAACTGCCCTGAATAGTTTTACTCTGTTTCTTGTATTTTCTACACTGTATAAAATGGTTGCAGATTACCGAAAAAAATGTTTTTAATCTTAAAAAAATATTGCAATCAGGGATAAATATCGCGTAACACAATTAATCGTCCATAATGTACCTATTATAAATAGGAATGCCATGATGTTAGCTCTCAAAATTTCAGAAATACACATTATTTTCAGTTGGCAAATCATTCTCTTGTCATTCTGCATCTTACGATAAAGTACCGATCCATTTATCATAAATTTGATCAAACAAACATTCCTTATATTTACACACTCGGTACACCTTTATTTCAACGATTCAAAAGCAATTTACATGAAACTATTATTTTCAAAACGAAAATCAATATACAGGGTGATTCACTTAAATTGAGACTCACATATTACAAACTACAATTTTTATATTAAATTTTAAACAAATATTTTTTAACACAAAATGATAGCACAATATGTAATTTACAAAATGTATTTCATAAATTCCCACATATCCTCCTTTGGACTTCACTACAGCTTTGAACCTCCTCACGGTGGAGGCAACCCAGGCAGGAATCTCTTCCTCAGACAAAGATTTTCACGGTCCAGACCACCCACAACAGTCAGAATGACCGGGTTTTATCTAGAAAAAAGGAAGACATCCCCGGCAGCTGAGGACTCTCTTCAGAAGGCAAAAGCCACCCTTAGTCATGGTCTGGGCGGGAGTGACGTCGGACGGAAGAAGGCCCCAATTATCTTTGTGTGAGGAGGGCGTGAAGATCGACCAGGCGGTATACCTGCATCTTCTTTAAGAGGAGGTCGTCCCATGGGTACAAAGAGAGTATCCTACGGCTTTTTACTGTTCCAACAAGATAGAGTCCATCCCATACCAGCAAATTGGTTCAAAGCTTCTGCACTGATATGTTTGCAACTTTTGGTCCAAAGACTTGTGGCTCCCTCCTCCCCAGATCTGAACCCAATGGACTTTGGAATATAGTCCATTCTGGAGACAAGGTGTGTAGCAAGTCCTGGCCATCGGTGGAGATTCTAAAGAAGAAGCTGATTCATGCCTGGGCCTCTTTGTCTGAGGAAGAGATTCCTGCCTGTGTTGCCTCCACCGTGAGGAGGTTCAAAGATGTAGTGAAGGCCAAAGAAGGATATGTGAAAAATAAATGAAATACATTTTTGTAAATTACACATTGTGCTATCATTTTTGTTTAAAAATTATTTGTGTAAAATTAATACAAAGATTGTAGTTTGTAATATGTGAGTCTCAATTTAAGTGAATCACCCTGTATAATAATTAATATAATATAAGTACAAATCTTAAATTAGGGGCAATTTCGGCATGTTAATCGTCTTATTTGATTCAACAAACATTAATTATTTCACTGAGTGTGATTATTTACTTCATACTATTATACTTTATTAATAGTTGACTTTAGAGGACTATATGTAGAAACCATCATGAAATTACCATTGATCCAGGGCGGAGAGAAGATAAACTCAGTATTTGGTTAGGATGAAAGTCCACATATCCCTGAGTGAATGTTTACACTTCAAACTGCAGGAGTGAAGTGATATCTCTTTGCTTTGAATGTTGACATTATAGCAATTCTTGCAAACTTATTAATAAAAATCCATTTTTCATTTGGTTAATACTCTATGTGCTTTATAGTTAGAATGTATCATCAATCATAATGAAACATAAAAAGGCATTCCTACTTTTACTGAAAGTGTTATTGAGGAGGTGTGCCCATGCAGAGGATTCATATATGAAATAGATTGAAGACCAAGACGCATGGAAATGAATGTTCTGAAGGATGATATTATTTATCTCTCATTGATATTTACACTTCAATACCACAAGGTGAGTGAGTTTCTTTATTTCCTACTACCAACTACTTTTTTATTATTCCCCTCTTTTCTTTTACTCAATTGCGTTTCAAAAAATGTTCTCCGGTTGTTATCCTAAATAATTGTATAACGCTATAAATTTTTGCATTGTTAAAGTTTCTTTTCTTTCAACAATGACAAAGTAGAAAAAAGTCATAGGGCCTTAATTATAAATATACACAGAAAGGAGCATCTTAATGAATCCGTTTTGCCTCCATTCGCTATAATAGCACATGGGCTGAAAAGTCCCGGGCCTAACACATATATGACGGTATTTATTGCAATAACTTTTTATCAGTTAATACTAACCTTCAAAAGACAGCTGTTAAAATTTCATAATATTCTATTCATTAGTTTTTTGAGTAATTGTGCTAAGAGTGACGCTACTGTTGTTATTTTTAAAACAAGGGATCAAAATAATTTCGTGTTTTAATTTTACACTGCTTCTTGAGGAGAAAAAATACTGTTCAAGCGAAGCAATGGCTTGAAAAGTGTTTGGGGATTCCGCTCTATCAGAAACAACCATAAACGTTGGTTTGCTGACTTCAAATGTGGTCGTAGAGACACCAATGACGCAGAACGCAGTGGACGTCCAAATGAGGCGGTAACACCAGAAAACATAAAAAATTCACAAAATCGTTTTTAATGATCGAAAAGTTAAGTTGTGTGAGTTAGCTGACATTGTAAAGATATCAAAAAAACGTGTTGGCTTTATATTGCATTTGACTATGAGAAAGCTCTGTTCAAAGTGGGTGCCGCATTTGCTTACTGTGACTAAAACAGGAAGGTGCTGATGATTCTGAGAAGTGTTTGGCCATGTTTAAACGTAACAAACTGGAATTTTTACGTCGATATGTGACAATGGATGAAAACATGGATCATCACTTACCTCCGGAATCAAAAACGATTGTCATTTGAGTGGACAGCAACTGGTGAACCTCGTCCAAAGCGCCCGAAAGCACAACAATCGGCTGGAAGGGTTATGGCCTCGGTATTTGGGATATGCGTGGCTTAATATTCATCGACTATTTTGAGATAGGAATACCATCAACAGGAATATTAAATAGCGTTATTAGAGCGTTTGAAGACCGAAATTGCAAAGAAACGACCGCATATGGAAATATTTGTTTGAAATCTAGACAACGCACCCTGCCACAAGTCAACAAAACAATGGCGTGAATTGAACTTCGAGTTGTTCCCACATATACAGTATTCGCCAGATTGACTCCCAGCGACTAAGGGTTGTTCTTGGCCTGAAAAAAATGCTCGCCGTAAGTAATGTTCGCACCGAATGAAGGGGTTGCCCCGCTCAAACTGAGGCCTATTTTGGGGGAAAAGATGGATCGTTCTACAAAAGTGGTATTGAAATGTTAGAGAGCGGCGCTGGAATGATTGCTTTGCTCTTGATGGAGATTACGTTGATGAGTAAAGCTAATTTCGAAAAAAATGGTTTCTTTGTTAGGCCAGGGACTTTTCAGCCCATGTGAAACTTTGATTTGTAAGTCTAAAAGAAAGTTGAACCCAAGGTAAATTGAAAAAAACAGGAATGTCCTTAAATGCCCAGGAATAATGACGTTGCTTGTCCGGGATTGTATGACGTCACAACGTCTATCCGGAGGAATAATTGACTAAGCTTTATTCTTTTTGCTTACGTCAAATTTATATAAGTTTTGTGACGTTCGTTTTACATAAAAACTTAAAATAAATATACTAGTATTTACCTTGATAGAATATATTATGGGTCATTCCAAAAAATATTTGACTTCAATGGAAATCAAGGGTTCATGGATCCTCACGAAATGCACAGCAGAAAAGGGATGTTGTCCCATTTACAGTATATTTAAAGTTTCCGAACAAAATTTGAATTGGGGGCAAAGTTATTAGACTTGGAATTTTACGCTGTTTACCGGCCAAAGTAATGGCCTGAATATTTTTTTTCATTTTTTTGAGGCCCTATGAAATTATTCCGAAATCCTATTTTTTACATTGTTGGATTGTGAAGATCAAGCCCTCGATATTTATTTTTTGCATTCGAAGCCTCCATTTTCGAGAGATGAAACTTTTATTTTTTTGTCTTGAGCTCATATTTTATACCCAATCGGTTATTGGAGTTAGGATTGTTATGGCAGAAAAAAGTTAAGTGTCGTATCATATAGTTACAAGGGTTTTCTAACACATATCAAAAATTCAGAGAGGTGTTTTTTGTTAGCGAGAAATTAAGGATTTAATTTTGCAAGTCGATAAAAATTTAAAAATGCTTTTGCATCAAGAAGAAGTAGTCATGGGACGTCACAAGAATAAATAACGGAATTTTTTTAAGCCTTAATAACCAGACTCTCAAACCCAACCTAATCATAATAACAAATATTAACAGGATTAAATATAAAGGGAGTGAGATATTTATTTTTTTTTAATTTTTTCTGAGTGAGGCTGGGCTTCCTTTTTAGTGGGGTCGTCCTTGATTCATGTGATCTGACAGGTTCAATTATCATCTAGCATCCGAGAATGTTTCCGACTTCTAGATCATAAAGGAGTCAAATAGAGCCTAGGTATTTCGAGTATGGAGGTGAATCTCAGTTTTTGGAAGTTAATTTCACGCGTATGGTGTCTAAATAGTGATTTATTCCATAAAGTGGGTTTTTTCATTCCATTAGTTATCATCATCCTCATAGGTCCCCTAATTTTCGCCGAGGATGGAAAGAACCACCAACTAAAAATCTCTCAACAAACACGGGAGAAAATTAATCACAAGCATCCTTCATGAGATCATAATTCTTGCCTCCAAATGACCTGTGTTCTGACTTGAGAAATGGAGCTTTGAATCGCCTATAGAATAATTGGTTACGGTTTACTCGATCTCCTACCTGAGCTAGAAACAAAGAGAAACAACACTTCAACACGGCCATCGTGTTAACATTCCTCACAAACCTCTCTATTATTGTACTTATTATAGAAGAAGAATAAAAAAAGTATTCGTCCTGCAGAGTGCTCTGCCTTGTTCTTATTATGTTATATGTTTACATGATTCATCATTGCTTGGGATCAAATTTCTCGAATGGGAGTGGACGGGTGGCATGATTCCAGTCATTATATTTGCCCCGTCTCGTCTCATCCTCCTCAATGATCGGAGGAGGAGACGAGACGTTTGGGAGCTCCTTCATCAATGTGGTCGCTCCTAGCACTGACTCGGCTCATGAATATGTTCAACGGGACTCGCGGATCCAGATTGATCTATGGGACTGACTCGTTCTGGGATGGATGTGTTTATGGGAGATTCATTCATCTGTACGACCCGGGTAAGTACTTCAATGAACTTCTCGTCACAAAAGCTAGTTCTTAAGACCTCTTAAATATAAAATAATTAAATAAATAAATATATATAAACGTTGACTCTTTTAGTATTTTATGAGCGACCTGACGAGGAAGACAGTGAGGGCCTCGTCGTCTGGGACAAGCGATCTACATATCTGGGCAGCTCTGGCAAGACATAACTGATGAGAGCGTTTCGCGTCATAATTTCGGGGGCCCGGAGTCCCTCGAAAATAAACGGACACTAAACATGCTTCAAAAACTCCCCTCCTCAGAGTACTTTAAACTCTGGAAGAGCCCCACGCAGTATTCCTTCAACAAGGAGGGAAATTGCCTCATCTGCATCCAAGGAGGAGCTGGACGTCAACAAAGTTCGAGGGATTCACAAGGCATACAAGGACATTCGTGCGCTTCTACTTCTGCTTCGCTCAAATCATCCTCTGTTCCACCATCAACGGTATCAAAAACACGATCAGTGCGGGTCCTCATAATCTTGGTTCTTGGAAGGGTGTTCAGCCACGGAATAGTCCTGAACCTCCTCACATACATGTCGTTGAGAAGCAGCGAAAAAACGCGGAGTTCCTCGCGAATGCCATTAAACGCCTCGTTCTTAGTTTTCTCGATGGCGAGGAGTTGGCCCTCGTAGCTGCTGTGAACGGAGAGGCCACGGATCTTGGCGTCTCCATGTTACCCCTTTTGGCGGCGTCTTTACCTCGGACAAGGCCACGTTCAGTACCCCCTACGGACACTACCAATGACAGGGAAAACTCTGGAGACGCTCATCTGTCTCCTGTGTTCGCGTCAAGGCGCGGTTTTCTAACACGGCGACCAAGCAGGACCCACCGTTAATATTTTTATAATTCTTGTTTAACCCATTAACTCCGGAATTATTATTTTTCTCTTGATTCATCTAAAAAATATATCAAACATTCATTTTATTTTTGCTCATAAAGCCAATCGTGCTAAATAGGCCCATGTCCAAAAATAACACTAGGAGTTAATGAATACATTTTATATTATTTTTATTCTTTAGAAGAAAAATAAATTCTACATACATATTTTTCTACATAATTATGGTTTCTTCATAGAAAACAAAAAGTCATTTACTTACTAATTTATATTAACTTACAAAAATATAATTAATAATTATATTTTGTGATAAATTTCTAAACAATCGATACAAAGTCCAACGTTGAATTTACAGTATTCCGGGTGAATTATCTGACAATTTCATGAAATCGGTAGTCAATCTCTCCTGGGTTATACTTTTTTCTTTCCAGATGCTTTAGGCTCTATGTCATATTTCTTTATATAAGCCAGGGCTATATCTATTCGGAAATGTAACTGTGAAATACATAGTGTTTCACACTCTTTGTAATCTACCATACGTTATTATTGAGGCGTCGTTTACCGGGTGAATATTGGCCACCACCATTTTTTCCTCTAATACCTATTCGATAATTATTAATATTCTGATTCATTAGATCTGTGCCTCCCATATACTGGTTATATTGATATATGCCTGTGAAGGACTGGAAGCTGAATCGTTTAATTTGTTACTCCATCTTTTTACTTTTTGGTGGGGCTGGTACGATATATTGCCGATGCAATTGTAACAATAGAATATCTTTCCATTGTGTCACATGAACCCGAACTATCTCCTAAACCTGACAAAGGTAAATTTTGAGACCCACGACCTCGAAGGACATAATGATTTTATGGATCTTGTAGAGGATAGCAAAACCTACCAACGTAAAAATAGAATGATCATTTAAATCTGAAGAGTAAAAGTTTTCGTATTAAGTTCAATTTTTTCTAAAAGCGACGGATCTCCAAATCTATCAATGAATGGACCATGCAGGTTCGCACAGCTCGCTCCGTGGTATATTCATGGCATGCACGGCGGCTACTTTGAACTAGTGCTCTGTTTCAGGATGAGTGGATGTAGGCAGTAGACCCCCCCCCCCCCCCTCCCCGAATAGAGGACGGCGGCGGATTGGTGGGTAGACAACTGCTTGTCTCATAAATGAATGATGTTTATCATTGTGATTTGTGTCTGATGAAAGGATTGTGTTGTTGGATGTCTTGTTTTTGTCTTGGCAGTACGCTCCTGGGCTCCTCGGGGCGGCGGCTATGAGTTTGAAGGACGTGGGGTGGGTGGCTGCATCTTTTCCATACTTAATAAAAGGTGAATTTAGCAAACGAAAACGTCAGTAATTCATTTTTCTGCTGCAAAACGATGGATTCACTTGAATAGGAGACTCCCCGATAGAATAGGCTAGTAGGTAGACAGAACAAGGGCAATGACTCTCTCTCTCTCACGGGAGTCCATTCCTCCCTCCCTCCGGGGTGTCCGACACATCATCTTCTTTGATGCAGACAGAATAAGCCAGGCAACCAGCATTTAGGAGGGGTCCTTGAGGGTCTGTCTGTCTGTCTCCGACACGTCATCCTCTTTGATGCAAAGAGAATAGGCTGATCACCTATGCTCTGGGGAGTCATGTCCTCCTAAGGTTCCACTCCTTTCTCCATGCTTGATCCGAGGCTGTGTCACGGTGAATTCTTGTCAAAAATGTTGTGTACGACGGCACAGCCGGCAGGCCAGTCATTAGGAATCCGCAATGAGTGATTAAGCACCCAATAAAGTACACTCCAGTGCCTTCAAATTCTCGGACAGGGATTGGCCTTCCATTACTCCAAACAGTACACATGCTTTTACATTCACCTCAATGTTATGTCCATTAACATTTAGAGCTACCAACATTATTCAAAATCTGAACATGAAGGCAGTCTACTAAGGCGTGTATAGTTGAATTAAATATCCTTCCGCAGTTTTTGCACGGAGAACTGAAGAATAGCAGGTTGCCCGAGATCTGAAGTTGCGCAGTGAATTTTTTATCATCGTATATGCTAACCATGGATTTTTTTAATGCCATTCATCAGGAAAGTCTAAAAGAGTAGAATAAAACTTGCACAGTTTATTGACTTCGTCGTTATGTTGGCGGTTAAAACACATTTCATGTGCCAAGGAGAATATGGCATATGAGTTCCATAATTTCCTTCCTCTGGAAATGGAACACTTTGTTGACGTGTGCCTTCAAATGATGATCAGTTTCCGAACTCCCAGTGTTATAGAGAACAATTTCTGAAAAGATAAGAAGGTATATCAATGGAGACAAGTATATATATGCTATGTCAACACAACAAACTATATTTTTTTATCAGGACTTAGATGAAACCTTCGAGTATATAAATGCAGTACCTAAAAATACATTATAGCTGAGGAACTCTTAGTTATCAGTGAAATGGTTGAAATCACTTATTTTTGAACGGATTGAGTGTCCAGGCTTCTTGACGTGTTTGTTGAGATTAATTAGGTCGACACATAGTCAGAGTCCACTGCTGGGTTTTGAGACGGCCGTAGGCTCGTGTTTCTCTGCTATGGCCCCTTCCTGACAAGGCTGAAGAGAACTTCTTGGTCTCCTCTCGCATAGGTATGATGATAGGTCTTGGAGCATTAATGTGGAATGGTGTGGCGCCTTCTCGCGAATTGATGTGGACTGAAATTGCGTTGTGAGCGGTAGAAGGCCCTCCACCCCTCCCTCCATTCCTTGAATTCCCGGAAGAATACGTACAAAGCTTTTTAGTATATGATGGTGAAGCCTTTGGAGATCCAGGGGGACTTCATGACGAGGATTGCTGTCTTGTGCCCTGATAGGTAAGCTAGCTAGCCGTTCGGTGCCTATTGGGATCTTTATCTCCAGGTTTCACTTAGGGTGAGGTGTTCATCCTTCTCGTCTTCCACTTTGTTTTCGAAGACGAAGCATGTATTTCATACACATAAACCACCGACCTATACAATAACTGGCCACTCAAGAGAAAAATAAAAAATAGAGCCACTTAACAAGGAGGTTCAAATGACTGCCTCACTTGGTGAAGCAATTAAGTAGTATTGGGACTAAATAAAAAGAAAATATAGCAAAAAATATCCAGTGATGTCATTCTATCTTATGCTTCATAAAAATAGTCGCTTACAATGACGTCACTGGGAGTCATTTCTTTCTTTTTATATTCCTTAGAACTTGGTACTTAGACTTTGAATGCTCAAAGGACAATAATACTAGAGTAAGATAGCAATGCATCATAATTATTCTTATAGGCGATTCACAGCTCCATTTCTCAAGTCAGAACACAGGTATTTGGAGGCAAGAATTATGATCTCATGAGGATGCTTGTGATTAATTTTCTCCGTGTTGTTGAGATGAGTTTTAGTTGGGTGGTCTTTCCTCGGCGAAAATTAGGGGACCTATGAGGATGATGATAACTAATGGAAATGAAAAAAACAACACTTATGGAATAAATCACTATTTCGACACCATACGCGTGAAATTAACTTCCAAAAACTGAGATTCACTCCGTACGGGGTATTCCTCGAAATACGTAGGATCTATTTGACTCCTTTATGATCTAGGAAGTCGGAAACATTCTCGGGATGCTAGATGATATTGAACCTGTCAGATCACATGAATCAAGGACGACCCACACTAAAAAGGAAGCCCAGCCTCACTCAGAAAAAAATTAAAAAATAATAATATCTCACTCCCTTTATATTTAAATCCTGTGTAAGATTTGTTGTTATGATGAGGTTGGGTTGAGAGTCTGGTTTTTAAGGCTTAAAAAAATTCCGTTATTTATTCTTGTGACGTCACCATGAACTACTTCTTCTTGATGAAAAAGCATTTTTAAATTTTTATCGACTTGCAAAAATAAATCCTTAATTTCTCCGCATAAACAAAAAACACCTCTCTGAATTTTTGATATGTGCTAGAAAACCCTTGTAACTATATGATACGACACTTAACTTTTTCTGCCATAACAAATCCTAACTCACAATAACCGATTGGCTATAAATATGAAGCTCAAAGACAAAAAATAAAAAGTTCCATTTCTCGAAAATGGAGGCTTCGAATGCAAAAAATAAATATCGAGGAGCTTGATCTTTCACAATCCAACAATGTAAGTAAATAGGATTTCGGAATAATTTCATAGGGACTCAAAAAAATGAAAAAAAATATTCAGGCCATACTTTGGCCGTAAAAAGCTTTCAAATTCAAAGTCTAATAACTTTGCCCCCAATTCAAATTTTGTTCTGAAACTTTAAATATAAAGTGTATGGGACAAAATCCCTTTCTGCTGTGAATTTCGTGAGGATCCATGAACCCTTGATTTCATTGAAGTCAAATATTTTTGGAATGACCCATATATATATATAAAT
>CP045892.1:11456276-11474425 GCA_013387185.1 Caligus rogercresseyi
TTTATTGTAAGCATTATTTCATAATAGTGGGGCAGCATAGCTAAGGTATTGTGCATTTGTGATACAAGCAACAAATTTGGCACAAATGTACATTGGCATATCGCGAACATTTTCAGATATTGAGCACTCGAAATCTCTCTTCTGTCCGCCATATTGGAATTCAAAATGGGCCGCCATTTAAAATCTACATTGCGTTATCTGTGGATCTAAAATTGCTATTGACTCGATTCTGGACCAAAATGTTGTTATGGGGGACAAGGAAACCAATGGTAACAATATGCAATGCATATTTTTACCACTTGGATTCCAATATGGTTTGAATTGTAGTAGGGTCAAAGACGTGACGCTTACTTTTTCTGTCCGATGGAACTTTTTTACCTAATATAAAACATAAAAATGAATAAAAAATATAACATGTAGTCTAATACGTTCATTCCATACATGTGCCACTTTATTTATTTAAACATGTTGGTTAGGTCATTTTTTCCCTCTGAAGTGTGAAACATCATGTGGGTGTACCGTCCGGCCTTGACTTCTGTTTGGACAACTGGTTTTAAATCACATTAAAACAATTTAAAAATAATGCTTGCCCAATTGGGCATACTTTGCAACTTGTTTTAGATTTATTGACAAAGTTATGGAACATTTGTACACACATTTCAATCATAATACACAAACTAATCTTGTCCGAATATGTCCATTGTCTGAATTATTGCCAATGTTCCATGCTCTAACTGGATGATACTGTGTCAAGCTTTGCTAGACATGGCAAAAAGACCGCAGGGGTAGTCTGGACAGTACTGCCAGAATAACTGAGGCGCTGATTCAGCTTTTCTTCCGCACCAAGTGACATACCAAATGATGCAATGGCATTCTTCGAGAGGTTCGTGATCCTGTTGTATGACCGAACCAGCAAATGCACGGATATTTACAAGGCCAGGTGGAAACTCTTCGCAAGGAAGAACAATGTGCAGCTGATCCCTCCGACGAAGGGCAGCTTTAGAGGAACATGTCAAAAGGGGTATATCAAGTTGATCATGTGTGAGGTCAGATACTACTGCCAGCACCAGAACTCCCACCACCAACCAACTGGGGTTGGTCAATGACTGGAGGACAATACACACCATCTGGACCAGGCTACCTGAGGCAGCTCACACTTGCATCGAGCTGGTTTCTTGCAAGTGCCAGAAAGGGTGTGTGAGACGCTGCAAGTGCAAGAAGGCTGCCCTTAAGTGCACAGCCCTCGTGTGTGTGAAGGGGATTGACATGAAGAGGAGTCCACAACATTCATTTACTTGTGGCAGTGCTGACTGGTTAACATGAGACAAATACAAAGTAGTAAAATACATGATGATGAATGTTCATCTCTCATGACTTAAGTGAAGTACTGTAATCAAGATGTTCATTTTGAAAATGGATATTGTCATATATTGTTACCCTTATATTCCTTGCCCCCCAAACCTACATTTAGACACCAGATCGAGTCTATAGTAGTATTACACCCAAAGATAATCGAAAATGTAAATTTCAATCAACGGCCATTTTGAAATCCATATGGCGGCTCATTGGTACAAAATATGCGATGCAGATTGTTTCCATTAGATTTTTGCCCCCAAAAAACATACATTTAGACACAGAATCGAGTCAATAGCAGCATTAGACCCAAAGATAATTGAAAATATAGATTTCAGTTGGCGGCCTTTTTTAATTGCAATATGGCGGACATGAAGGGAGAATTCCGAGTGGCTCAATATCTGAAAATGTTTGCCATATTCAATGTACATTTGTGCCAAATTTTATTCTTGTATCACAAATGCACAATCCTTTGAAATTTGAGCTAAACCGCCCCACTATAAGTACATATGCTACATATATATTGCATAGGAGTGACTATAATGTTAGTTCATTTTTACCACTAAAGTGGAGCATAATAAACTCCTCGGTTCACCTAAGGTCTGAATAATAAGGTCTGGGAAATACAAAAACAAATGTAATTCTAGCAGTATACTATTCAATGACGTCACTGGAGAACAAATATATATATAATATAATTTATAATTTTATATATATTATTTTATTAATTTATTATTACACACACACACAAATATAATACATATTTATATATAGATAGATAGAGATATTATTGGTATATATAATGATAGATAAACGTTCTCCCGTGACGTCATTGAGTAGTCGCACTGCAATGTTTGTTTTGTAGTGCCCAGATCTTGGGTTCACCAATCTTATTAACCAGTTTGAAATGTAGGGTATTCCCCCTTTTCTCACAGGAGACACAAGTGAACGCGCCATCTGAATGATGAAGAGAATAAACTCTCTACATAAACCCTCGATATAAGACCTCTGTATAACGAGTTCGGATACAACGAACCCCCGGAGCTAGCCGAACAAGCCTCAGATATAACGAACTTAAATTCGTTATATCTGAGGCTACCGAACCTTTTGTGTTCATGACCGAATAAGCCTCAGTTATAACGACCCTAAGTCGTTATATTTGAGGCTACCGAACCTTTTTTGACCATGACCGAACAAGCCCGAATACAATGAACCTAAGTTCGTTAAGTTAAGGTTTGATTAAGTCAAAGATCTTCGTCTGAGTCTTCATCTGCTGGGGATCATGCGGTTTGAACTCATGCGTTAGGCAGCAGAAGAAGACGCAGACGAAGATATTCGACTTATTCAAGTGGCCCCTCCTCAGCCGAGAAGAGGTCTAGGGACAGAGGGAGTTGGGGTCCTTGGTCCGATCTTAAGGCCCTCAGAAGGCATTCCGTCCTGCTAATAGAGCATGTGAAGCGGCGTGGTGTTTTCGTCTCCTGAGAAGAGTTCGTCCATATTGAAGACTCCAGCGCATGTCCAGGGGGTCGGAGTCATTAAGGTCCTAGAGGTGGGGTACAACTCCTCGCATCTTTCGTCTCTCAGAAGATATCGTCCATATCGCATGTCCAGGGATCGGAGTCTTTGTCTGAATCCTTGATGGTTTGGGAATCCCTCACTCCGTGAGAAGAAATCACGAGAGTGAACGAACACTCCACCGGATACCTCCATCCTTTTTAAGGGTGGACAAATCTCGCCAGTCCTTATGTTTCATCAAAATTGATTCCAATCATGTTACTAAATGTATCTCTTACATTCTCATAGACAAGAAAATCCACATTTTATACCCAATAAAAACTCTGTTAAATGAGTAATAAATATTTAAAAGCTTCTTATTGTCTTTTTCATGTCAAGACACATCCAACATTTGCCAGAAAAGTTCTTAGAAAAAAAGATCAATAATGATTTTTTTAAATATAAAATTGATTATTCTCAAAAATAAACTTTGCTTTTTTGGCCAGGACATGACCCAGGACACAATACATTTCATGCCGAATTTTAACTCGATTGGTCCAGTGGTTTGCTGTGATGCTCATTCGGACACACATACATACATACACACCCTTCTGATTTTTTTGTTGTATAGTTTCTTTAATTATATTTATCTTATTATTTGTTTGTATATAAAGATATATGGTTTTTTGATATTAGTAGCCATGAAGGCTAGGGCTATATTAGCTCTGTAATAAATCATACAACAACTATGTTATATATATATATAAATTAATGTGTGTGATTAAATCACACCTAGCTTAAAAACTTAATTGTTTGATGCAAGATTCAATCCTTGCCTCAACTATTATCCATAGATATGTTACCATGTATAAATGCTGTGGCCGTAGGCCACCACCCGCCCGGAGGGCCTAGCCACAGCCGCGGAGCGGCAATGGGCTAGGTTTCATATAAGTAGCATATGTTAGGGATCTGTGCCCACTTATTCATCATCTAAACAAGCTAAAAAAAACTTCATTGTTTGATGGAAGGTTCAATCCTGCCTCAGCATATTATTCATAGATTTGTTACCTGTATATATGGTGGCCGTAGGACACCAAGCCGCCTGCAGGGCCTAGCCACAGCCGCGGAGCGGCAATGGGCTAGTCTTAATATTAGAATTGAGTTTGTCCGTCTGTCTGTCTGACTTCTATAGACGCCGAAACTACAGAAGCTACAGACCTGAATTTGGCACACAGATGCATCGTGACCATGTGATGGTCTGGGCTAGGTTAGGTTCTGATCAGACCAGATTTGCGTCTGTGAGAGGATTTTGCGGTTTGTATGGATTTTTGAGGGTTAGGAGGCTCGGGATGTAATTTAATGTTTTGTGGACTTTAACCGTAAGCATCTTTTAGTATAACCAAAACTAAGGCCTAGCGGCCTTGCAAAGGCCTTAAAAAGGCTTGGAAAATTTGGTTGTCCATAGTTCGTAAGTGAGATGTTTTAGAGACAGAACGCAAACTAAAAGTATCTGCATCTCTGCCCAAAGAACCTGGATCCGGGGAAAAATTCCGGATCCAGACACTACCAGACCCGGATTATGACATTTCCTTAACTTTTGATTCTTTCCCATTTCGAAAAAAAGCTACTCTGAAAGTACATCAAAAATGAGTTTAAAATCGGTTCCAAAAAAAATTCCGGAAACCGGACCGGCCTGTCGGGAAATTTAAGAAAACCTCTGGGGCGACTTTTTAATACGAAAAAAAGTTCAAAACAAAACATACGAAATGAAGGCCTTGCAAAATAAGCCTAGGTTGTTAAGTCAATGTCCGGCCTCCGGGACATATTTGGGCCGGGATCTGGATTTTTTTCAATTTGCAAGTTTTCGCAATATATTTTGCATAATCATATTCAGCTTCACAAAGGGAGCAACTTTGATGTATTCAGTATCCGGATCCGAGGTCATTAAGAGCTCAAATCCGGGATGAATATTAGGTCGAATTTCATGGACGAAGCGGAATATTTTTGAAATCCTAAATTTTGGGGGGCCTTCTTTGGGTTGTCTGCTGAGTTGATTGCATCAAGTTATAAAATAACTAGTATAGAGTTTGGCATTTCTAATCAGTTCGTTTTTTTAATGATTTTGGTTTATAACTTTTTGAGTTTTGGCATAAAAACTGGCAAAATGGAAAAGGGTTTTTTTTCTCCGCTCCTGGGGAACTCACAGATTTCAACTTGAGTTCATAAGAAGGAACTTAAAAGTCTGACAATAAACATATAAAAAGTCCTTCTCAAGTGTTTTATATAATTTTTCAGAAAACCCAAAAAAACGGATTTTTCAAAAAACTTAAGGGGGTCCCCCATGATTTTTGGCATTTTTTTAAATTTTTAAATTTGTAAATATAGTTGTTCCCAATTGGGGAGACTAATGCAAATGTGAAGAAATTTTTAAAATTGAATGAAAAACAAAAAAGTTTTATTAATAAGCATTATTTCATAAGTACATATGCTACATATACAATATATAGCATAGGAGTTGGCTATAATGTAAGTTCTTTTTTGCTCCTAGGGGGCGCTCTAAATTATGATCTAATGTAACCTCTAGGGAGACTTTTACTGCATAATGGTATTAAATTTGAAATACAAAAGAAGCCCTCGCAATAAAATATCCGGCACCATATGACGTCATAAATTAACACCACGGTATATATCTGTCTGTATATAAGGTCTGAGCAATACAAAAACAAACATGTAATCCTAGCAGTATAACTACTCAATGACGTCACTGGAAAACGAATATATATATATTATTCTATTCATTTATTTATACACACACATACATATATAGAATATAGAGAGATTGATTGCAATATAGAGAGAGATATAATCGTTCTCCAGTGACGTCATTGAGTAGTCACACTGCTACATGTTTGCTTTTGTATTGCCCCAACTTGCAATTGTCGCAACAAGTATTATTTATTGATGTTATGAAGGTCTATCTATAAATGCTAATGTTGTTAATGCATATAATAAGCTTCAAACTATATGGGAGCTTATATGTAATACAACATTTTATGGAGTGAATATTAAAAGAAAAATTCTATCTTAATTATTGTCATGATCTTTTATTTAAATTTGAGTAAGCAAAATATGCCCCTGGAATATACTAAGCCTTCAAGCATGTTCAGGAGTATTTTTATTGAGAATATTTTAAATAAATCAAGAAAATTGATGAAAGGGCATCATTTTTATGATCCCCGTCATAAAAATGAGGGAATTGACGGAAGGGCACAATGATAATACATTAAACATATAAATACTACCACTGTTGACAATTTTTATCTACATTATTATAAAATGAGATTATAAAGTTTTGTTATGACTCTTATTTCAAGACATTGATGACATTTGAATCATTGATCATTTTTTGAGTCTGACTTTTAAAATCATTAAATAATATATTCTATATTTGTGTAGTTCTTTACCTTTTTATTATTTCTCATCAACACCGTTGTGCGAAAAGAAATGAAAAGTACTCGTCCTGTGTTAATGTATATCAATTTCTCTTTGTATCTATGTTTTCAAACATGGCGTCTGTCTCTCTGTCATGAGTACTTGTTATGCCATTGCGTCTTCATTCTTTCCTCTTTGTTTATATATAGTATATATAGATATATATATATATATATATCTTAATATATATATATATATATATATATATATATATATATATATATATATATATCATGACCAACTAGAGGCATGAATGCAAAGGAGCGAATGATCTTTTTTTTATTCCTTTATTTATTTGTTTTCAAACATGGCGTCTTTCTGTCATGAGTATTTGTACTTCAATGTTATAATTGGTTTTAAATTATGAAATACCAAATGAAGCCCTCGCAAAAAAATAAGGTCTGTGAAATAAATGTCCAGCACCATGACGTCATAAATTAACACCACGGTTCACCCAAGGTCTGTAAAATAAGGTCTGGGCAATACAAACAAACATGCAATCCTAGCAGTATAAACTACTCAATGACGTCATAAATAAAATTATAAATTATATATATATATATATATATATATATATATAGAGAGAGAGAGAGAGGAGAGAGAGATGATTGATATATTATATATAATTGTTCTCCATTGACGTAATGAGTAATCACACTGCTACATGGTTGTTTTTGTATTGCCCAGCCTTGGGTTCACAATCTTATTAACCAGTTTGAATACTTCAAACTTTTCCCCTTTTCTCACAGGAGACAAAGATGAACGCACCGAAGTAGAAAGAGAAGGGAGGATCTCTATGAATATGAATATTTGACCTGTACTCATGAATACGATAACATCATGAAAATAGTTTCCCGCGCAAAGTTTACAATGTTGATTTCCCTCCAAATCATAAAGAAGGTCTTACGGAGGAGAGCATTTGCCTCTTAGCTCACATAGGAGGCTTTTTAAGTAGGCGTTCTTTCATTGAAGTAAATATATGTAGTATAAGGTATATGTAATTTCCTTAAACTTTTAGTTCATAAGTCTTTTGCTTCATATTTGCCTCGCTGCACGTTGCTAAGTATCTGTGCCCACTTTTTTTTAATGAGACGATAGAGGTTTTTAAAGTAAGAAAAGGGGAAAAAAGAAAATAAATACATATGTATATATTTGTAGTTATAAGGAGAGGAACTTAATCCGAATTACTGGATAATATAAAAAAATTCCCTCTACTTTTTTTTGTTGAAAAATATCCTCTCTCTCATAAAACTTCTTTCTATACGACGTCTCCATCATCATAACTTCAAAAACTTCATTGTTTGATGCAAAGTTCAACCCTTGCCTCAACATATTATACAATGATATGATACAATGTAATAATGCTGTGGCGTATGTTGTGTATCAGTACCTTAATGATAATAATAACTATGTTAATAAGGGTATCCCATACTCGTCGGATTGGGAATATAAGACAGGATGGGCTCGGATATTATATGATGTACTTTATTATAGAGGAGGGGCACATGTAGGCAAGACCATGCCTTAGGAAGAACTACCTACGTATATACAATAACAATAACATAGAGTGACGTAGTACGACGCAGGGGTGCCATACGTCATTACGACCTAAATATATATCATCACCCCCCATCAACGATGCGGCGGGGTCGGAGTTGGTTAACATGCCTCGTCTTGATGGCATCGTTGATTTTAACTTTCCACAGCGATTCGGAGATTTTCTCTTCAGTCAACCCGGGAACCCACTTCGGCGTTTTTGCGTTGAAGTTCTTGCACCACACAGGTGCTTTTACTCGGACAGGATCTTTTGACTGTTTGGCACTGAGGGGTAGAAGTCCGTCGAGGCGAGTGCGGACGGGACGCGCAAGAAGTAGTTCCGCAGGAGATTTTCCGCATGCCAACGGGGTAGAGCGGTAGGTAAAGAGGAGTTCGTCTACTGGTATATTCGGGTTTTTCCTCATCAAGTCCTTAAGGATTCGGACAGCCCTCTCGGCTTGGCCGTTGGACTGAGGGTGGTAAGGAGGAGACAGAGTCAGCTTCACCCCCCACTCTGACAATCTCGCCCTGAAGGCTGAGTTTGCAAATTGAGGGCCATTATCAGAGTGTACTCCTTTCGGAAACCCGAACCTCGAAAACCAGTACAGGAGTCTCTGGAGAGTATGGACGGTAGATGTGTTCGTCATGGAGGCGGCTTCGATCCATTTGGATCCAGCGTCGACAAGGATGAGAAAATCCTTATTTTTGAAGTGCAAAAAGTCGATATGGACGCGCTCCCATGGAGAAGCAGGTGAGAAGGGTACGAACTTAGAAGGAGGAGAGGGAGCATTACTTTGACATGTCGAACAGGCATTCACTAGGTCTTCGATATCTTGGTCGATATTGGGCCACCATACTTTGGAGCGGGAAGTGGCTTTCATTTTTACTATGCCCCGGTGTGATAAATGAAGCTCCTCTATGAATTTAGAGCGAAGGGAGGACGGGACAACGAAGCGAATTCCCCAAAATAGCATGTTGTCTTTGATAGAGAATTGATGACGTTTGGAAAGGAAGGATTTTTGAGTCACCTTGGACCAATTGTCCGTACGGGCAGCTTCGATTACAGCTGATAGGGATTCATCCTCTTCAGTGGCCTTCTGTAGTTCACGCACCTCTGTGCTGTAGGAGGACAATGCAAGACACAATAGCTCGTCCGTTGCATCATTTGTAGGATCAGGAGCGTCCAAGGGGCCACGGGAAAGCGCATCCGCGTGGAGGTTGAGGCTGCCTTTGACATGCGTTATTTTGTAGTCAAACATCGCCAGGCGCAGGGCAAAACGCGAGAGGCGAGCCGTAACTACAAGAGGGAGTTCCTTCTGGGGATTGAAGATGTATTCGAGGGGCTTGTGGTCCGTTTGAATAATAAATTGGCGACCCAGAAGATGACGTTCAAAGCGATTTAGACCGAACATTATACCCGTTGCTTCCCGGTCGATTTGCGAGTAATTCTTCTCGGCGGCTGATAGCTTCCTGGAAGCGAAGGCGATGGGACGGTCTACTCCATCGATTACATGGGATAGGATGGCCCCGAGCCCGACCGGAGAGGCGTCCGTTGAGAGAAACAAGGGCAATGTGGGGTCATAGTGTGCGAGGACAGGAGCATTAGAGAGGATTCTTTTAATGGTCAAGAAACTCACCTCTGTTTCTTTAGACCAAGTAAAGTCCACGTTGTTCCTCGTCAATTCGTGCAGAGGAGCGGCGGTGAGAGAAAGGTTTCTCAGGAACTGGCCGTAGAATTGGACCAATCCAAGGAAGGACTTGACTTGCGAGCATGAGGTAGGAGTAGGGAATTCAAGGACAGGCCGCACCAGGTCAGGATCAACTGATTTGCCCTTTTCAGATACTTTGAACCCGAGGTAGGTCAGATCATTCGCCATGAACACACACTTACTTTTGTTTAGCCGGGCTCCAGCGGCACTTATGCGTTCATACACCCTGCGTAGAGTGTTAAGGTGTTCTGGCATGGACTTGGAATAAATAAGGAGATCGTCGATGTAGATCTTTACGTCAGGGATACCATCCAACAGCTTCTCCTGAGCAGCTTGGACGATTGCTGGGGCAGAGGACAGGCCATAGGGCAGAGTTTTGTATCTGAGGAGGCCCATAGGAGTGTTGATGGTTAAAAGGTTCCTGGACTGCGGAGCTAACTCGTATTGCTCGTAACAACGACGAAAGTCCAGCTTAGTGAAATATTTAGAGCCGGACAAGTCTCCAAATAACTCGTCCGGATGAGGTAAAGGGTAAAGGCGCTTGTCGACTACGGGAGAAATTGTGCGGGTGTAGTCCGCACAGATGCGCACCTTGCCATCGGGTTTCAGGACAGTCACGATAGGTGATGCCCACTCAGAGGACTCGACTTTCTCGAGCGTTCCGCGCTCGATCATTACCAAGAGTTCCTCTTTAACTTTATCCCTAAGAGCCAGAGGGACTGGGCGTGCGCGTAGATATCGAGGTTGTGCGTCATCCTTGATGTGGATTACTGCCTTCGTGTGGTTCATGACTTGGTTCCCGGACTCAACAAACAAGTGACCAAATTGTGCGTGAAGGGTTTCTAAGGTAGGTTCCGCTAGTTTGATTTGGTCACAGAGGAAGGAAGGTTTATGCACTGTTACCAGTCCCAGGTCGATACAGGCTTGCGACCCTAGGATTGGCTGCTGGGTGTCCGTGACGAGGAATGTGACGGATTTGGGCCTCGATCCTTTTAGGTGAAGAGGGAGGTGGACACTCCCGAGGGTAGGGATCCTGTCACCTCCAAACGCAACGATGTGACCCTCGTGTTCCTGAGTCCTCTCAGCAGGGATGAAACGACGAGGGAGGACGTTGACGTTCGCGCCCAAATCGAGCAGGAAGGTTAGCGATTGCCCCTCGACCACGGCATTCACAAAAGCCCTTTTTGAGGCTCCCGAGTGAGGAAGCTCTGTCACTTTAGATACGACCGGGTTGCTCATTTTGCAGCAAGATGCAAAATGGTTCATGCGTCCACACTTGCTGCAAGTTTTTCCATAAGCCTTGCACTGAGACTTCAGGGGCATGTGCATCCCTGCACAAAATTTGCATTTTATCGGTTTCATGGCAGGAGTCTGGGGGTTAGGCTTTCCACCCACACGGCGGGTACCCTTCGGACCCTTATACTCCGATGCGAGGACCGACTCTTTAAACATCTCCTGTGAGTGGACTTCAGCAGACTCCAGTGCCCGGCCCAGTTGGAGGACTTCGTCCAACCGGGATAACCGCTTCTCGAAGACCAACTGTCGAAGTTTAGAAGACGTGGTATTCTTGATCATGGAAGCGACCAGGGCATCCTCTTCACACGGAGCATTGCAGGATGCGCACAACAGCTTACAGAAACGGGCTTGTACCCGAAGGCGTGTGGCGAAGTCGTCCAAAGGTTCGCCCACGAGCTGTTTAATTTCTCCAAGACGGTATCTCTCGAAGAGAATAGACTCCACAGGTGAGAACGCATCATTCATGGCTCTCAGGAGGGCGGAGTACTGGTCCTCATCTTCTGCAGGAACCACAGTTAGAGTTTTCCTCCACTGCTGCACCTCCGATCCGGCACAGTGGAGAAGGAGTGCTGTCTTGCGTTCCGGCGAGAGTTCCCCGAACAAGGAAACATAGGTCTGGAACTCATCCGACCACGCAGCCCAGCGATGACCTCTACGAGGCCCTACCAGCGAGAAGGAAGGAGGCTGTGACACGCCCAGGTTGCTAGAGGTGGAGTAGGTAGGATTGGTGAGAGGGCCTACTTCAGGTTCTTCTGCAGCTTCGGCTGAGAAGTCAAAGGATGTGGGATCATTCCCACAGGCAAGGAGGAATTCCTTGATGAGGCGCGCGAGCTCCGGCTTCTTCATAGAGGTGAGTTCTTCCCCGTCCTGGCAGAGCTCCATGCGGACGCATTCCGCTCTGAGCTCGGCTAAGGTGAGACGTGCGAGTAGTTTCCTCATTTTCGTCGCCAGATGTTGTGTATCAGTACCTTAATGATAATAATAACCTATGTTAATAAGGGTATCCCATACTCGTCGGATTGGGAATATAAGACAGGATGGGCTCGGATATTATATGATGTACTTTATTATAGAGGAGGGGCACATGTAGGCAAGACCATGCCTTAGGAAGAACTACCTACGTATATACAATAACAATAACATAGAGTGACGTAGTACGACGCAGGGGTGCCATACGTCATTACGACCTAAATATATATCAGTAGGCCACCCACCCGCCTGGAGGGCCTAGCACTAGCCGCGGAGCGGCAATGGGCTAGTATGAAAGAATAACAATTTTCATTAAGAAGATATTTCAAGAAAACAACCTCACCGGGTCGTTTTTGACCCACTTATACATCTAAGGGCTAAATACTTTACCATTATTTAATTTACTTAATCATTCATTTCATATAATTATGTGTATGCTTTGATACACCTGTTGTCTTATGATGTGGGTATAAATCACACTTCAAAATCATTACCTCCGCCGAAGGAGGTATTGTTTGTATTATAATTAAATGATGCAAGTTTATCTCCATATGTTTATTAAACAGTCAACAACAAAAATATGTTCTGCAAAGTGAAAATTATAACAGTAATAATTATTAAGTTAAAAGAATATGTGTTATATATAAATATACACTCAGAGAGTGCAAACCTCCGCCGTCACGAGGTCCTTATGAGCCTTCCGAGGCGGATTTTTCACGGACTGGGGCGGCCCGTAGAGGGACGGGGGAGGGTTCCCCTAGACGGAAATTCCGAGAGGAACACGCTCCCGGCACCCGATTTCACAGCACAGCGACATCTATTGGCAGAGTAGGCTAACTTGAAATATTTATTAGTATTTAGCTCATTTTGCTTCTTAATTCTGCACTCAGATATGCCAAAATGTAATCACTTGTTCCTTTTGGCATTTTCAACAACTCCACAAAGTTTAAATCTGAATCCGTTCCGTACTTTTTGAGTTATCCTGCTGACAAACAAACCAAACAAACAAACCAACAAACAAACCACGCCAGTGAAAACAATACCTCCTTCGGCGGAGGTAAAAATATGGTTAACTGCTGATTGTTTTTATTAGTGAAACTTATAATTCAAGAATTATCATTCTTGGAGCCTATGAGCAACACAAGTATATTGCAAATAAAAACAAAAAATACCAAAACTATTTTGAGTCCTTTCAATACAATCTTTATATTAAAAGCTTCTCATTACTAATTCCTTTTGACCTGACGATGACAGTTTTTCAATCGAGAGTCTTATTTAAAAGCAAATTGTAAGCATATATAATTTATGTATCCCTTAAATTTATATGTGTCGTAAATATATTATCAAAATAATACAAAACGGTACTATCCCCATGATTTAAGAAATTTGACTTCAGTTGCTCATTTCGTTCAATGGTCCTAAACATCGGGTACTTAACGCTAATACAAAACTGCTTTAAAAAACAGTTTCATTTTTGGTTTGTTAAAATAATCTTTCAATATAATAATTCAAATTCCGTTTATAGAAACACCGTCATATTTAAAAAAAGAAAACTAGAGGCATATATACACTCCGAGAGTGTGTACCTCCGCCGATTCCCACAACATTCCCTTTCAAACATTCTCCCTTTCACACTGAGCTGATATATGAACAATAATACGTCAATGAATATTTTTTTTAGCGTTTGTTCTTTCCTACTCCTGAATAGAGACCCCATTTCATTTAGTATTTTGCTCATTTAGCATATTAAAAAAGCACTTAGAGATGCCAAAATTTAATCACTTGTTCCTTTTGGCATTTCCAACAACTCCACAAGTTTCATTCGAATCCGTTCAGTACTTTTTGAGTTATCCTTCTGACAAACAAACCAACAAACGCCAGTGAAAACAATACCTCCTTCGGCGGAGGTAACTATTATTTTACAATTAATAAATATACTGTAGAGAAAAGATAAGGATGCAAACCAAAATGCATTCTCTAAAAAGGCTCTATAATTGATTAAAGCCTTAAATGCTTTATTTAAATATAAATAAACTTTTGTAAATCCATGCTTTCAGGAACTTAACATCAGTATTTCACTCTTTGACTGAAGTTGTGATATCAGTTTCTTATTTTTGAAACACATGTACAAGAAAAATGTTGTCATATAATATTCTTTCCATATTTCATTTCAGCGAGAGAGAAAAAATATAAATAACTAATTTATGTTGTTTATACAAAATATTATTTTATTATAAATTCATTAACTACAGACAAATACACATGTTTATCAAATATATTAATGCATTCTTTTGAAAACCTTATGAAAACATACCCCGACTCTTCACTGCATCATTCCATATAAAACTCATTAACTTATTTGCCCTTTGTGTCCATTCGTTATTATTCCTTGCAATATTTTACATTTATAAAGTAATAGCATGGAATTCAATTACTATTTATCAAAAGCTACGAAAAAAAACCCAGGTGGGTCATTCAACTTTGCTCCAGATACTACACAAACTTAGCTTATTAAGTGAAGAATGTAATATGCATCTCAATGGATCTTAAAAGCTCTGAAGGGGTCATATACAAATGCAATAAAGAAAAATAAATGCTTCCTTATTCGCCTAACAACGAAATTATGCATTGAATTTGCAGGAATTATCGTGTGAACTATGTATTTAATATATTTTGTTAACAACTACTTATTTATATTTTCGTTTCCAGTAGATAATATTTTTTATTCGTTTATATTTTGTTGAATCAACCAAAAGCGAACATGGTTAGTTAAGTTGATATTAATATCTTTATTTTTTTATCAGCCGATTCGAAAGTATAATTTAAAATGCATGAATATATATCAACATAAAAATACTTATTTGCCAAAAATAAATTATATATATATATATACAGGTTGGCGAACCAAATTTTTCAGTAAAATATAAGTTCAAATTGCGCCGGTGATATTCGGTTTAAACCAGTTTCAAGGGTCTCAGCTTAAAGCTTAGACAAACACTAAAAACTTTTGTGGAAAAAAATCTTGATAATTGCAGCGATGTCGAAGCAGGAGTCGAAAAGAGAAACGTTGTCCGTTCTCCTCCGCGCTGGAGTTCACCCGAAGAAGGCTGCCGAGACCATTGGAGTGACCGAGCGCACCGCCTACAACGTGAAGAAGGCCATCGAAACAAGTCAGGGCACTTCACGTGCAGCAGGAAGTGGTGGCCACAACAAAAAACGAGATTCGGACCTCCTGGACGACATCAAGACCCGAATTGAGAATGATCCAACAACCTCAATGAGGAGCATGGCCAGGGAGCTTAATGTCCACCACAAGACCATCCAGATCGCCGTCCATGGCGATCTTGGCATGAAATCTTTTGCCCGGACCCCAAAACATCTCCTCACCGTCAAAATGAAGGCAAGACGATTCGAACGATGCAAAAAAAGTCCTCCAGTACTACAAGTCATCTGGCGGCAAAGTGAAAATTTTCTCCGATAAGAAGATCTTCACTTTGGACGCCGTAGTCAACCGTCGAAACGACCGATACCTTGCCACATCAATAGATCAGGTTGAGGGTCACTATCGAACAAAACATCCACAGCAAACAATGTGCCTGGGTGTCGTGGCGAGCGACGGGCAGAAGATGCCGCCCTACTTTTTCAAGCCCGGAGAGAAAGTCGACACTGCCGCCTACTACAAGGTCCTGAGATACACTGTGCTGCCTTGGCTCAAGTCTACATACCCCTCCGGCAACTACACATGGACCCAGGATGGCGCACCGTGCCACACCTCCAAGAAAGTCCAGGATTTCTGTCGTGCCAACATGGCCGATTTCTGGCCCGCCGACATGTGGCCAAGTTCGAGTCCGGATTTAAACCCACTCGACTTTTCTGTTTGGAGCGTCTTGGAGAGTCATGCCTGCAAGACATCTCACGCAAATTTGACGTCGCTACAGCAAGCCATTGTCGAGGCCTGGGACAACTTGACCGAGGAGTATATCAAGAAGAGCTGCGCCAGCGTCCGACGTCGTGTCGAGGCCGTCATCGCCAACAACGGAGGTCACATTGAATGAAATCACGCCTATGTGTACACTCTTCATCGTGTTTTTTGAATTTTTGAATCGTTTCATTAGTTCAGAATATATCATCGATATTGTTTTCCTTAACAGTTTACTGAAAAATTTGGTTCGCCACCCGGTATATATATAATATATATATATATATATATATATATATATATATATATATAGTATATAAGCAGTTCTTGTATCTTTGGGTTCGTTGTTGTAAAGTCTCGTACAGGGAACCATTGCATGAATGCTTTTAATGCACTTGGACGTGTAACCACGTCAACTTCCATTGGGTTAAAGCCCACGTAGGCTGGCTAGGAAATGAGAAAGCTGACCGACTAGCAAGATCAAATCTATTAAAGGATATGCCTATTCCAGATTCTTTTAATTAGACTGACAAGGAGGTATCTCTCATAGAGAATGGGCCTCCCGATGGACACAGGATAGCTTCTGTAGACAAAGTAAACTATGCCTTCCAAAGCCAGACCCTAATACATCGAGACGATGGACAAATCAAAGTTTGAATCTCTATGTATTCAAATACAGCTAATTACTGGTAATAACTTTCATCAGTCATTGTCGATCAAATTTTCACTCTTGAGTTTCTTTTATGTCAGCAGATTGATGAGACGTCTTATCTTATGTTGGCTGAGTGTGTTTCTTGTCTTAAGAGAATGATGGCTCAAAAATGCTTGAACCATTATCCGGCAGAGCAAGGCAGATCCCAGCAATTCTTAATAATTGTAATATTGGTTACCTGTTTGGCTTCCCGAGTAGAATGAGTAAGCAACATGGTTTAAAGGGGTTATATTTCTAGGGAATGACTAGATCGTTAATTCAATTCCACCTTGGATACAAGACACGACTCAATTCGTACTCTTGGATCCTACTCTCAAACACCAAACAAAATACAATTATATATATATATATATTAACTTAATGGGACCCCTGAATGAAACCTATAGTTACAAAAAATCGATGCATAAGATGATTTTAATATATAAACTTCACACTCAGAATAGAAGTAGCCATTTATTTAAAAATATATAGTTTCGATAAAAAGTTTATAGATGGTACTTAAAGCGAAATACCTAGCTGACGCATCAAGTAATGGTTCTCAGTCCTATTTCTAAGTGGTTGGCTATAGTGTCGTTGTTTGAGCTCTAAGAGCTTTACAGTTCAAAAGGGCCAAATTTATTATAGTGCCCTTGATTTAATAACAAACTTTCCTCATTCTCGAAACTGCAATATCAGAAAGTTAAGGCGACATATGTTACTTGACAATAACAAGATACTTAAACTAGGTGTTTGACCAATTGAAACAAAATAAAGATTACTATTTTTCCTTCTATAGTTTAAATTAAAACACCAAAAGTGATATTTTTGGTGTCTTACTATGTTAAAAACTTGCATCTACATTTTTTAGCCATTTTAGTTAATATGCTTTTTCATTGCAACCCATTTTTTAATGTTTCCATCAATCTTTATAAATAAGGTTCTGGAATTATAAACGCCTACTTTGAACAACAATCAACACACAAAATAATTGCAAGAACATTACAAAAGGACTGACTTTTTACTATAAGACATTCATGATTGATGAAAAAAATAGCAACAATTATACTTGACAATTTTTTGCAAAAGTAGGGTATCATTCTCATTTCGTTAAAAGCAGCAAAATAGCAATCAATTATCGTTTGATATGTCACGTTGTGTATTTACAATAACAGCATAGTACACAGGTTAATCCCTTGTAGGTTTGTTGCAAAGGAACAAACTTAACATTTCAGTTTAAGGGAGATGTAGGGAATCGCACTCTCATTTAAGAATTGTGTTTATAACTTTATTCCGACTCATCAAAAAGTTAATCATTTTACTGCGACATTAGTTATCATAAAGTATTTGCTGAGTCAGAAAGTATATTTACCAAATTGGTATCATATTAATTTTAAAAATTATTTATAGTGGTAGTTATTGCATAAAGCAGGGTGGTTCGTTGTCTTACACCTCGAACTTATAATCAAGTATTATGTTTTTTTTATTTTATATTTTCATTTGTTTATTTATTTCACTTTCTGGTGATATATTTGACTAATGTCAAAGAAGTGAATTGATGAAGTGCCTCAACAATCCCGAAATGTCCTCTATCTAAGGAGTTTTAGACTGCCTTGCGGTTAAGAAATCAAAACATTCAATATCAACATCATATAAAAATATTTTTATGCATAATATATATAATATACAAAAA
>CP045892.1:11474525-11525356 GCA_013387185.1 Caligus rogercresseyi
AAAAAAAAAACTTTTTTTAACTCATTGGTCAAACTTTTTTGCACAAAGACATTAAATTGTAAAAAAGTTTATTTTGGAGTAAAGCAGACAAATGAATGTTTTTCTTATATTTTAGCTTTTTTTCTTTTGCAACTTTTAATTACCAACTTTTGTTTCCCTATAATATTTTTAGGTTTTTATAATTACGAAAAAAAGGCAAGTCAAAGTTTTTATTTTAATGATAATATTTTCTATTTATATAATATTTTTCACGTATAGTTAGATATGTCATAAAAATTTTACTAAGGTAAAAACATAACAAAAACTTACCATCATGCCAAGATGATCGTTTGATACATTAATACACTTCATAGTTTTTGACCACTTACGTAATCACTGCATTGTTTTTTGATTTATTAAGTTAAACAGTAATGCTAAAACTATTATAAAACAAACTCTGAATCCAAAATAGAATCTCTCCTTTTATAGACGTATTCATTTGTACTAATTGTATATAACATTATATATAATAAACATTATATATATTAAATTAATACTCAAATAATAAGTTAAACAAATTTCTTAACACAATCCCAAGCCAAAAAAAAATGATCAAACAAACATAACACAAACAACAAAATCACATAAATAAACTACCTATTCTTCTATAAATATAGTAAAATTTAAGAATTTTATCCCAAAAAATTTTTAAGCATTCGCAAAAGCCAGAATTGACACTTCTTGTATTACTTGAGGGATAATATTTCCCGCATATTCCCACAATGAACCATCCACTTTGGTATTTTGATGACAAAGGCCTAGTATCTTGTAACTGATGATATAAGAATTACTCGATTTCTTCCAATGGACGGATATCCCGTTGGCCTTTTTCTGCAATTGGCTTTTGCAATTGGAAATAGCCATTTCACGGGCACGCATTTTCAGAAAGGCTTTCATAAAATTTGATGTGATTCCAAACAAAATCAACAACGTAAAAAAGTTTTCATCTACGTTGCAGGTAATTACTTCTCTTAGGAAGTGAGTCCCTGACATTCAGCAAAGGCATGAACAAAGGTGTTCAATAATTTTCTGCATCCTTGCATTGACATTGAAGTATATACTAGTCAAAATTTGCGATTTGCAGTGAATTTCTGGGGATCCTTAATTTATATCATAGATGACACTATTCTTTTTTCCCAAGAACATGGAAGGTTTAGCTTGCAATAACCTATTAAATATTTCCACAGCCTCACTTTTTTAATTGTTTCGAATGAAGTTTTCAATATCATCCTGTGGTACTCGATGTTCCAAAGCAGATATTTTCAGAGGGTTTAAATTTTCCACAATTGAAAATGGTGCCTTTAAAAACCATGGAATGAAATATTTCTGTTTTAAGGGCTACAAGCTCCAACTTTTTAGATTGTTAAATATTTTTAAAGTAAAATGTCTCAGACTATTAAGAGCTGCAATAAATAAAAGGGGTACTGTTTGGAACAGCCTTGCCGGCAACTTCTCTTTAAGTTGATTATCTCAATTTTGTGATTTCCTAATTATATAAATGACGTGCCAATAACGAGGAGGGCTCTAGTAGGATTGAAAAACCTCTTCGGAGTACTTTTTTAATGGAGTTTATAATGAAGTTATCAATTTGGGAATCAAGCGCCTACCAAAAGTCTGTTGCAACGATAGCTCCATAAGTATTCCTCTTTGTTACCTTTTCAATGACGGTCTCAATATTTCTTGATATGACACAGATTTTCCTTCCTTTCAGAAATCTTATTTGTTTTGGGTCAAGCTTAGTATTAATATAGGCCCGATTTCTGAAGCAAAGCGATAGTGTTAATTAAGAACTGTGATAGTTATCCAGTTGTTCGTATCTGTGGTCAGCTCTTTCTTTGGTACAATAACTATTCACTATTTAGGTTTGAGGAAGCTTCCCATGAACTTCCATTGCTTTTTCCCAGTTCAAACAAATTGTATATCCTTCCACAAATTTCATCGGGACCTGAAGCTTTGTTGTCGTTATATTTTTTTCATGATATAATTATATATCCTTTCTTTAATAAATTGATATGTTGCCAGTCTTGGCACGGGTAAATTGCTTCTCTTTACTGCACAAGATGTTGAAAACATTTTGAAATACTTTTAAGATTTCTTGAGGATCCCTTATAGTTTGGTCATGTTCAATGATCTTTTTAATAAGGGATCTCCATCTTTCTTAACAAAGTCCTTAATCTTCTTGATCCTTTGGTTTCCCATGATATTTTTCTTTAAAATCAATTTCTATTATTTCTACAGCGTGGTAAACATTAGTAGCATCAGAGGCTTTAGTACGTAAAAATAGTGATTCAATATTTAAAACACCTTCAAGTTCCTCCGAGTATTGGCATTTTCTTTCTCTTCAGACGAATAAAATATTAGGTTTTATTTATACTGTTCTTGTCAATACTTTGACTATCATTGTTGAGTTAAAAAAAGGGGTGAAAACGACGAGTAAAATCTAATTTGCGTTTGTTGATAGGATCTTCGTTGGCGATAACCCTATTCGGAATCCTAAAATCCGTTTTGTTAAGTGATGTTGCAATCGATTTCAATAATCTTATGATCCGAACCTGGATGGGGGCGTTAACTTGCATTTTTTTTTGTCGATAAAAATGGAAGAAGAAGCAAGGGCCATGTCTATTCGTGAATAATTATTCCACATCACCACGGTATATTTTATTGAGGGAAAAAGTTTTAACGCATCAAAAAGATCCAGTTCCATGATGAGTCTGGATATAATTTGATGATTAGGGTGCGTAGAATTTATCCTGTATAAGTCTACATTCATATCACCATAACCAACAGCAGGTAAATATTATTTTTAGAGACATTGATGGTTGCCTGAAAAAATTCAGGTTTTTAAACGTTGAATCCATAGGCACCGATAATGAAGTAATCACCATTCGTTTGTGCCAATCTTCTCCATTTGAAAGTTGCTTTACACATTCCGGTTTGTCTATAGTCTTTGATACCAAAGTTAAGACTCCACGATTGGTCCTATCATTCGTAAAAATGATATAAGTTTTAGGGACATAAAAACGACAATCACATTTACGTAACCCAGAAGAAGGGGATTAAATATCCTGCAGGTACATGATGTCGGGTTTTTCATAAAGAGGACATCTCACATGAGAATGACGTTTAGTATGGTTCCTTCCTCCTGGGGTGTTGAGGGAAATGATGCGCCTAACTCCCATGTTAATTTTTTGGTCCCAAGATATTATAGGATTGAAAAAGTTGTTATTTTTAGATTGCTTTTTATAATACATTGTTTTTAGCTTTTAAATTGGAGGCTACTCGATTCTTTTTGCACTTTATGATGGGTCTGTTCTTTTTGTGGAGAATATCTGAATTTTGAAGATTATCGTTTTGATACCGAACCGGACCTCGTTCTAGACATTAAAATAGGTCAGGGTTATGAAGAGATTTCTTCAGATTTTTTTAGAAAGGTGGATGTAGCTATTCTTTCGGGCACTTTTTCTTCATCTTTATTAAGAGATATTCACTTTCCTAAGCAGAGCTTTCTATTTTTTTTTTTCAATATACTTGATTTTTACCGGAACAGTGAGGGTTCTGGCGTATTGTAAATGTGTGGTTCTTCCTGCAATAGATTGTCTATGACAATAAGTTCTTCTTCTCCCTCTCCATTAACCTCCTCAGAAAGGATGTTAATATTTGAGGGTTATGTGATAATATAGAAAGAATTTGATCTTCGATTAGAAACCTCTTCACTGCACGTTTCTTCCACATTGAGTTGATTTTTATTTATCGTACCTTCTTCCAGCCTTTCCAGATTGTCCACCGAGGCTTGACACGGTTCTGAAGTAACAGGTGGTACCTCAGGTTGATTGAGCTCTGGGTCAGCGTTTGAACTCGAGCTGGTAATTGAGGAGTCTCTACTACTTGAAATAACTCCTTCCTTTGTTGACGGATGACTAGTAGCTCTGTCAGTGCTCAAGGAAAACCGAGACTCTTTGAATAGTTTAACATAGGATCGTAACTTTAATCTTGCGTTAGTACAACCATGCTTCAGGTGAACATAGCTAAAGCAATTTATAAATTGCTGCCTAGCTCCCTTGAATTCGAGTTTTATAAGAAACCCATGATAGGGTATAACTTGTGGTAATGTTCTAGTATCAGTTATCATTTCCACAATATAATCACAGTCCCTCCAAATCATTATATTCCTAATATTTTATGTCTGTAGTAGCATTCTATGGATTTTTCATGAGATAGTGTGATACAATTTCCCCCTACTGATTTAACCATTCCAACGCACCATCTTCATTAATACGTTTAAAAGTATTTTCCATTGTAATGGTTATTTTTTTCCTTCAAATTGAGTTTAATCTTTTATACACCTTTCAAACGAATGTTGACATTGACTACACTCTCCCCGACTGACCTAAGTCTGAAGGGGTGAACCATCTTAAGGTCTTCCAATCTCTCCCTAATATCAATAAAAAAACCGACTTGATTAAGCCCGAAACTAGGGTTCGCTCAAGCAAGCTCGTGCTCCGTGAAACCAAAAGGGAGAGTCATATCATATACATCAAAAAGTCTTACATTTTCAATCCCTAAGGCCTTCCTTAAATTCAATCAAGACGACAAAAACTTCCCACTTGAAGCGTTCCTCCCAATCAAGGATTTTCCCTTTAGCACTATTATTTTTCAGTTCCTTTCGCTTGTGCCCAATATAAACACAATAATTATACTACGTCATCGTAAGTTGATCGTAGAGATAGAAAAATGTATTTATATTGGGCACAATGACGTATTTCTCTGAAGAATCCATTCAGTTCTCTATATCTTTACGCTTTCCACATAGCTGCTGTCATCCATATCTTCAATATATTCATCCTCAAAAGAAGAATACCACTCTTCATGGATGGAAGCAATTTTATTATTTATCCCTCTATGTCAGTCAGGAGGTCTATTCATAGAGATATAAAGACATAGGGAGCTGATTCCCTTCAATAGCAGAGAAACATCGCCGTTCAGTTGTCGCCTGTGTCCAATCTAAACAAAGTAATTTGTACTACGTCATCGTAAGCTGATCATAGAGATAAACAAATAGTTTTATCTCTATGATCAGCTTACGATGACGTAGTACAAATTACTTTGTTTACATTGGACACAGAAATACATCTGAAAGGAATAATCTCTCTATATCTTTTTATCTCTATGGGTCTATCAGGCAGGAGCAACGACTTGTTGCACCACTTGAATTAAATTTATAGAGTTAAAACAAAAAGGAAGAGAGGAAGAGCACCCCACGGTTCAGGAGGGATATCAGCATTGCTCATGCCATAACAATAAGCAAAGGCGAGAGAGAGAAAATATTTTACTCTCAAGCCCTCAAAAACCACAAAATAGTCAATTTAGCAATAAATAATGGACCAAAATGAACTTTTCACCAATTAACACGAGCCAAAGAAGCAGACAGATCATCAAATACCTCTACAAAAGCGAATACTCCCAGGAAAAATCAGATTAAGTCGGGGAGCCACTTGACACACATGTCTGCACATCACTATGAATAAGCTTTTTTTGTTTTTTATCTATAAAAATCCCAATAGCACAATACTTTAATTGAGCTTTCCATGTTACTTCCAAGACCTCACAAATAAATTTAGTGGAGTATTTAAGAAAGGAAACTGCATGGCAGCCCTCTAATGCATATAAAGTGCCATTGTCTTTTCAGGGCTACGCGTACTGTATGTTGTCTTTTGTTAACTGTATGTATATATTATTTTTTTTTCCAAGCCACTTTCTATTATTTATTCTACTGTATTAATAATATATATATATAGATTGGTATATACTATAAAAACGGTATTTCCAATAAATGAATGATTCTGTGATTTATGTTTTGTTTCCTTTTTTGTCATGAAAAAACTATCAAACAAACTTAATTTATAGCTTTAACAAAATATCTTCATGTAATTCTATTCAACTCTTTGTGTGTGTGTCTAATATAGACGACTCTTTCGTAACAATTACTTTGACCTTTTAGACTCCACTCATTGTCACCCCCATCTTCTATCTCTTACTGCGCCTCTTTTATTTAATACTGTCCTAATAAAAAATACACACAGCGTGATGCCATTGTGTGTTCAATTTCCTGCGAGTCTGGCAAGGCGAAACCCATGCAATGCACAAACTTTAATAATAATAATAAAGAAAGTAATATGATATTAATGGAGACATTAGACACCAACACATTGAAAAATATTTTTACCCAGTACTTATGCACACAAAAAGTATAAATGAACAAAGTGGGAAAACACTATTTTGTTGCGTACAAAATGCAAAGCTTATATATTATTACTTTTTTCCTATACATATATGCTTAATTTCACAATAAACAATGTGGTGAATCAAATCGCCATCATCAAGTGCCTCCCTTCTCCCTGCAGGTTATAAGGATTAAGACCCCTCGTCCTGTAGGATCATAGTTCCTCATTAATATCCTTTATTGATTTCAAGACACACACACTCATTTACACCTCTCCTTTCACTTCGTTCCTCCTCCATCCGCTAAAATATCGTCAATAACATGTGAATGCATATTGAAATGTTGAATTGTGTAATTGTATTTACAAAAAACATATTTTTATGATTAATTTTTTTTATAACAATGGAAGAACCATAAAAATAAACACAAGGCTCCATTTCTTGATAAAGAATTCCGTTGGAAAGTATGATATACCCATAGAGATACGAGTATAAAGATATAGAGAGCTTATTCCCTTCATCTGTATTTTTGTGTCCAATATAAACAAATAATTTGTACTACGTCATCGTAAGCTGATCATAGATATATAATCTATCTCTATGATCAATTTACGATGGCATAGTACAAATTGCTTTATTTAAATAGGACACACAGAATACAGCTGAACGATGTTTATCTGTTTTTGAAGCTCTCTATATCTTTACCTCTCTATGGATATACCTTACTTGAAAAATAGAAAACAAAGATTCTGAGGAAAGCGTTTTTATTATTATTCTAACAAAAACAACAGATAATGGGACTGAATTATTTGTTAAATATTTAAATATTTTACTTTAAATCTTGTAAACCTCAAAGAGTTATTATTTATGGAATTAATTTTATCGACTAACGCTTCACTTCTGCTTTAAAATGATATGATAATGGATTTTAAATCCAGACGTTTCGCAACTATTTTGCAACTAATATATTTGAATATTGTAATTTCTATTTCGCATTTATATGATTATGCATCAAAAACATTTTAAGAATATTTAAATATGAGAGAATCAGCAATACCTATATTTGAAAATTAAATATTAATTTTAACTTTATTAATCTTATATTATCCAATTTTATTTACATATTAAGGTTAAAAAAGCTTTAGGCCATAACTATAATATATATTAATGGAAGGAGAAAATATTTTCATTACCTATACAAATATAAGACTTTATCGTACTCTTTTAAAGATACTGACTTTAGATTTCTCACCATCCTATAAATAATTGCATTAAAACCAGTGCCTCACTAATGCATTACATTTAATTATTCTGTACATGAGGTGATCAAGAAAATATATTCTTCAATTGAGGCTTTTAAAGATATACATTAACTATTGCTTGAAATCCATTGATTGCCCTTTTTTTATTCAACTAGAATATTCATAGAAATCCTTCATTCATCAGTGAAATAATAAATAAAAACTGAACAAATTATATTTAATTTTTTTTAACTATCGTTTACTTATTTCCTCACATTGAAGACTAACAACCTTGAAATTATTATATGTTGAAAAATGATCATAAACATAGGCCAAAACTTTGATAATTGACGTGTTTTTCTTGAAGGACACAAATTAATTACATAATATATTACTAAATTGCCTATTTCAATAATGTAATTACGAAAATGTACCTATTATTTTCATACATATATATTATATGGCGAAGCATTGTTTATTATCCTAAATGTTAATATGTTTAATTTGACTTCTTTTGGACGGTTTGGAGGTAAAATCTCTCATGCAATTTGTATTATTTTATTACAATATTTAATTTCTAACATATATCATACTTATTTTTGCTTTTATGATGCAAATGCTATTAAATGCCAGGAAATATAGAAGGGGTGCGATAGCCGTGCGTGTTAAGGCGTGTTCAACTCTCAATGTTGGGGGCGCAGGTTCGAATCCCGAGAGGGGATGGTCATATTTGGTCTACCTCATTGATATGATCCTAGGTTCGATAGACTAATTTTAACGCTATAATGCTTATTTATATCCTTACGGATGCAATTCTATCGAACCATATAGTCAAAAAAAAAATAGTTGATATATATAATGAAAAAATATTGTATAAGGTTGTTTCATTAATCTTAAGTTTTTATATAAATATCAAACATTGAAGCATTTTAATTGAAATAATTATCCAAAATAATACAAGAAGATGATAAATTTTCTAAAAAGTGAGGGTGTTGTGCACAACAACAAGAAACATTTTTTATGATTAACTTTAAATTACAGTTATCTGGAGTATAATTAAAAATCTCATCAAACACGATGATTTAAAAATTAATTGATTTTAATCATCTTTTCTTTTTCCATCTTTAAATTTACGTACTACTGTCAATGAAGTGATTCCTGGGAAGATTTCGTTTCAAGGATCCACCTTATCATTGGTAGGGGCAATCGCCATATCCCTACCCATACCAGTGGTATCTTGATGGTTCCTATGAGCTCCTTTATGATTTATTGTTATAACGTTTTCAGTTGAACATTTCTCTCCCCTGTTGACAAGCTTTATTAACTATTCAATAGATATGAATCCTTTTCAGCCGAAGAAATCCTCTTTTTTAAGCCTTCCGATCCGATGGATAAGAATGCCAAACAGGAGCCTTTTTTGTACGTGATTTATGAAACGAAAAGAAGAATGAGTAAACTAAGCAGTTGGTATTATGCAATAAAGCATCACTTCACTCACGGCTCTTGAGGTGTGAACATCAGTTCAAAGATAAGAACTTATCATTAAAAACAAAAATTGTCTATTCTCAATGAACCATGTTATTTACAACTCATATGATATAGCGTCTGTAGTATAATCTTAAAAAATCATAGAATAGAGCAAGTACTCATATTTTGGAATATAATGATTTTTTTCATCATACTTGACGATGGACCATTCCTTTGATAATAAGAAGTAGAAAGTAAAGAAAAGTGTCTTAACCAACCAAAATATTTCTTTGCTTTTAAAATATCACCCCATGGAGCTTTCCAATGATACCGGAACCGAATTTCACGTGCATAAACTATGTTTAAAATACGGTCTACTGACTGTAGAATGAAGTTTTGTTTACTTTGATGGCAAGTAGTAAAAGCCTTTGAAATATATTTTTTAGCATTTATTGTTTATAATAATGATAAACAACGCCAGAGTAACATTTCCACAGCTTAATATCCTCCTTCCAATGTATTTCATCCATGCAATCTCAAAGCAGTAACATCAACCATTGCCTGAGAGGAATACAATTACTCAGTATGATCGATTGACCTACAAAAAAATAAGTAAATGACTTTTTGGTCGGTCCCTGAATACGCCTTGATGAAGCCTCATTCTTTGCCAATCTAAATCATGGTTGGCTGAACAAAAGCCTTGATATGTACCATAGACAGACGTGAAAAGAATAAAAAAAGAGAAAGCAAGAAGATTAATTAAGGCCAAGGAAGAAAATATAAATAGACATGAAGCCTTGAAAAAAAAACAAATCCCCAAAACATATAATCTATTATGGCAATGAGGATATATACCTTGGAGTAACTTGGAGCTTTGTGAGTAAATTTGTAACCAGTAAACTAGAAAGCATTTATATTTCATAAGTGAAAAAATGAAGGAAAAACACATTTATTGTTTCTTACTTCATAAAATGATTACCTCATATAACAAGAACAATTAAATATCATTTGAGGGCGTTTTATGTCTATTTATTGAATATTAAAATACTTTATTCATAAAATATGTTAAAGGTTTATACATGTCCATATTTTTTTTGTTATTTATTTGTTCAAAATATATATTTTTATGTTATATATTTGTTCAAAATATTTTTATATTATTATGTGCTCAAATATATTTTTAGTTTATAAATTTATTTAAAAATGTTGTCAATACAAAAAATATGTTATTACAAAGAATAGTTATAAAAACAATGGACGTTTAAACCAAATTATGACATACAATCAACCTCTCCCCCATTTATTATTTATTTCAGATCTTTCATCCATTAAATGATTAAAAAACATTTAATTGACGACCCTCCTCTATAATATGTTATTTGACAATCCTTTGATGCGTGAAATAAATTTTCTTTGCCCAAATGTAAAAAAAAGTGCCTTAAATCTTCATTTTGTAAATTCCATAATGGATATGAACTTATTCAGATTCAAGAACTCCGTTTATTCGTTGGAAATTAAACAAATTCAATTCTTAGTTTAAGATATTATTTCTTTCATTTCTTATGAGAGATTTTGCATTAAATAATAAGATTATGTTTAAAATATTCAGCATATGGATGAAAATATAAATATTTATCAAATAAAAAGTGGATAAAATCCTTGCATAAAAATATTTTACAAAATGAATGAAGCTCTATGTATTTATAAAACTATATTTGGAAGAACTTAAAAACTCTTATATCCATATAAAAGAACTTTCAATACTTGATATTTTGAACTCACAAACATGCAATAAAGGAATTACTTATGTACATACTATTTTTAAATACTTTTAATTAAGGAAAGACAAACTTCCTTATTTAAACAACAAATAATCACACTTCTTTTTTTAAATAAATAGAAAGATAAATAAAAAGTTTGGCTAGTTTTTATATGTAAATATAATTGGATAAGGAATTGATTGATTTTAGGAACAAACTACATTTAAGTTCGCCCTAATCATTCGAAGAGAGTCATTAACTCTCTTGGCTTGAATGTTTGATATAACACATATACAGATAAAGAAAATTCTTAACGTGTTGCCCCCATATTCAAAATATCTACATATAATCAATTAGTATGCATAAGTATTTCACAGGTGGGTAAGAAATTAGGTGTTTAAAAAAAAAAACTATGCAAATATTCAGCCAGTAAAATATTTTATTAAAAAAAGAACTGAAATTTATCGAATAAATGATGTATTTTTCCATAAAAAATTTATTAAAACATTTATTGAATATATTGAGACTCATTTTATCATAATGAAAACCATGCATGTAGTCTAAAAAAATTGACAACATTTGTACTGCCATACTTGTATCACAGTATACACAATAGAATTAACTGTAAAATATGGTATAAGTAATATTTCCTCGATTGACTGAAAACTGCATTTAAATATGCAAAAAATAATATCCATTGAAATTGCCATAAATTGAGTAGTCAACTGAGAAAATGATGTTTATTGATGAGTTGGTATTGAACAATCATAGACATCCTTATGTATTGGAAGGAACTACATTTTATTTGATGAAGATGAAGAATTATATATTAAAACGAATAACATAAATAAGTACATATATATATATATATATTTATATAGAAATTAAAACTAGCTCAGCAAGGTGAGCTCAAAGTATAAAACCCTGCTAAAATTCAAAAATTTAGATAAATAACTACAACTTTTCTCATGCGCAACTCTTGTCAAAAATGTTTCTTTATCGGTGAAAGCAATGTTGAGAAAAAACTTATTACATTTTTGTATTAATTTTATTCATGTAAAAAAAATAACTCCCACATCAGCCCTATCCCATTGGAACTCAATCTGACATTAGCCAGTAATAATCTGTTGTCACTTACTTAAAATATTGTTTAGATTATCTAATGAAATTATAAAGTGTTATTTTTTTTTTGTATATTTCGACTAATATTCTTTTTTTAGGGGAATAAAAAAAATTATCTATATATATAATTCAATTCTAAAGCCTTTATAACAAAAAAGCTACCCTGCCAGAAACTTTTGCTGCCAACCATCATATTTAATTGAAGTAATTTTAAGAGCCATTGCAAGAAAACTAGATAACATATTTTTATAAATTCCTAGATCTTATCTCAAAAGTGTCAACAAATTTATAAACATTCCTAATGATTGTTTTGTTGTAAATTACAACTGTGAAGTAAATTGTATTTAAAATGATTTTATTCATTGATTCTGCCAACGTATTTTGAATTATTTGTTTTGTTCAGGTAATAATATGACTGCCTGTTTTTAATATTTTATTTTTTCTTCTACCTACAAACTAACTTTAAATTAAAATATTTTATATAAAAGAACTGAAAAAATATACACCAAAGTATTTTATCTTTATAAAGAAAAAAATTAATAATCATACCTCTCGGCTGAATGTTTTTGAACCATATTCCAAAGGGACCCTTCCGCTGAAGGATTTCGTGGACAATGATGGCGAAGGAATAGACGTCCCCCTTTTGAGTTGCATGCCATTTTTTTCGACTATGATTGGGGTGGTAATGGTGGTAATAGGAGGAGGAAGTGTTGTTGTGCGTTGAATGAAAGCCGAGACCAGTGTTGAGGTTGCCTCGTAACACGGAATGACTAGGATTACTACAAGGCAGATCTTTTTTTCGAAGGATCTCTGGTGCCGTCCATAGGAGCCCTGAAAAAAAAAACACCACCAAAATGCTGAATATGTTGTCTTCAATATAACATCTATATTACTATTATTTTAATTTGTATCCAAGATAAGAAATACTTTATGTATTTCCTAATATTTCATATATACTTTTAAAATAATAATTAGTCATAACCACGTCATAAAAAGAAAACCAAGACACACGGCAAGGAAAAAAATAGGAAGCTATCCAGGCGGAAAATCCTTTTTTTTCTCATATCGTCAAAACTATGGAATGACCGGTCAGATCCCTGCAGGGAACTAAGACTAGATGATAAGGTGGACAAAAGACAAAATCAAACGGGCTGCGAATATTTTAACAGCAGCTTGATAACCTCTTTAGTTTCGATATTTGTTATATCTTTTACCTGGATATTTTGTTTCATGTTTTGATTTATATATATTCTATTTGAATTTATTATATTTTGTTATATACTTATATATATATATATATATTTCTTGTACACTTATTTTCCATTAAATTTGCATATCATATATTGAATGATATAATATATAATTCTTAACCTTGCCATGTTTTACTATTAATAAAAAAACTGGCATTATAACATATCGAAATAATCTTTGTTTTTCAGTTGCTTTATGTATACAATTTTTATTTATTTATTCAAATAGAGCTTTATTATTTCTTCATCTTCCATTGAGCCTCCATATCGCCCATATATAGCAATGTTAATGGAAAAATCATACATGACAAGTCTGAACAAATATTTACAAAATTGCCACATTCAATCGAGAAACAAATGTATTTATATCACTAATTTTTTCATATATATATTATAATTTAGTCACAGCAAAAAAATGTGCACCTCATTTTTTAATTAAAGTCAGATAATTTATTCAAAAAAAAATAAAACAGTTTTGAGCTTGATCTAAAAAAATAAGATATACCAATTAACGAAGTCTTTAATTTTTGAACTGGGGGTAAATTATTCATTATTTCTTTGAATGGCTGCCAACAACTTTATTATTTGAATCAATGGTCAAATAAATTAATATAAAAAGTCTGTTAAAGTTTAAAATATATAACTACAAAGGAAAAATGCATCCTTCGACTTTTATAAACCCTTAATATTAATCCTTTATTGATGTAATTTCTTTGCCAAAAGGAGAGGCTCTTCTACATATTTGATTGTCTATAAAAGCTTTTTACAAACTTCTTTTTAAGATTTGGTTGCAGGATTACAAAAGGCATGAAGTAAAAAAGTGTGTAGGTTTCCTCTAAGGAATAAAGTTTTTGCTTCCATTGTTAACTAGCTTTTGTTGCTCTAAGATCAATTTAGACAATGGATTCTTTTGTACAATTAAATCTAATTTATCAGAATCTTGAAGGAGGGATTTCCATTGTATGTATAAATACTACATGGAGCAAATGGTGCAAATAAGAATATTGGACCCTGAATTTTCATAATCCTTTCATTGCTTTTAATCTGTGATTTTATTATAATTGAAAAAGTATACGTTGCTCTCGAGTTCTCAAAGCATTCCTTTAAAATGTCAATAGAGATTGTACTCAAAGATAATATAAACATATAGGTGAGAAAATTGAAATCTAATTATATAATCTTTTAATTTTAAAGAATATTAACTTCATATATGTACTAGCAATTGCTTTATTAGGTTATATATGAACTTGTAAATAGCAAACTAAGCTATTAATATTGATTTGTTTATTTCCTATTTTGGCTACGGATACGGATAAATACATACTTAGAGTTCAATTTTTCATACCGCCGTTTACTTATTTGGCCAATTGAATGTAGATATCTATCGATTTATTTTCGAAAAAAGCACCATTTAAAAATATTCAACATATTTGACAAATCAAAATTTATTTTACAAGTATTTGCTTATGTGCTCCATTAAATGTTTATTACCTCCGCCGAAGGAGGTAGTGTTTTCACTGGCGTTGGTTTGTTTGTTGGTTTGTTTGTCAGCAGGATAACTCAAAAAGTACGAAACGGATTCAGATGAAACTTTGTGGAGTTGTTGTAAATGCCAAAAGGAACAAGTGATTACATTTTGGCATCTCTGAGTGCATAATTAAGATGCAAAACGAGCTAAATACTACTAATAATAATAATGAAATGGGGTCTCTATTCAGGGAGTAATAAAGAACAAACGCTAAAAAAATAGTCATTGACGTATTATTGTTCATATATCAGCTCAGGACTATGTTAACCCAGTGACGTAGCTTAAACTTCTGCCTCTTCCCGTCTATGAGTGCTTTTTTAATATGCAAATGAGCTAACAGAGAGGAAACAATGATTAGAGATAGAAAATCGCTGTGCTGTAAAATGGGGTGCCGGGAGCGTCTTCCTCTCGGAATTTCCGTCGAGGTTAACCCTCCCCCGTCCCTCTACGCCGCCCCAGTCGTGAAAAATCCGCCTCGGAAGGCTCATAAGGACCCCGTGACGGCGGAGATTTGCACTCTCTGAGTGTATATATGCCTCTAGTTGATATATCTTTTCATTTGTGATAAAACAACTAATTAAAAATAGTTTTTAATTATTAGAATAAATACTTTTTTGGGTCCCTGTTCTTATTTACACGTATTTAGATTGAGAAATAGCTTTAAAAATTATTTTAAAGTTGTTGTTTTTTTACTTTTATTTGGGGATTTTTTTAATTTCTTTTCATCATCCAAAACTTATTGATAATTTTTTAAATGAGTTTCGTTCCAAATATTATCTTACTTTATTGATGTCTGATGTAATTATATTTCAAAATTAACCTTTTAGTTTATAAATATTACACAAAGAAGTTATCTCACTTTAGGATCAATATTAGAATTGACAAGAGTCCCTTGAAAAGAGGGGGTCTATATCTAACAAATATATCAAATATGTGGAAAACCCTGAATTTTTTTGGACGAGGAAATTGTGGAACAACCAAGAGCCATGGTGCTCTATTTTTAAACATTTTTTGAAACAAAAAGGAGTCGACTTTAACAATAAACCAGAGGCAAGCTACAAAAGGGTGCTGGAAAATATTTTTCTGTTCTCGAAGACCATGAAATGGATGGATTTTAGGAGTAAGGAAGTCGTAATTAAACTGGAGCTCTCACAGTACTGGTATTTACCCATGAAAGAACGACTTAACTTTCCTGAAGTGCAAACAGTTTCTTGCGATATCGCTGCAGAACTCCTCTAGGCATCTTCCATTATCAATAAAATGGCTGGATTGTCCTTGAAAAAAGTTTTGGAATTTTCGAGGCCTTCAGAGGCCACTTCAGAGGCCTGTACGGCACCCACATCATTTATCAGAGGAACTTTCAATAGCGATAATATGACTCCTTTTTGTTCATATCTCCAGAAAAGACTGATTACAAACAAGGATGCAGCGGGAAGTATCCGTGCGATAAAAACCGTCTGCTCTCCTCTTCTGAAAAGTGGTTAAAATATCATTTGCTGTCTGGAACACTGGAGGTACGATCAAAGTTTTTCAACGATTAGAGAAACATGTGTATCTTCTACAAAAAAGAAAAGGAAACAACGGACCACAACTTCAGAGACTGTTCCAGGCTGAAGGAAACGTATTCATCAATATGTAGTATATTGATCAATAGCTTCGGAGCCGTGACAGACAAAGAGGACTTTTTAGCCTACTTCGCAGGAAAGGAGGAACTCAAAGTCAATGTAACGATAGCAAAGACTCAGCAAGTTATACGCAAAAGATCCGCCAATGATACAAAGCTCCAGGGTATTACCTCCATTATCAATATGTACATAAAATAAATTAATGAAATTGATTTATTGTTTTGACTATTGCAAGTTTTTATGCGATGTCAATTGACTTTTGATATATGTAACAATATTCTTAATGTACTTCTTTATACATTTTATGCCCACCCAGATATTTTTAGTTTAATATTTTTATTAATCCCCATTGTCCTTTATTGTTGAATTTTAATATTTACAAATGTATTGAATAAAGTTTGCCTTCGGGCCAAGAAAAAATAATATATGAATTGACAAAGGCAATGAACAAAAATCCTTGAATAAAAAAATCAAAAACACTATAGTCAAAACGAAAAGGAATCATATTTTTTGAAAACCGTAAAAGTATTTTCAGGTCAGAGAATTGTTTAAATTTATTGTAGCAAAATTTGGGGAATATCCCAAAAAAAATTGAAAAGTATAGTTTGCAATAATATTTCTTTAATTGCAAGCATGAGTTTGTACTTCATCTATTTATGTCAAAGAAAGGATGTAAAAACTAATACAAATCTTTTAAAACTAAAAAGTCTTTAATTAAAATGAATGTTTTAAATAGTTAAAAAAAATACCAAGAGGGGTTGTGATATTGGTATCATAAATATACATTTTATTTGGAATTAACTGCCATTAAACATCCAACTTACAAAAGGTTTACTTCTCTATATAAATATCACAAATAATGTTGACTCTGTTGAACTCTGAAAGTGACATAAAACCTTGACAATCATTGCTCATATTATTTTTGGCTATGGTATACTTTCGTACACCGCCTGCATATTTTAGGGACTCATGGTATATTTTTTTATTTTTGGAAGGGAATGAGAGAGGAAAAAAAAGAAAAAGAAAAAGGAGAGTTAGAGAGATGGAACAAGAGAGAGACACAGAGTCTCGAATCCCGAATCTCTTCAGGATGGGAATAAGTTAATTATCTCTCTCTCTCTGTGCCTTTCTCTATCTGTGTGTCTATATCTGCGTGACTCTCTCTCTGTGTCTCTCTCTTATTCCGTCTCTCTAACTCTCCTTTTTCTTTTTCTTTTTTTTTCCTCTCCCATTCCCTTCCAAAAATAAAAATAATATACCATGAGTCCCTAAAATATAGAGGCGGTGTACGAAAGTATACCATAGCCTTATTTTTAAATGATATGTAAGAAATCAACAATTATTGTAAGTTCCATCCATTTACGTTACTAGCTATTTGTGATATTTTTTCCTTCCTCAACAAGGTCTTCATTAAAACAAATTATATATACAAACATAATAAAAGGTAAACTATATGTAATATTAAAAAGGAAAAATTGTGTTTCATAAAAACATTAATAAACATTATAGTTCAAAATTAATTCCTTTTTAAGACCTTAAACTTCGAAATAAGATTATTCATCTAAAAAACATAACCACAAAAAAAAACTACAATCAATCTTTCAAACATAAAAAATATATAACAGACAAATTTAAATTTTCTTTGAAGTCTTGAATTTCTTGTATTTTTTTACAATAAACTGGAGAGATTTGGCGTAAATAGGCGAGAGGCGTGGTACATTCTTGGCTGTTGATATTGAGGATTTTCAAAGATAATGCCAAATATCTCGCTGCCGCTTCAATAAAGATAGTTCTCAGCTTATTTTCTTCAGTTAACGTGTTTTCAGAAAGGTTTTGAGCAGTATAGGCCTTGCAGTTCCTCAATGCGGGGCTTATTACACGTTCTTCCACTTGACCTTTATTTTCATGCGCTTTAATGCCAAAGAGAATGTATTCTCTTAGTTATTCGGCCTTAAAATGAATGATATATGTACAATTCATTTCTAAAAAAATTGTAATAATAATCAAAGCTGGGCAGTCATTAAATGCATGGCTAATGTTGTTGTACAAATGTCCACAATACCTACAATGTGATGAGAATGTTATTAATTTTGCCGATATTCGTAATTGTGCTGTAAACTTTTTCCTGTCGTTGATGCACATCATGGACAGCAAAACTCTTGTTTACCATTCTTGAGGTAGATGTTCTTCCGCTGTCAAATTTGTAGAGTGTGAATAAAAATCTTGATCACGGAATTTTAAAAACCATGGGAAGGAATAAAAAACGACCAGTTTTAAAAATGGAATTATCTCTCAATTCATGCAATGTATAAATACTCTCTCGAAGAGCTATACTCTCTAATTCTTCAGGCTGACATAGGTTAAAAAGGGTCCTTGCTCCTGTTTTGGGGAATAATATCCAAAGTGCTGTTACTATTGAATATTGGAGACTGTTTCCACAATATTCTCTATCCAGCAGCCCAATCTCTCAAAAATTGAGAAACTACACTATTCGAGATGTCAGTTCCGAACAAGAGCGTCATATATATCCCAGAAGAAGCCATTCCATTCACCTTTATATACTGATGCTAATTCTGCAAATATTTTATAATAAACATTGGGCAATATATGTATTATTGATATGCACCAGTCCACCTCCTAGTTGAGATCAGCATTTTTTCAAGGCGATTTATTGTGATTTATCTTAATTAATTATCATGAATAATTAATCTAACAATAATCATTATAGAGCGCCTGATAGAACGAAGAAAGATACCATGACCTTGCTAAAAATGAAGAAAAAAATGATAGGTGTGATTTTCTCAAGAGATTATTCTAACGTCCTTGAAGCAGTAGTCGGTTGTGTAAATGTTGTATATAACCCAATCCAACTATATGAGCAGGCCAATATTGTACAATGGAAAGAATATACTATATATATATAGATGATACTCGCAAATAACAATAATAAATAATTTTCAATATACCCTCGAGTATATTTCATTATAATGGGTATATGATTACAATCAGAGTATATTACATGCCATGATAGTCATCTTACAAATAATAATTAAGGAATGTGTTTTGATTGTATGAGGAAATGGTGATTTACATTATCACTATTCTGCCTAGAAACCGACCGATATATTGCTTGGTTAATATTTTAGCAGGGATGGTAGATTTTAAAAACTATCGATATATCTGGATTTTTTTGAAAAAAATACGAAAAAATATTGTCATTTATGTTATTGGGCATTTACATATGGGATAATATACATATATATTTTTTAATACATTTGATTAAATTAATGAGGAAAAGCTCACTTTCTATTCCAGGGGTCATTGGAGTAATAAAAAACAGAGTTTCTTGAGAAACAGTTGGTGCGTAGAACTATGTGATCGTCTTCTGTCGTAACAAATGACAAGAATTTTTATATATGGCAATATACATGATATTATTTGGCTTCTGTAATTAGAATTGTTGAAAAATCTTTGATAGCACAAAAGTTTTTTTATATTTTTTAACATTGTGTAATTATTTGGCTATAAGCTTTTTTTGAAAAAAAATATCGGTACATTATCGGCACGTTAAATCCACTATGAGTTGAACTCTAATTCTCTTTCTCACGAAGGAAATCTAATACTATTATATAAAGACAGTAAAAATACATTTAAACTCTTCCAAAAATGAAGTTTTGTTCAATAACATATTTATAATTTGCCGCCATAGAAATTTAAAGTGTGGTAAAGTTGATTACAATTATCATCAGTATTATATTATCATCTCATATTTAAAATAGCGTTTAGAACATTACGTCCGATATAAAAACAAAAGCACAGGTCTCTATAGTTTTACAATAATTGTTGAACTTATTGAAACCTAAAATTCGAAATGTTAAATGAGCTAATATTACTTCTTAACACTTTATTTAGTTCAAAAAGCGTCACTTGTTGTGAGTATCAACATTTTCGATTCCATAGAGATTTTCTATATCACTAGCAGGAATAATGTTGTAAGATACCATTTATGGATAGACTTTCTTGTTAAAAATAAATTATTATTTTTTAAATGTTTACTTATGTTTTTACGCATTAACATAATTTTATATACATTTACTTATTTGTGCTTGTATATTATTTTATGGACTGAAGAATTTTAAGAAACTATTTATTTTAGGGCGCTGTAAAATAAATCTTGGCCGGTTATACGTTGCCGGTTGTATGTGTTAGAAAAATTTGGTGACTATATTATTAATAGAAAACTTTAATATAACTTATCAATAAACTCAGATCATAAAATGATAACTTTACAACTTATACTGTTTCGAAAAAATAATTATATCACATATTTTAAATCAAACCAAGAATTATAACGGTTCATTAAAAAAATATAACAGTAGCTAAATAATAAGATTTGCATTTGAATTTTAAAAAAAATGTTTGCAACAATAACAACACATTTATATAGTTGATGTTGCAAAATTTACTTTTGTGCAAACTGGATACAATTATTCAATATTTTTAAAATTATTTTAATCAGTCTTTGTCGTTGGAACAAAGAGTGCTTATAGTACCTATATAGGAATAATAATTATTGTTTATTTCCCATGTCTCTCACTGTAACACCAAAGACTGATTATAATCATTTGAAAATATGTTTTAATCGCTTTTATTAGGCATATTTCCATTTTTTGTGTGTTTAGATTTTAAATTTTATGATTCAGTCAAACCTGTGATAGCACTTAATTGTCGATAGCGGTCTCTCAAATTTTCCCTGCCGAAGAAAAAACTAGACCTAAATCCTTTTGTGCAAAGCGGCCACCTGTCTCTAACGGACCACTATAGACAGCAAACATTGAAAATGCATTGTTTTATTATGTTTTATTGCACATTTCTTTGAGTTTGTTCTATTTACTTTATTTTATCTACATTATAAACAAAAAGAAAGAGACAAAAATATCCAAAAATAGAAGAATAATTTTAATAATTGATACAACTGTTGCTTCCATTTACCTTGGCAATGTAGAAATAGTTTTTGAAATAATAACTTTTGCCTCACTAAATAAATATAAGTGCTATTGCAAGAACATTTAATGAAACACAAAATAATAAAACCCAGAAATCTGTTTTAAGCCATAAACGGTAGTTATACAAAAACAACACACGAATTAAACACATAGTAACAAAATAGGTAGAAAAACAGACTTTTCATTTACAAAAAAAGATAAGATAATAGTTCATTGAACGATGACCTTGTTCATTAGAACAACACGCATTGGGATATATATATAAATATACAGTGGTTGCTGCGTGCGATGAATGAGCGATAAACGATAATTATCGCTGAGGTCAAACCTTTTATCGTTATCGTTTATCGCAAAGTTTTCTAAATTTACCACTCATTCACTTATCGTTTATCGCTTACCGCAGGTTGGGCTTAGAATTTTTTTACCGTTATCGTTTTATCGTTATCGCAAGTTGAAAAAAAAGTTATCGCAGAAACCACTGTATATATATATATATATATATATTGGCCAAATATTGAAACATAAAAAAATCCCTGTCATAAATGGAGCTCATCATCTTATTTTATGACACAAAAATATAAATGTTGAAATATCATAATTTTTATAAAGAATTATCAAAGCTCTCTAGCTCTCTCGGCTATCTACAAACAATTAATAAATACTCTAAAAATAAAGTATATAAAACAACAAAACATAATTTCGATTTAAAAGATTAATAGAATGGTTCTGACCTCAAGGATCGACTATTTTTCGATGAGTCATTGTCGCACTCCGAGTATTTATATAAGATATTTGTATATAAGAAGGTAAAACGATAATGATTATCTACACGCAAGTACCTTGGTAATGTTTACATTATCCTTACACATGAAATTAATCCTTTTATGGATCAGTAAGAAGAGTAAATAACAGAATAATTGAGCAAAAAAACATTAAGTCACAGTGCGTTTTTTAAATGGAATCTAAAGGAGGAAAATATTCTTCAAAAAAATATTTAGTATGACAATAAGTTTTACACAACAAATAATATAAAGAAGAGGAAATTTAAAAAAAATGTAAAAATGCTTTTAACTCCTAGTAATGTGCGTATATTTCTAACATTTTGGATTAATTTTTTGGTATTAAATAATTCATATTTTATTTAAGATATCATTTTAAAAAAGATGAACAGCGTTTTAATTTCTTTGTGAATGCTTTATTTTTCCTTGTCATGATATTTTTGAATATTCATATGTATTTAAAATTATTATAAATGTACTTCCATTGAAAAATATACTTTAAACATAACTGTTCTTAGAATTTTTTTCTATGTATTATTTATTTCATTTTGTGCACTATATTTCCAAATAATTAATTTTTATTTAAAAATCAAAAATCAAATTATAAATAACACCAAAATATTGTTTTAAACATATTAACTAAACCTTCTTCCAGTATTTCCTTATCTAAAAATTGTGTATACTTACTTTGCCAATAGTCAATAGGGATTTCATCCTCCTCACTATAGTCACTTCTAAGGGAATACAGACCAAAGTCTGTTATTTTGACCGTACATCTTGAATCCACAACGCAGTTGGAGGACTTTAAATTCCCGTGAACTTTGATCTCACAATTGTGAATAAAATGCATTCCCTAAAAAGAAATGGAAGAAAGCAACGTTAAATGAGCAAGAGGTTGTGTGTCAAAAGGGGATTTTATGGTTGCGTAACTAGAAAAAAATATACAACCACCAAGATAAATAAATCATTAAAAGTTTGATTTAATTAATACCAAAAACTTTTAATATTAACATTAATTCCTGAAAGTGTGACATAATAAATTATATGTAACATGAAGCGAGACTAAATTAAAATGTCCAAACAGAAACATATATTTGCGTCCTTCGATGTGAAAATATAAAAAAACATAGAACAAAGCTCTATTCTGTATTTAAAAAAAGAATAATCTGTAATACTGCATTGGATGACTATCTCTATGCATGAATCAATGACAATTATTGCAGCTTATATATATATATATATATATATAAGACATACATTATAAAATTAAGTACATATATATGATAATATCGCATATTTAAATAAATTTCAGCTTAAGCATAACATTCCTCGAACAAAGATGTAATCCTTTATTATTAATTTATAGAAGACAAATATTATCAACTCCATGAATATACAACGAAAGGTTTTTTGTTCATTCATTGATGTTTAATTAGTTCTTTTTTATAGACTCGGTACTGTTTATTCAACATCTTCAAAAACAATTCACATCAAAAATTTATTTTTCAAACGGTATAAACACAACAAAACATTATCTATTAAAGGGTCAAAATCTTGGGCCAGAGGGGTTTTCATACTTCTGCAATGATAGAAAATATACTGAACTTAAGTTGTAATGAAGTTTACTTCCCCTTGATTTTTGTCCGATACAAATAAACCAATTCCGTTGCAGTAAAAATTAATTGAAATCTTTGTTATTTTAGTTTGTTGAAAAATGTTTTTATTGTAGTATTTAGGTTTTTTGAGCTTGTGGCTTTATTCTTTTCTATTGGTTTAAAAATATATATTTATTATTATGATCATTTGGCTTATATGATTCAATTGAATTGCATCCGATTAGATATAAATAAGCAATATAGCTTTAAAATTAGTCTATCGAACCTAGGACCTTATTAATGAGATAGATAAAAAATAACCATCCCCCTCGGGATTCGGGATATTAAATATTTTTATGTATATTTTTTATGCTAAATTTAATTAGATATTATAAAACAATTAATATTGATTTATTACGTTATCAGCTCACACTTTTTTAAATATGTATCAACTATTATAGTATAGTTTTGTATTATAAATTTCGTATCTAATCGCACATGCCACTATTTACATAAGTTCGACAATATTGTACATGTAATTTGATAATTTAGAAATAACCTGACAGCTTATAAAATAAATTAACACTTCAACATATGTATTAGTATAATATTTTTAGACTAGATGTAATAATTTTTGACTAGAATGTCTATTTATGTTTTGTTTTTTGCGGAATTACTTTGAAATTTGAATAAGTAAAATATACTTAATAAAGTAACTTAACATTTTCACATAATTAATATAATAATTAATCTTATTTTTCAGTTATTTATTGATAAGAATTAATGGAGGTCTTCTACACATGTAAATGTTTATATCAATACGGACATAATTATTTTATAATAGTTATGTGTTTTTCATTTCAATATTTTACATTTAGTTCCAAGAAGTTAATTAAGTATTACGAAAATATAAAATCACAATTATCTATCATGAATTTCTCTAATTTAGAGGTTATTTTTTATCCATCCTTCTATTAGTAATAACTTAAATAAATTAGTGAGTTTGTTTATATTACAGGGATAAAATATTCAAAAGTGATCAAAGAATAAGGTATAAAAACATCCACCTAATTGAAAATCAATTTTTAGAACGATAAAAACAATAAACAAAATAAATATTGTTCGTCTATTAGTGACTCAAAGGAAGTATATAATCTAATAATAATCCCTTTTAAATTGAATGCATTTTATTATCCTAATAGGACTTCCCCTAAAAGTTTTAGGCTTTTCTTTGGTGGAAGTTTACTTTTTTACAAGAAACTCACTACTGCACGTCAAGACTCACATTAATGATTCACGCTGTGATCAATATAACTTCTTTATAAGTTGATATTTTTCAAATGATCCTTGATGGTATTTCTTTGAGTATTTTTCTTTTCTTATTCTACGTTTTATTGACAGAGTGAGGCTCTATGTATAGTTTAGAATGGTTGAAAAGTACCAATATCAATTACTTAACCTACTGTAAGAAGTTGCCTCGTAAAATTATTAATATCGGAATATTCTTTTAGAGGAATAACTAATAATCATTAATCAAGGCTATAAAAAATAATCTCTATTTATCTTGAGTATGAAATTTTTAGTTCTACAGTGATCGAAAGCCACACGAATTTCAATATGTTTTATATTGAACATACTCCTTTTTTAATTAAGGAAGTTTGTAAGAGAAAAAATACCGTGTGGATACATCACTAATTAACAAACAATATATATTTGAAGGTAGAAGCTTAGAACAAATATTAAGAAATGAAAGTCAACGTTAGTTGACCGCTTAACTCAACAGAATAGAAGAAATAAAACACTTTTCCAAGAACTAATATCAATTACGATACGTTATAACATCTTTCTTCTTAACCCATTAATGCCGAGAATTATCTGTAAAGAAATTTGCCCTAATTTTTAATTATACTTATGAATCAATATAGTGCTATAAAACATTTCGAACAAAAAAAAGGTCATATTTAATAAACATTTAAAAAATACGGCCCGGGCACATATGTGCCCACTCGGCATTTAAATAATGTATACAGCATAACATATTTTAGTGTATATTCTATTGACTACAGCTCTTTTTTATTAAAAGTTTACATATATATTTATTTATTTGATAATAATTTTTATTTTGTGTGGTAAAGTTCCATGTATTCTGTATGCAAAGGAACATTACATTTTTTGCAGATATGAGGAGTTCTTCCATTGTATTCTCAGCATCTACTTCCCGAATGCACTCCTCTTGCTGTCCAATGATTACCTTCATTTAGTCGAATACTGTTTGTAGCGCTCACCAATGAATACTTTGGTCCTGGACGCTTCTTTGCAACCCCATAAGTTTTTAGGGCCACATTGGCTAAATTTCTCGAGAAGTCCAAGAGACTCAGACGAGGATTGCCTCGTCTACTGAAGTGTCATGCATTGACAACCTGTGCGTTTAGGCTCCAAGCAAACAAAGGCCACCACCACTTTTTGGACCTTATCCTTACCCTATATGCGGCAACTTGCTGGTCAAAAAGGTCAACGCCTCCCATGTTCCGATTGTACGTACTAATAGAATTTGGCATGTCAACTTCAACATACTTCCTCTTTTTTCGATCCCACCGTCTTGCTTTCTGTAGTGGTTGAGCTCTCATTTTACTTGAAGCCACACTAACTACCTGGTTATCCTTCCACTTGACAATCGAGACACAACCAGTAAATGCCTTGTCCATGGATCCTCGAGATTTCTTTTTCAATAGTTGTTTTGTCAACACTGGAGCGCCACCCAGCCGATCTTCACGAAGAGTTGTGGTGCAGGCAATTCCATTCTGATAATTATATAAGCATGGGAATGGATCCGAAATAATTGTCACAGATGACGTGTTGCCCTTGGTCTTGATTACCATTTCCAAAACGACATTTGGACCATGACGAAACCCATGATCAGGAATGTTGGTGAAGGATCCACAATAAGGTTCGACATGTAGCAAGGTACCGTCAGCAGCACAAGCTGCCCACAACTTGAAACTAAATAGGAGAGGTTTTCCTCGGATGTATTGTTTATCCCCATGCCGTCCATAATAGGGGACCATTATTTCGTCAACGCTCATAAACTCTCCGTGGAATCTGTTATTTTTCATCACTTTATGCTAGGCACAGCTTCACTTGAATGCCGAATGGGCACATTTGTTCCCACTCTAAATGTTCATGCATTTATTTTTGAAAAAACATTGATAACATATAGAAAGTAAATATTTAAAAAAGAAGCTATATATTCTGAAAATCGTTTTCTTTAAAAATTATTAATATTCATTCATAAATTTAGCTCTTACATACCCATTAGAACAATACGATTTCGGTATATTTTCAACGTCCTCAAACACGTACTTTCAAACAGCAACTACCAGTACATTATTATTATTTTTATTAAATAATATGGGCTATCTCATGTAGGTAAAGCTGTTAAAATAAAGTTTATCTGTTTGAACTTTGAAATATGCCTTAGTTGTGGTGTAATAACGCTTTTTAAGCTCTGGGAACATATCTTCCCAATCGGCATTAATGGGTTAATACCAAAAATAACAGTTAAAAAAATTCCCTTCTGGCTCTCTTTTGCTGATGTACCTTGCTATATATTAATATAAACTAAGTTCTAGCTACTTTGTGCCTTACTCAGGTGTCAAACAAATAGCTTAAATGTAAATATGGTTCATAAGAACGAACAAAAAGGAGTGTATTTTATTCGTAGGCAGAATAGAACTTATGAAAATGAGAAAAAGTATTTTCTATGTATATTCTTCCTAAAACACGTACTATATATTCAAGTGTCTCTCCATAAATAACGTCTTTATATATATTTTTTTTTGGTTTCTTTCAGTTACTTTTTCCCATTGAAATAGGAAAAATATGCAAATAAATTAAACCAATAAACAAAATAAGATAAATATTATTTTAGTGTAATAATGCAATAAAGTTTTTATTGAGTCTGTATATAGCAGTTCAATGACTAATATAAAAAAGACCAAAACTAAATCAAGTCATTGGGTAATTAATAGAGGATATAACATTATGTAATTAAATATATAAATAAATAAAAATGCAAAAATTGTTTTTCATTATTTTAACCCATTTTCGATCATAATACTGATGGGTAAAATTCCAGTGGTATTTCTTTTTCTGATCACATAGATAAATACTGGGCATTTTCTTGTAATAAAACTTTGTATGGAGAAATAAGCAACGCCATACATTAATAAAGAATCTTACTAGAATATTTTCTCGTCAAAATCAAGTTAAATGTGATCTCTTGTGGTACCGTACCTATGAACTAGGTGAAGGAGTTGTGCTAAATACAAATCCTTCTTACTCAAAACACCGATTTTGCTATTTACTTTCAATCATCTCCCACTCAAAATACAAGAGTGCAAGAAAAAAATTAGAATCTTGGCCATTGAAGATGGCATTTACTTTTTTGTGTTTGATTTGGCTTAAAACACGCTATAAAAGTCATATTTTAAAGTGCTATAATCAAAATCTTGTTCCAAAAATAATATATTTTAATGCGTATTACTTAAATATGAGCAATAAGAATGATGTTTCATACATGGTTACATTAAATATTCATAACTCGATTATTTTGGTGTTTATAATATCCATTATAATATATTTTTGTGTCTCGGTTCAATGAAAAATAATATTTGTTTATTTAATTGAACTAATTGCGTAAGGTAAAGCAAAAAAAGTTATATTTGAATATGAAATACAATCATCCATTTATTTTAAATCATGTCTCAGAGCTCATTTCGGAGTTTCGAGATTATAACAAAGAGTCAAATAACTTTTTTAAAGTTTTGTACCGTGAACCAATAAATTTTAAATATATATTGCGTTTTCAAGTAAAAAGTCATTGTTTTAGTAATTTTATCAATTGTGGAATTAATTAATTGTTAACATGATAGTTTGTCAGAGACAAACAAAATGTTGCATTATTATGTTTTTCCGATATATGCATAATTAAAAAGTTATAAAACCTTCTAAGCATATTAATGTCGTATAAGAAATCAAATATGTTACATTTTTAATTAAATAGTGTACATATTTGTATGACACTAACCAATTTTTCTTAAATATGTAGAATGTAAAAAATATTTAGTATTATTTTCGAAGGGATGCATGAGTTTACATTAGATATTTTCTTAATTAATTAACACAAATTAAATGCGTCCAGCTGTTGATTTAACAAAAACCGTTATGACATTATGACGCTGCATCATATTAAAGGTATATTTTAATCTAATAACATAAGAATAAATAAGGGGTGCAATAGCCGTGCGTGCTAAGGCGTGTTCAACTCTTCAATGTTGGGGGCGCAGGTTCGAATCCCGAGAGGGGATGGTCATTGTTAGTCTACCTCATTGATAAGATCCTAGGTTCGGTAGACTAATTTTAATGCTATAATGCTTATTTACATCCTGTTGGATGCAAATCTATCGAACCATATAGGCAAAAAAAATAATGCTGGAAGATCCGATGTTATAATAAGGCTATTATGCTGATTTAACCATTATTTTGTAATTAATCTTAACACAGTGGCAAAGTGCATGAAGGATTTTTAAAAATTAAGAGTTTTTTTTTTATGGTTTATGGTAATTGGCGATAATATTAATAATTAACCAATTTGAAAAGGGGCTCATTTGCAAATAGTCGAAGTGAGAGTCTTGAAACCACAGTAAATTACTTTTTAAAATTATTTTAGCATTCTTTAATTATGAAATGAGTGTAAAAAAGCTTTAATTTAGAAATGTTAATCATAATGTACTATTACTTTTTGATGGAAAAATATTTTTTTCGTTTATATTTTTAATAAAGAAAATGAAAGGAAACAAAAAAAAGAACATTTTCCTAAATTTATTTGATTGCTTTAAGGGTTTTTTATTGATTTTCCTTTTATAACTGGCAGGTCTTGTTTACTAAGGGGGGGGGGGGGGGGATAAACTGAGAGTTTATAGTTGCCAGTCTTAAAGAAGCTTTGACTTTAAGTATCAATTATCATTTCCATTCATACGTAAACACGTAATAATCATTTAAGAAAACCCGATTTTTATCTTTGTGTCTATTTTTTGTCAAAACAATTATGCCAAAAGAAATATTCTCCACATCCTAGAATTTATCAACATAACTGTATTTTGATAGTATTATAAAAATGACTTTTAATTTTTATTTGAATGTGAGAAGGAATTTTTTAAATGTAAGTAGGAATTTTGTAAATGTGCGTTTTATTTTTTTGTAAATGTGAATGTAAGCCAAGATCTTTGAATAAAGTACAGCTGCACAAAAAAAAGGAATTAAGCTCAAGCAATTGTGACCGAAAGACAAAAAGGATAAAAGTTTCATGTTAATATACCTTAACAATGTCGTGTATGAGGGAGTATTGAAAGTTATCATCCAGCTTGAGGCTTTTATCCTCGAGGAAGTCTAAGAGGGATCCACGAGGGCAAAATTCAGTTACCAGACAGGAAATATCTGGCTCAATGCAGGCTCCAATGAAGCGCACCAAGTGATCATGATGGAGGTCTTTCATCTGTAAAAAGAGAAGATAAATATATATTCCGATACAAAAAAAATCATCAAAATTGGTCATATGATAGTATATTACTTAATTTATATATATATATATATATATATATATTTTTTTTTGGGGGGGGGCCCTGGGGCATTTTGATATTTGATTTATCTCGAAATCTAACATTTAAAAAAGTAATAATGTATAACTCAGACACAGAAATAAATCTATAACAAAAGAAACACATTAATCAGGTATAAATTATGATTTAAAAAAATATAAAATACTATTATACAATTAACAGAATAAATTAAAACAGTCATTGTTGCATTATTTTTTTAAATATTTTCTTGCTATGTTTAGTTTGGATCCACAAATTTCTTTATCTTTTGCTTTGACGGCGTATATACATTATTAGAGCTTAAAAAACACTGCATGGTGAAGAAGTTTGTCCTTGGGCGAAAGTATAAAAAGTCTTCTCTACCCAAGGAGGCCCCGAACCTCTCCTCTAGTTCCATTTTCATAGCTTCATAAAGGGGATGAAGAATCTTGCACTCGAGTAGAAGATGTACAGTTGTCTCCTTAGCTTCTTGGCAGAATATACATTGAGTGTCACTGCTTAAGATTGTGGAAACCTCAAGGGTCCCCGTGACCACACGATAAACAAACAATTTTTCTGGAGGGGTCAAGAATGGGCTTTGATAACTTTGGCAAGCTTGTTTATTCTTTATCTTGAGATTTCTTCTTTTTAAAACATTCTTTGTAAGAGGAAGTGAAGAGGAATTTCATATCTGTCTGAACTCACAGAGTTTAATGAATGCCAATGGTTCCCTAAAGCATGGGTTCCCAAACTTTTTCAATCCGCACCCCCCCCCCTCCCCCCCAAAAAAAAAAAAAAACGATTCCTGAGACTGGTGAACCCACTATCTTCTGAGGTGGCGGAAACCTAACAAAACTTGTGCATAGATCACAAGTATTGTGGCGTCTCGCGACCCCTCGGGGGTCGCGACCCCCACTTTGGAACCCTTGCCCTAAAGGATCTCAATGGATTAAAGCTGTTATGGAAAAATAATCAATCTTTTGCATCTTCTTGATTTTTTTGATGGCCAGTCAGTTGTTTCTATGTTGTAGGAGGTCTATTAGGAAATATGATGAATTTATCCTCTGTAGAGAAGTGTGAAACTCAATTGTGTATCCTTATAGAGGAACATAGTTTCCAAAACTCAATTCCACCAAATCAAAGGTATCTAAAACATTTTTCAGAAGAGGCTTCCAGAAATATAATTCTGAGAGCTGATTCATTATAAAACGCAAACCGTAGTTAAAATACTGTTTGTTAGAACAATCACTTAAAAGTGTAAAATTAATCAACGTTTATTTTTAGTCCGGATACCTTTTTTAAACCATTCTAGGAAACGATCAATTTCAATTAGGGATGCTATTGTAAGAACACACTTAGCAACAATTATGGCCGAGGTATCGTCGGCATAAGCGTATAAGGATTTGCCTTTGCTAACTCTTGTTTTCTTTAATGTTCTTATTCGCTTTTCTAAACAAGGGGTCCGTTAAAGTTATAAATAAAATAGAGGCTATAGGGTAACCTTGTTGCATCCTCGTTCGTCGTTGAAATAATTTGACCTTTTTTCAGAGGCATAAAATGTACGGGAGTCAGCGAAAAGTGTTGCAACAGCTCGTATCATAAAACCTCCCATCTTTTAATCTTAAGGTCCTTACTATATGTAAATGATACACTAAATCGAATACTTTCTCAAAGTCTATGGTCATTATGGTACAATTAAAACAATTTTCATACGCCGTCTCCAGGTTTGCTATTATATCTTCCATCCTGTGTCCGTCATGAAGCCTCTTTGAGAAAAGTGAATGATTTCGGGAAGGGTCTGTTTTATTATTTTAGCCATGACTTGTGAGAACATTATAGAGAACGTGTTTTGTTAAGTAATCGGTCTTAGATTTTTGACAGAGTTTTTGTCTTTTCCTTTTTTTTTGGTAAGGTTACAAGGAGACTTAGGAAAATATCCAACCATCAGAATCCATTCAATAAAATCCTTGAGGATTGGAGCAAATTCCTCTGCAAAGTGACAATAAATTTTAAAACTGAAGCCGGACAGTCCGGATGTTTTTCCTCGTTTGCTACATTTTTTAATGACTTCTATAATTTATTCTTCAGGTAGGTGTCTCTCAGTATCTTTCAATGAAAAAGGTTGATCTTCTACAATATTGGCATCAACATTATCTGCAAAATCAGCATATCTAATTTACATTTGACACATTTCTGATGAGAAGTGCAGTCAGGGCACTTATATTGATGTTTACTATACTGTATTACATCAACGGGGTCGTAGTCCATGAATCTCCTCATGGGCTTTAGCTCTGGAAATCGATGAACGTTCGATGGATCTTTTTTTCATTTTACACTTACAGTGCCCATATACTTCTTGTCCAAAAGGGATCCTATCGCCAGTTTATTTTCACCATTAGACCCCCATTTGATAAGATTTATTATAGCAATTCATATAATTCTGATTCCATATTTTTAACTTCCTCTGATACGATCTCTCCTTGAGAAATCCGGAACCTATTATTAATAATAACTAGTCTCATCTTATCAAATCAGTCTTCTCCTTTCAGAGTGTTTACATTAAATTTTCATATTTTACCTTTCACATTACATTCACTTGATTTCAAATAATTAGTATCGAAGAATGGTCAGATATACCTATTTGAAGGGATAACTTTAAACTTGTAGGAGTATAGTTCAATCATCCTTAAAAAAGACAAATGTCTAGTAGTGATGACACTGTTTTGTTGTTTCGGCTATTCGTAAAAAATGTGTGAGAGTCCTGGCTTAGTAGCTCCGCACAATCGACAAGTTTTTTATTTCCCATTATCTGACGCATATTTTTTGAAGCATTGTGGTCCTGTTGCAGTAGAGTTTTCCTTCTTAAGACGCAGGTTAAGATCGCCAGTTATCATGAATGTATTATGCCCATCAAAGGGGGTAAATCATTAATAATGATTCATTATCGAAAAAAAACTATTCTCATATGGCCCGTAAGTACTAAATGTATCAATAATATAGTTATGATGACGAATGTGAACATAACATAAATTGCCACTATATTGAGCTAAAATCAATTTGGGATCAAATATGATTTTACCAAAATGGCAACACCATGCTTGGAGGTAGGGGAGTTAGATTAACATATTTGGTAGTATTTAGGAATTTTGTTAAAGCTTTGTACTGAAGTCTTCGTATCTTTAAGAACGATGACATCAGGCCACCCAATAGCTAAAAAGTATTACATGAGCTCTAACGTCTGAAGTCAGAGATGATAGAGTTGACATTCATTTGAAAAGTTTGAAAAAGATATATATATATATATAATAATAATCAAAAAATTAGTTTTTTTTCTGAAGACTGGTCTTCATTGGTGTTTTGTCTTGATTTTTCCCAACAACAGAGCTTCCAGGGGACTTGGATGATATATATATATATATTAGGGCTGTTCTCATTTTTCAAATGTTTGAAATGTTAGCAACATTATGGATTTTCTGTTTCTTGGTGATAAAAGAAGACGACATACAAAGTTTGAACAAAATCGGTCAACATTACGAGGTCGCGCAAAGAGGTCAAAGTTTTAAAAATTTAGTAAAAATATAGTTTCTGCAAATTTCTTGAAAATGGGGGGCGTTACAGACTTCAATAATAATTATTAATTTAAAGTAAATTTTATTTACTACCAGACGTATTTTTGATCTTTTTTACTAAAACAAAGTTTTCTGTAAAAACAAAGAAAAAAATGGAGTGCGTAATGTTAGCATATTTCATAGCTTTTTTGTATCAATTAACTTCACTCGCTGTAGAAGATGACTTGTTCGCTTCAGAGTAAAATAGTATTTTTAAGTTTAGTAAAACATGGATGATAAATCCAAAAATGACCTTGGTTACATTCTATCAATTCAGAATTCAGTACAATCTGAGTTTACATCATATGATTCAGAACCTGTATTGACCCATAAGAAATATATTATGAAAAAAATAAAAATAATGTGTTTTTTAGATTTGCGTCAAGGTACCTCTCAAAATTTTATCCTCTCTGACGCATTTATAATGCATTATATGCGTCATTTGTACGCGAGATATATTTTTAAATATACATAAACTCTTACTTATTAAATTGACATGATTTAGTATACCAAAATATTAAAGCTGGTTTACCAAGCTTTCATTTGATATGTTTGGTGTTCTAAAAAATCCCTCTACTTTAAGAGAATAAGTAATACATTTTTGCACGTACTCTCCCAAAAATTGATCTTTTGATATGAGAATATACAAATACCGCATGTACAGGTAACTACTGTTACATGGATAGAAAGCGAAAGAAAAGAGAAACGAGATAGTATTTTGCTTCACTTCCTCTCTTTCTCTTTTTTTGTACTGAATTCTGAAACTGATAGAATGCAACCAAGGTCATTTTTGGATTATCATCCAAAGGTTTACTAAACTTAAAAGTACTATTTTATTCTGAAGCGAACAAATTATCTTCTACAGGTGAGCGAAGTGATAATTGATACAAACAGCTATGAATATGCTAACATTACACACTCCACTTTTTCTTAGTTTTTACAGAAAAATAACTAAAAACTTTGTTTATTAAAACATCAAAAATGCGTTGGTAAAGATTTACTTTAAATCTATACCACATTCAATTATTATTGAAGTCTGTAACGCCCACCATTTTCAAGAAATTGTGGGAAAACTATATTTTTACTAAATTTTCAAAACTTTAACCTCGTTGCACAACCCGCCGTATGTTGACCAATTTTGTTCAAACTTTGTATGTCGTCTTCTTTTATCACCAAGAAACAGAAAATTTACAATGTTGCTAACGTTTCAAACATTTGAAAAATAAGAACAGCCTAGTATCTATATATATATATATATATATATATAATATATATATATATATATATATATATATATATGATTTAACGAATAAATCAACTAAAATATGAAAAATTGTCAGAACCTATTTCTGACTCTTTGAAACTCAAACGTAAATAGCAAAAAAAACAAATATTATTTGGCTTATTGAAGGCTTTGATCTTAAAAATATTTGTAACATTATTAATATTGCTATTTTGATTTTGATTATATATTTACAAAGCTCAAGGAAAGTCAAAAGTAAGTTATTTTTCCTTTTAAAACCTTTTTCTTAAAATAAAGAAGTTTGTGAAGATGTTTTATTATATTAAATGGTAACTACACTACTTTAAGAACAATGGTTGGCATATTGCTTTATATTTATCAATAATTACTCAAATTTCTATTTCTCAGAGCTATATATCATGTAAAATAAAAAACACGTAGTATTTTTGATGTATATATTTTTTTGTATAAACCGTTACTTACTCTTTTGAGTTCCACTAAGAGCTCTCGCGTTAAGGTGATTGGTGCTGATTTATTTCTTTGCAGCCACGGTCACTCCCTGTGTAAAAAAAATAAAAAAAAGATTAATCCAAAGGCAAGGATTGTATTATATGTATATACGACTGGCATTAAATATTTGATTTAATTTTCATTGCATGTTAAAAACAATTATAATTTGATATTCTAGCATGGGAGTTAATAGCAAAATATTGAAATAAACAATTATAACTCCAAAAAACTTTGATATCCAAGCTTAATAATAACAAAATTTATAGATTTACCATAATTCTATTGAATTTTTGATAAAAAAATATTATAGTCCAACGGTATATATATATATATATAGATATATATATATATATATATATATAGATATTATATATATATATATATATATATTATATATATATATATATATATATATATATATATATATATATATATATATATATATATGTTATATATATATATATGTACAGGAATGGAGTAGGAAGAATTAATATGCCATTAGGAGGTTGTCAACGGCCGTATGTTTCTTGAGGCCAGCGACCCACCGGGAATAGTCCCGGTACTCCCGGTGGCCACTTCGCCCCTGTATATATATAATATATTTGTATATATATATATATATATATGGATTATATATATATTATAATATATATATATATATATACTATTATATATATATATATATATATTATATATATAGATATATATATATATATATATATATATATGTATAATATATAATATATATATATCGTTGCTCTTTTAGTTGCTTTAATATGTTTTTATGTGAATAATAAAGGTATGCTATATATATATATAAAAATATATATATATTAGACCTCCCAAAAAAAACCCACTTTTTTAGTTCTTTTACATATACCCAGCGATTCTGGTTCATTTTTGGATGCTGAAAACGAGTATCTAAATAAAAAATCTCTAGCATTGTTAGAAATCGGACGTCACTGGTGTCAAAGGTTTCGTTATGAAGCAAAACTTTTGGTTATTACTTATTTTGAAAAAAACTAGTTTTACAAAATTTAGCTATGATCAATTGATGACTTTGTTATTTTTGCAAATTTTCGTCAAATAATATTTAGTGCCAATAAATGAACATAAGTGCTGACGCACCAACCATTTTTTAAATAACAGCTCCTACTAGGGTTCTTTATAGTTTCAAGAAGGAAAAAGAAAAAGAGGGTACTCATGTTGATGTTTTAAGTTATCTTTTTAATACGTTTTTAAAACGACTAATGATAGTAGATTTTCCCCATCGAATCCCAATCTACTCCCTCTGAATCCCTCTCATCAGTATTGATACCAATTCTTTTAATTTTTGTTTTTCTCAAAATACAGTTTTTCAATGGAAATGTCATTATGGTAATCTCGTGAATTCGCCAATAGACATTTTGTTCAACATATATATTATTATTATTATTATATATATATATATATATATATATATATATATATATATATATATATATATATAATATATATATATATATATATATATATATATATATATATATATATATATATATATATATATATATGCTCATATTTGACAATCAAAAAATTATGGATTGAACTATGAATTCCGTAAATGAATCTAACGGGCGTCATAACCAGACGATACCATCAGCTCAATCACAGAGCTGGTAGCGTTGACACGATTGAAACACTTTCGGGTTGCGTGAGGAAACGCACGACGTGAAAGTTCAACAGCCTGAAGAATGTTCTGACGCTGTTTCTCGCTCTTGGTCAGCACTTTAGTAAAGTCAGACCCGAACTTGACGGCCCTCTCTGCCGCGTCATTGACAACTTGAAGAGAGGTGACGATGCCGCTTAACTCAATGAATGTTGAATCAGAAGCCCATTGTGTGACCGGGAGCTCCAAGAAGGTTGGATGGATGTTTGTAAGCTGAAGGTAGAAACGCTCAATGAGATATAGGTGGTGGCATTTGGTATAAAAATTCTTGTTATTCTTTGGTAAATTAATCATAGCTTATTACAATTATTAAAGGAATGTTTACCCGGCTAAGAGTTTTGTCGGCTTCGATGATGTCCAAAGCACTTTCGGCACTGACATCGAAACGAGTTTGCAATTCCTTGAGAAAGAGCTCCTTCTTCTCCTCGGCGTTTTTTCGCTTCCGTCGCAGTGAATCCACCACCCCACGAAATCATGGAGGCGATGGAGCTTCTTAATTAATTTTTTCCTCGCCATGAGTGGCAAATAAGACGGTGCCCAGAGACGAAGTAGGGAATCGGCGGTGCTACGGGCAGCTAGCTGCGCGTCCGGTCTACCCAAAGACCAAAGATGAAAGTAAAAGTGCCGTATCACCTCTTCGGTTAACGGGAATGGACCTGGTTTGAAAATTTCTAGAGTATAACCAATACCCAGTGCCTCGCTTAAGCACTTCTTCAGTGTCCGAGTTTCCATTTTATGTTAAAGGCACTTGACTGATAGATCAAAGAGTGAAATTGAATCTGATACGGTGTTTAAATCACGTGTTTATAAATAAAAACAGGTTTTGATGAAATAAGATTAAATGGTTATTGTATTGTATTTAAAAGATAACTTAAAAACATCACTTGAGTACCCTCTTTTTCTTTTTCCTTCCTGAAACTATAAAGAACCCTAGTAGGAGCTGTTATTTAAAAAATGGTTGGTGCGTCAGCACTTATGTTCATTTATTGGCACTAAATATTATTTGACGAAAATTTGCAAAAAATAACAAAGTCATCAATTGATCATAGCTAAATTTTGTAAAACTAGTTTTTTTCAAAATAAGTAATAACAAAAAAGTTTTGCTTCATAACGAAACCTTTGACACCAGTGACGTCCGATTTCTAACAATGCTAGAGATTTTTTATTTAGATACTCGTTTTCAGCATCAAAAAATGAACCAGAATCGCTGGGTATATGTAAAAGAACTAAAAAAGTGGTTTTTTTTGGGAGGTCTAATATATATTATATAAATATATATCAAGAGACTAAGAGAGAAATTACAAGGGTATCATATAATATAATCTATATTGCTGAGCAAAATATGTTCAAAGAAAAATGTTGAGTCACCACTTGATTCCTTTTTTAGTGGAAAGATTTGCGAGGTAATTCAACTATTTTATTGGTTCTCAACACATATATCATTATTTTCTATATTCATAAAAATAATATAAAAAGTTTAGACACTAAATCATTAATATTTCATTTTTCCTTCCCACTCAAAGAAATTATAAAGTATTCTTTATTTCTCTTATATGTAAGTTGTCTTCTATTCACTGCTTGAATAATTCAATAATACTAATATGTGATATGTCAGAGGATTAAATCCAAGGAGAATGAATATATATATAAAATGATATTGTTTTTACTATTGGGTTAGATAGATTTGCAAGTTTCAAGTGGATATGAATAAATATCATGACATTAAAGATGTTCCATGCCTAGGATATTTTATTGAGGAAAATTTAACCGTCGCTCTGAGAGTAGTTTTCATTAAGCTTAAAAAAACTAAAGGGTTCCCAAGATCCAGGACAATCTATGGAACTTCGCGTATGAAATCATAAAGTACTATCCTCCTCATCAGCCCGACACTCCAGAATGCTAAACGTATAATAATTATTATAACGGAAAACACTAAGGACACGGAGAACTAATAGCTTATGGAATTTAAATCGGATTATTATTTTTGTTTTTAATTATGTCTGCGTATTATCTGTCTTTGTTCATTAACTGGTATTTTAAATTCGTTACATCATTGTTACAGAATTCATTAGGGTACGAATTTAGGTCTTTAAATGGGAAACTAATTATAAACTAGAATGTTTATTTATTTTTATTGTAAAAGCACAATTTTCCATTTTACTATTTATTTAAGTATGTTACTTTTTGTCACTTAGATAAATAAAGGCCTTGCTGATGAGGAAAAACAACTAAAGTATTGTTTCAAATAACTAAGAGTTCTTAATATTTCGATGGACTAATTGATTCTTGTATTATATAATCGGTCTATATCAGGCTTTCATTCAAAGCCTGGTAAAGTATTTTTTTTATAAACTATTTCAGTTTGTAAAAAATATGTTTAAAAGGTGATAAATAAAATTTTAAACAATATATGTATTTTATTAAGCATGCCATAATCAATCAGACGAGTATTAATTATTTTTAGGGGGGGGAACGAATGGACTCTGTATGAGAAGGTTTAATTTTTTAATTAAAAAGTCATCCGGCTGATAAATAATAACAAAACGTTGAATAATGATACTATATTTCTTGGGAAAGAAAGAAAGAAAGATATTTGAAAAGATTAAATTGTCCATCTTACCTTTGTGTAAAAGTAAGTTAGTATTTGAACACAAGCTGTCAAAAAACTTTTTGTTTGGTTGTGGATATCTATGTCTATTGAAGAACGATCAAGTCTAACTTTTATTTTTGAATAAAAATCATTAACTGATGTCTACATGAGGAAAGAAAAATAGACGTTTTTATTGTTTAAATAGAATTTAGAATGTTATAGCACAATGTTATAGGGTACAAGTGTACTTGTTGTAAGTGTTGTTCTTGAACAAAACAAACATATATCAACAATAAGTAATATCAAGCTGAAAAAATGTATTAAATATCGTTCAGAATCTCCCAGGATGTAAATATTGCATGTAGATTGAGGTGATTCTTCTAATTTTTTTTCGAAAGAGTCCAAATTAGGTTATATATTTAGATAACAAAAACATGCAAGTAATTAATTTTGAATTCGTCATTTTTTTTTTGGAAAATGTCCCAAAAATGACTAAGTAAAAATGTTAAATGTTCGCAAATTTTTGTATCTATATAAAAATAAATAATAATTTATATTCTATTTTCTCCAATTTGCACCAATTATTTTCAAAAAGCATTTACAATTGAGGACCAGGGAAGCGATTTAATTAGCAGCATATATATATATATATATATATTATATATATATATATATATATATATATATATATATATATAATATATATATATATATATATATATATATATATATATATTATTTGTTAGATTAAATGAAATGTTTTGTCATTGTTTAGTGGAAAGTCTTGTTTCTTAACATTAATTAATAAAAAGAACTCTTTATTCCTTTCTAGCATTGAATGAATGACAGCGAGGTAATATACATGGATTTAAATGCACTTCTTACAAAAATATAAAAGGCCTGCGAACTTTTTGATGCAGCATACAATTAATTGTACTCGGAAAAAAACTTTTTTTGAGTAGTTAAAGGTTTTTTTACATCCTTCATTCATTCTTCCTGCCTCAGAACATTAATTTACAATAGTATATATTGCAAAGGTGAGTGTTTCTTTAGATAAAAGAATAAGACACAAATTGATTAACTCAACGTCTTTCATTTCTTTATTCCTGATGATACTATTTATTAAAGATTAAACAACATACAAACAAAATACATAAATTTATAAGGACACATTGAAGTTTTAAAAACTTTTGTTACTCAACCTGGTAAAAAAAATATTATGGTATATAACTATTAAAACAATTGTTTTTCAATCTCATTTCATACTTTATTGTGATATAATCAAGTGAAAAAGTGGAGTAGAAATAAAAACTTTTATATTGCTATAAAATCAATCGGACTTTATCCATATTTTAGCATTTGATGGAGTAACTACATACTTACTTATAAATGACTATTAGAATATAAGCTTCGTGATAAATGTCCGGGATACAAATATACTGATCGCTTTAAGGGGTTTCTTTTTTACAATTTACTCATATAGTCGACTTTAATTTACTTACTTTCATCGTAAAATCTTGATGTTTTTAAATGCATAACTCCAATTTAATATGTCATAGCATCACACGCACTTAAACTGTTTGAAAAGGGAGTTTGTATCCTTGAAGAAGCAAGAAATAAGATATATTTTGCAGGGTTATGGAACTAAAATATATAATGAAATACAACTCAATATATAAATATCAGACTTGTTAATTTGTCGTTCATTTGTAATCATTTGTCGAACGACAACCAAAAACTCCTATCGTTCGTTGTTCCTTTAAAAAATCATTTATTAACTTTCAGGTTTGCACATATTCAAAATATATTTTCATAGACTAGTTGTGTTGTACTTTTTGAAATCATTTTTATGGGAAATAGTTCTTTTCTATAAAAAGTCGTCACTTTTATTCACAATGACGAACGACAAACGATTCAATCTTAATATGAACGATGACTTTGGTGAATGACACAAGAAGGACGAACGACATTTTTTGCGAACTTCAACACGTCTGCTAAATATCATCAGGCTTTTCAGATATCATTCAAAGGATCGTGATTCAATTATAATTTGCATCTCAAAATTAACTGGAATATAAAAATCAGAGCCTTAAGCTGATCCAATTAATTAAATTGCGATGTAAAAATAGCATAAAATGTAGAACTCTTTTTGGTATACACATATACGATAACCCTAAATAAAAAACATATTATGTCAATAATCGTTCGACAATAGTAATTGATGTTAAATGATCTCATTTTGAATTGAGTTGAAGCCATGTTTTTTTAGTTTCTTTCGAGGTAAACATATATGGTTGTAATTCTAAATAGTTATTCATCAATAATATTGAATTACATTTTTGTGGCTTACTTCGTGACTTTGCGAAATAACGATTCTTTGAAATATTATCTAAGGTATTGCAATTGGTCATCAGTAAAAAAGCTCTGATTACCATGAAGAGAAATGACTTTTCTTATCGTATTGACTATTTTTCAACTTTTTCACGAAACTGAAAAAAGTGTTAAAGTGAAATTATTTGTATATATATATATATGTTATTTATATTAAAAATAGACATATGTACATAAGAATTAATAAGCCAAAAAAAGTATTTACAAAAAATTTCAAATTAAATGGACATTATTGTCTCTTGCAACAACTTTATTTTCAGAACAAATAGCAAAAGCATTTATATGTAGCTAATGAAAACATCTTTAAAAAATAAATTGTAAATATATCTAACACTATATTTTTATTTTAGTCCTGGCTTTTGTAATAAAAATCATTGGACTATTTTTATAAAATTAATTTTATAACAGCAAAAATGCAATTTAACTTATACAAATTACGATCCGCTTTGGGTGATTTTACAAGTATTATAATAATTTTATTACATATGTCGACTAATTGTGAAAACAATTTGCTATTTATGTAATTAAATATTTAGTAAAATTATAGTAATACTTGGTTCTAAAAAATGACCATTTTTAATATCTCTTCAAGCACCTCAGCGTATACGTTTAAGAATTAATACATAGATCATTTAAATCTTATCGTCCCTAATACATATTAACAAAATCGCTTCACTATAGAGCAGCGATATAATCAACCCGCGGCTCGCGAGTCGCATGCAGCTCTTTAAGACTAATTGCGGCTCTTTTAATTCCCACTGAAAATTTATTAGATTATGACCAGAAAATACCCGGCATTTTGTCTAAAATAACCGGGACGGGACTTTATATTTTCGTCCCATCGTCAAAAAAGATTCTTTAATAAATTTATATAATATTTAAAAGTCATTTCTAAAAAAAAACGTCATCACTTTCAGAAAGCCGAAGGAACGAGTATATTAGAGTCCCGGCAGAGAAAAAAGTGTCCCTGTCGTTTCCTCATTATTACATAATGCAGTGCTACATAGCTCTTGCAAAAATACTTTTTCGTCAATGTAGCTTCTGATTAGGACAAGATTAAGTACCGCTGCTATAGAGTAAAGTAACAGAGAAGGAGCATAAACTTAGGTCGATAGCTTTAAGCAAACAGATATAAAAATAAATACCTTATACTTGTAGGTCGAAAAAGCGTGTCAGGCGCCTTTATATCAAAGGAGTTGAGTCCAATACTCTGAGGGGTGTCATATCTGACGTGAAGCTCGGGATCGTAGTCGCTGCTGCTTAAATCATTAGGATTGATTTTCCATGTCATGCTGGCTAGGTCCGCTTCCTTCCGATAGTACCTAAAATTATACAAATAATTATATTTCCATTTCGAATATTTTTTATCTAATTTTAGTATAAATTATAAATTTTATGCAGACAAAATACATTTGTTAATAATAAACTGCTGCTGTTAATTTGAAGGAAAAAGGAAATACTTCATCTTGTTAAATAAAATGGTGAAAGATAAAACTTTATAGGTGTTATTGTTAAAATAACCAGGGTTTTGAAGGCCCTACTTCTTCAAGAATTTGCAAAGGAATCTTTCAATCTTAAAGAAGGGATCTTGGTCGAATATTTTTTCTATAAAAATGATGAAAATATTTTGATTGAAGTTTATACATTTGGTATTCGCACATCCTCTAGGAGTTGATTTAACTAAATGATTCAGTTATCGTATTTCTGATTGTGGAAGAAAATTCCTACCTTGACAGTATTCGTAAATATTATAACAAACAACAAGAAAGGTCCAAGTGAATAGACATTTTATTTCCACAAGCTCGACATATGAATGGAACTTTTACCTGCGCGTTCATCAATTCCTTTGACTTAGATTAACATTAAAAGCATACATTCGATTAACTTTTCATTGAAAGAGCTGTTCAGATCCTTTTGGGGAAAAACTTTCAATGTAAGCAAGGACGTTATCAACCAAATATTTATACATATGGATAAGGAAGGTTCATAGTGAAAAGCATTAACAACTTTTTAAAAACTCAAAGTTGGGATCCTAATTTGTTATTTGGATTAAATGATGGCCCTGAAAAAAAACACAGTTACTTTCTTAGTCGTGGAAAAAGATATTATAATATTTGTTTCCAATCAACTCCAGCTAGCTCCCTAGTCAACTACGCCTTCAAACGTGACTTAAAAAACGTAGTGTACACTGACAAACCTGCCAATAATTGTTTATTATAGTTTTAATTTATACTCTTTGAACAAGATATCCTTTATAGCTTAATTTATATTTGATTGCATACATTGCTGTGCACCCCATAAAATAAGTGCATCTTCAGTAAGAAGTACCAATTAATCTCGTCGAAGTAATTAGATTAATGTACTAAAGGAAATACAGATATAAAATAAGTATCACGACCTCTGTTCAATGGTTATTTTAGAACGATAAATATATAGTGTGTGTAGTCTATTATATATTGAAATAGTCTATTTGTGAATTTGGCTCTTTGTTTGAAATGTTTTATTTAAGTTATAATGCTTATTTATACTTATTTTTTTAACATGTAACAACTTTTACTGTCTTCAATAAAACAAAACTATTTTAATTGAAACTTTTGGGTACTTATTTTATTTTAAAATCATTATAAAGTCTCGGTTATTTTGTGCAGAGTTATATTGTTAATACTTCTGTCTAACAACTTTTATAAAATATTATTAAAATCCTCCACCTACATAATCAGAACGAACTATGTCTTTAATTGTTTCAACAGAATAAATTTCAAATGAATACACACTTGGCAAAAACGATATAATGGAAGTGATAAAGTTTTCTTTGATTTTAACCCATTAATGCCGATTGGGAGTATGTTCCCAGAGCTTAAAAAGCGTTATTACAACACAACTAAGGCATATTTCAAGTTAAAACAGATTAACTTTATTTTTAACAGCTTTACCTACATGAATAGCCCATATTGTTTAATAGAAATAATAATAATGTACTGGTAATTTCTCTTTGAAAATACGTGTTTGAGGACGTTGAAAATATGCCAAAATCGTATGGTTTAATGGGTATGTAACAGCTAAATTTATGAATGAATATCAATAATTTTTAAAGAAAACGATTCCTAAAATATATAGCTTCTTTTTAAACATTTACTTTATATATATTATCAATGTTTTTTCAAAAATAAATGCATGAACAAATAGAGTGGGAACAAATGTGCCCATTCGGCATTCAAGTAAACTGTGCCTAGCATAAAGTCATTAAAAATAACAGATTCCACGGAGAGTTTATGAGCGTTGACGAAATAATGGTTCCCTATTATGGACGGCATGGGATAAACAATACATCCGAGGAAAACCTGTCCGATTTGGTTTCAAGTTGAGGGCAGCTTGTGCTGCTGTCGGTACCTTGCTACATGTCGAACTTTTTTGTGGATCCTTCACCAACATTCCTGATCATAGGTTTGGTCATGGTCCAAATGTTGTTTTGGAAATGGTAAACAAGACCCAGTTAATCCAAGGGCAACACGTCATCTGTGACAATTATTTCGGATCCATTCCCATGCTTTTAGAATTATCCGGAATGGATTGCCTGCACTACAACTCTTCGTGAAGATCGGCTGGGTGGCGCTCCAGTGTTGACAAAACAACTATTGAAAAAGAAATTTCGAGGATCCATGGACGAGGCATTTACTGGTTGTGTCTCGATTGTCAAGTGGAAGGATAACCAGGTAGTTAGTGTGGCTTCAAATAAAATGAGAGCCCAACCACTACAGAAGCAAGACGGTGGGGTCAAAAAAGAGGAGTATGTTGAAGTTGACATGCCACATTCTATTAGTACGTACAATCGGAACATGGGAGGCGTTGACCTTTTTGACCAGCAAGTTGCCGCATATAGGGTAAGGATAAGTTCAAAAAAGTGGTGGTGGCCTTTGTTCGCTTGGAGCCTAAACGCACAGGTTGTCAATGTATGGCGCTTCAGTAGACGGGGCAATCCTCGTCTGAGTCTCTTGGACTTCTCGATAAATTTAGCCAATGTGGTCCTAAAAACTTATGGGGTTGCAAAGAAGCGTTCAGGACCTAAATATTCATTGGTGAGCGCTACAAACAGTATTCGACTAAATGAAGGTAATAATTGGACAGCAAGAGGAGTGCATTCGAGAAGTAGATGCCGAGAATGCAGTGTAAGAACTCCTCATATCTTTAAAAATGTAATGTTCCTTTGCATCCAGAATGCATGAAACTTTACCACACAAAATAAAAATTATAATCAAATAAATAAATATATATGTAACTTTTAAGAAAAAAGAGCTGTAGACAATAGAATATATACTAAAATATGTTATGCTGTATACATTATTTAAATGCCGAGTGGGCACATATGTGCCCCGGCCGTATTTTTAAATGTTTATTAAATTTGACTTTTTTTTTGTTCGAAATGTTTTATAGCACTATATTGATTCATATAATTTAAAAATTGGGCAAATTCTTTACAGATAATTCTCGGCATTAATGGGTTAATTTAGTTTTTATATTATAATGCTACTCTCAAACAAAAAAATGCACATCAATAATATTTGCCTTTTAATCTATGGTTCTCCTAATAAGTATTCTACACAAAATTACTTTGTATTATAAAAAAGTTTCCACATAATCCCATTTTGATAAAGTATCTTCATTTTTTAAGTATTAAAACTTTTTTTTTTATATATATAATTATATTTGGGACGAAAGGAGAAGAAATATTCTTTATTAAATTTCTTTGTACTTTCATTTATATATTCAATATTCATGAATCTAAGAAAACTAATTCGCCTTTGTTTGATATATATATATATATATATATATATATATCTATACTATGTTCGTTTTTAGTTTTCTTCTCTTTATTATGGTTTCCTTTTCTCTATAAAAGGATTATTTTTAACAATTACATTTGTTTATAAAAGTACTATTCATATTTAATTCTCTCACAATTCATTTTCAAAATGTAATGTTTATTGAGAATTTTTATTATATGTTCTGTTAGGTCAACTAAATCTCTTTCAGCCTTGCATATACATTAAACGATCAATAGTTGAGTTATTTATCGATATTTTTAACGACTTTTTTGTTCTGCGATAAAATTTAATTTGTTTGATTTATATTAATAATTTGTCCTTAATGCGAGGAAATTAATAAATAAAAATATTGAAGAGTACAATATATTGCTTTACATAAGATATTTATTTTAAAAATAGCACACAAATTATAAAATCACAAAAACAAACCATTCAACTATTCGTATCAATTAGAGTATTTATTACTTTTTCCATTATAATAATTGTTTTTATAACTTTAAATTTTTCAGTAGATAATTAAATAAATGTATTTTCTTGAAATAACTATACAATGGTTTGTCAAATAGATTTATGCAAATATTTATATAAAGTGCATGTTTTGACCCACTTTTATCAAATAATAAGGCGAAGAAATATTGTGTACATTAAGAAGAATACTTACCAGAAACTTAATATTGCTAAGAAAATAGCACAAGAACTATGAAGACGAAAATTGATGTAATCACGATAATAACTTTGTTGGCACCTAAAATAAAAAGTAAGGAGTGGAATAAAATTTCAGAGTAATTATTTCTTAACAGATAAATATTTTTTTGTGGGGGTTTGTATATTTTATATCAAAAATCAGGGAAAGCTTAAACGTGTTAAGTATATTTATTTAAATGAAGATTATTGACAAACAAGGTATTTCTGTATTAGTATTGGTCTAACTGGATACTTCCCGGAGTGTGACGTCATAAAACACCACTTATCAATATGATAACTGGTATTCATAGATAATCTAAGTTTATTCGACTTTGCAACTCTTTTATGAATTAAAATGCATACAATTATATAGGATTTGCAATACTTATTTTCTTATTTTTTATATTTAATTTTGTGTTCAATGATTTTATTGGCCGTGGGAAATAACACTTGGAAATAATTCTTCTGAATCTTTAGGATTTTAATTTGTCACCGTTTTTTATATTCTTTATGTATATCATTTTAAACGACAATGAGATAGATCGTATTTCCTAGATGGGTTCACTACTGGTTTATACCAGATTAAGTTCCTATGAGGTGATTTCTGTGAGCTAAACAAAATCGAGTTCAATTTTTTTTTTTCTTGAAGATTACCTTTGAAATGAAACTGAACATTAATTTATTTATTTCTTAAACGTTTTATAATATTTATATATCACAAACCTTCTTTGCAAAGTGAGCCGTCATAGCCGCAAGCGGGTTTGTCTGGAGGCGGGCCACTCCGATGCGGCCAGTAGATGGTTGTATTGGGCCCATTTTTAAACTCATTTGTAAGGCCATGATATACGGCTACAACCTGTGAGAAAAAATGAGTCATTCATATCGTTTTATATAATATATTTAAAATAATCCTCTATCAAGGGTTAGTTGACAAAGAATCCACCTACAAGGTTTTCTTTCTAACTATTTGATATTATAAAAAAATCACGGTCATATAAAATAATCTAAAAGAGAAATTGTGAAAACATTAATGACGATATAATTTTAAATATTTTTTTTCACATTTGGTTCGATGGAATTGAATGCTTGTGAGCATGATAAGGATTAAAGTATCATTTTTTAGCTCATAAAACCAAGTATCTTTACAAAGTTTGATCAGTATTGGCTTTTCCATCTCGAAACTCGAACCTGAGCCTCAACATGATGTGTACCACACTTTTGATATACTACAAGCTCCATACTTTCGGTTGGCTTTATTATGATATTATAATATCTCTTGTGATTTATTTGAACAGTAACTATATTTTAAATATCATAAAAAATTTTTTTTTGTTGAAAATGTATTGATATGAATTCTTTATTAAATATTAATATCTTTCTTAAGCAATAGTTTCGATGGTATAAGAAAATACCTTGCTTTTAATCAAATGATTCATTTTTATATGTTTCGTATTATAAATGCAAATTACATTGTAAAGAAAACAAGGTTTTTGCTTCTGTTTTGGGCCATTATTTTGAAGATGAATATATTTAGAAAAAGTTTTAAAACCTATGCTGTTAGAATTATGTTTTTTCATTAGTTTCCCAAATAAATATTAGTATTCTAAAAGCGCTGTTCCACAAATATGAAGTTATAACAGAGTGTTAAATGTGAAAGAGACTAACGACATTCCCACATGACTTATTCTTTGATGCCCCTTTACGAGTGTATGTGGATGATAAATGTCTCATTTTTATAACCAATAAGTAGGGTTTTTTTCGTATATAAAATGCTTATATAGCGAAAGTAAGAGTTTTTACTTCTTTCATATAGAAAGATAGTACAAAATATAGTTATCATATATATTTTGATTAGTCATCAAAATAAATATATTTGAAGAAAAATATATTTCAATGAAGTGTACAATGAATAAGAAAGATTAAAAATATAAAATATGTGCATACCATATTTCATCCCTCAATAGAGAAAATTACATATCAGTCATGCCTGCATGAGTTACGTTCACTTTGTTTGAGATCAAAGGAAACTAAATTCACTGGCATGCACTTGTGAATAAACTATTCTTTCGTATGTCATCATTTTTTACATATAAGTTAATGTATTATTTTTTTAACGATACATTTTTACATAAACTAAACCATAAGTATTTTTCCTATAATGCCTTTTTATTATGATAAAAGATGATTGTATAATTTTGACATTTGTTTCGGTACATGTGAAACGTTGTTGGTATATTTTCTCATTCGAAAATGGATCTTTCATATATTAATGTTTTGAATTACGATACTTCAATTTTTCCATAGTTTTTATCTTAGCGCAAAAATGATAAGTTACTTAAAAATATTTTTTAAGTTACTATTAGATAAATATTTTAAAAAAACTAAAAATATAAATAAATATAAATAATACACTATTCCAAGGAACATTATCATGAGTATCATTAAAAACACTGATATGTTGTTCAATGTCTATAACATAGAATACATATTTTTTTTGAAGGACAAAAGCATTCCACTGTAATATCTATATATTTTTGTACTCACAACAAGATAATGGCATTCCAAAAAAATTTAATGAGGCATACAACCACTTTTATGAGATATGCAAAGGAAGTGTAAAAAATGATACAATTATTAGTAATACTTACGCGAAACACTCCTGTGATTGGATCCTATCCATAAGGCATAGTCTGGCATTTCGGTCACCGTTCTCATGATGCTAACGTTGCCCGTTACGCCTAGATTAAGGGTATAATAAGTATAATTTTAGAAGAACTGTCAGCTTACATTTTGCTGCATTAGTTTAGTGGATAATAATATATGTATACAGTATATTTTTTTAACTTATTTTTTTTTACTAAAGTCTTTTACAATTTTGATACACAGATCCCTATCCTAGTCCCAAGAAATAACTTTCGTATAGTCCATAATTATGATAATAAGACAATATATATTGTTACGAATGAAATTAATCCAAAAATGTGGATTGAAAATTGAGAATACCCTCC
>CP045892.1:11530456-11563459 GCA_013387185.1 Caligus rogercresseyi
AAACCTTTTAAACTTAATATTCATTTCGCATGAGTAAATTGATAAATTCATATCCGTAATAAATAAAAGCCATGATAATTGTCAGATTTTTGTTAAATAAATCAAATATAACTTTTTTATTGTTTGATCAAATCTATAATTGTAATAAATTATTTTAAAATCCTGTCCATAAAATGAGCTAACTAAAAGATTTTTTGATCATTTAAGCTAGAGTACATCCTGGCAACTACATTTGGTCTCTCCTTATTCTATAAATATACATATGGTTATTGACGTAATTGCGGGGTTATCCACATTGTCTTTGCTTTTTGCAATTATATTTTCTGTTCATATACTTAAAAAAAAAATATATATATACCACAAGGATAATATAAATAAGGTGAGGCAATGGGAATCGACGTAGGCAATTGCAGGGCGACAGCTGACTATTTTGATGTGACGTCACAAGTGCTACGCTTGATTTCTAGTGTGTATTAAAGCGAAAATGTCATATTCTTGAGGAAGTAATTGTGTTTATACCATTCCCTCTTGCTCTAATCCTCGAGATGCACAGTATTTTGCACTTCCGACGAAGGATCCCAATATCCAACGTCTGTGGATTGCACGATGCAAAAGATCCGACAGGATTGGCCTAAAGAATGCAAAGATCTGCGATCGTCATTTTCCTCCAGATGACTTCCAAATCAATATTCAGGCTGAGCTTCTTGACATCTTGCTAGGAAGAAGCTTAAGTCTCAAGCTGTTCCTTCACTCTTCGTCCCTGGATCATCCTCCTCAAGTATGTCTAAGTCCTTCAGACAGGCTCGTCAAGAAGCCCGTGAACGGAAAAAATTGTGAGTGACTAGTAAGGAGGAATGAGGAACTCTCAGTCACGAAAATGAAGCTGTCCTGCTACAAAGCTAAGTGACTTAAACTTAGCTCAAAAAGCGTAAGGAAACTTGAATTAGAACCTCATTGGAAAAGAATTACACAGCGAATTCAAACAAGAAGGTTAATTAATCCTTTTACAAAGTTCAATCGTGGCTACTTAAAAGAAGATGTAACTCCCGCCCTCATCCTACGGATCATATGTACCCGGGCCTTTGAGCACTTGCGCTCACGGAAATTCCTTCCTCTACTTAGTCGGCAAATATAGAAAAATTCCAATGACTTTTCCAACGAGGGTCTCCCCTATATCGCTGGATACTCAGGAAGTTTAAATACCTCCACCCAAATTTGGGGAAACAGACGAGTAACATTGAAGGATTTGTAGAAACTCAAAGTCCTTGGATTAAGTTATTACCGCCCCTTCTCCCGATTTTGAAGTTCTGCTACCTTTTTCAAAATAATTACCAATTTTTTCATAATAGCCATCAAGACGCAATCGATTAAGACCCCATGTTTTTCTAAGACTTTTAGAGCCACTTATCAATTTGTATCCAAATTGGTCAAAATAAATTATTATTGCTTTTGTAAAAAAACGGATTCGAGTCAATTTTCTTAATAAGCTACTTAAACTGAAAAATGCTAGTGAAAACTTAAACACATTGGACAGGTTATTAATTAGCGTAATTATATTCATATTCTTATGTTTCCTTTTTGAATGTACATATTATAATTCTATTATTGTGATTTATTAATTTCTTCAAATAAATGAAAATCTTGATTAGAATATTATGAATATTAATAGTTCAAATTTAAAATGTGTAAAGGAATTAAAAAATTAAATACATATAAACCTAAGAAAATACGTGAGAATACACATAAATAAGTATTATAATTTAAAATTTGGTCTTAGGATCTAAACAATACAATTTTTACATGATGGACATGCTAGACTAAAGAATACAAATTTTATAATAAAAATCTTATTATGATAATAACATCAAAACATCTATACTTCCTAACATGGCATGATGACATAAAGAATACACAATAAAAAAGACTTATTATGAAATAAAATACAATCATTTAGACTTCTTAAAATGCTTTAAAATTGTTGATATAGTCTTCTGGTGGATGGAGGCAAGGAAGGGAAGAATTTTACTTCTTTCGACGCCGGAGTCCAGGAATCCGTTGAAGGAGAGGGTATCTTGAGGTCCAGAACAGCATATCTAGCCGCAGCTGATAAAAGCACTGGTTTAATGTCCGACTCATTAATAAGATCCCCAGTTGTTTTTTATTAGCGATGAGGGCCTTTGTGTTAAGAATAGCAAAATTTATTGCCTTCTCCCGTGGGGTGTTCCTATTTTTGCCCAATCCAAATAGAATTATCGCTTTGTTGTATTTGACTGAATTGACCTTTTGTAGTCCTTTGACATTTAGGCAAACAAACCTCTTTAACATTGTGACGGCGTGGCATTCCACAAAGGCATGGATGGTGGAGTTAAATATCTTGCCGCAATCTTTACAAGGCACAAATAATTTGATTGAATCGGTCGAGATCTGAAGCTGAGCTGTGAATTTTTTATCATCGTTAATATTGGAGAGGGAGCTCATTATATTTGTTTTCCAGTTTTGTGGAAGGTCTAGCAATTTTAGATGTTTATTTAAAATCAAGTCCACTTCTTCGCCGTGGCACATCCTAGACAACTTAAGGTGCCAAGGTGTAAGAGACAGTGGTTAAAGACGATCTAAGTAATGGGTATCTAAACCTTTCATCACTGAAAGGCCCTAAAGGACCCCAATCATGGAGAGTCAGAATTCCTTCCTCAATTGCCTTTTCTTCTAAATCCTCCGGATTCCCGAGATTTTGGAAAAATAATCTCTTATTTTTGTTTTTTTCTAATAATATCCACGAAGGAATCGCCTTGAAACGATAGTGTATAATTCCAAATGATTCGTTGAGCAGTTCCCCAGGTTGGAAAGATACTTGAAGTAATATTATTTGTTAATCAGTTCCGAACATGAGCCACATAAGTAACTTATTACCAGTAACTGATCTTCCCCATTCAAATTCTGCATTCCTCGTTATATCAATAAAAATATTTATGTAAATTTTGGTAAAATCACTGAAAATTGAAAGATTCCTCCTCCCAGAAGTATTTTTGACCTTATAATTGTAGGTAAGTAGCTGCGGTGAAACAGATTATTGAGCCATATTCCTTCCTCATTGATAACCTTCTCTGCAATTTCGGGGCAAGCCGATGCTTTATAAATAATTGTTGGTACAATTTGTGTTCATATAAGTAAATTCTCTCTGTATATTATATGATCTCCACATCAATGTTGATTGGCCCGCTAGAGATGAGGTAAAAGTCTAATTGTTTTCATGGATTTCGCTTCCACACCAATCTATGCCCAAGATGTTGACCTGCTTTTTAATCTCCACGAGGCGACCTTCCTCCCCTCCTGCGGACTCCAGTCTCCAATAGGTAGCATTGCAGTTTTATCTTTGTTTAGGGAAAGCCCAGACATTTTCTCAAATTTTGAAAAAATACTCAATTAATATTTCACTCGTTTTGGTACTCGTGCGGCCGAGTTTCCCTCCACCGTTAGGGTGATATCGTCCACATAAAGGTCGATTAAATGTCGGTGACCCTCGAAATCTATTCCAAAACCTCCAAGTTTTCTTACAACTCTTCTTACAAAGTTATCAAGCACAATGATAAAAAGAAGCGGGGCTGATGGACAGCCTTGCCTACAACTTTTTCCTAAGGTATAGGCTTACTTTCACATCCATTGATAGAAATTTTTGACGAGCCATTATATAGCAACGCTCGCACTGGGTTGAAAAATCTTTTGGGTAAGATTCTTGAAACTTCTCTGAAAATATGACGATGATGAATTGAATTAAATGCTTTGGAAAAATCGATGGCGACTATGGCTCCATATTTTTGCCTTTTTGCCAATAGACGCTTGAATATTGCGAGAGATGTCAGCGATTTTTCTGTGTTATAAAAACCCATTTTCATTAAAACTAATAGAACTTTGAAGTTCTTGGGCCATTTCTTGGGCTAAAATTCCTGATAAAACTCTGTAAGATTCATTTAAAGTTGTTATTGGCCTCCAATGGCTAAAATCTGTCCCGTTACCTTTTTTAGGAATTAGTATGATCCTTCCTTTCATTAAAGACTTTGACATTTTGTCTTTTTCTCCATGTCATTTGAAATTATTATTTGACAATTACTTAAAATAATGAATACTAATGATAAATCATTTACATAACAATTTTTCATGCAACATGGGTTATATACACTAGCACAGAACAATATTGTAATGAAATATTTTCAATTGAGAGATAAGTCGAGAAATTATTAGTAAATCATAGCACTAAAAATAATGATTTTTATTGTAGCATTCGTGCCGTCACAAAAATCTCCCTTTTGAATAGAGCATAAGTCAAAGACTCAACTTATATATATTCTCCTTGATACACACAGATATATATATATATATATATATATATATATATATTATATATATATATATATATATATATATATATATATATATATATATATAAGCATCTTTACTTCTACCAGAAGGTATGCATAATCGTATTAACATCCAACAGAGACAAGTGACCTCATTTAAGTAAGTGCTTTGATGTTGAAAGCTATTTATTATATTCTAATAACATACATGTGTTTTTGTAAGATATTTATATGACACCTGCTAGAATATCATTAGAATTATGGTTTGTTAAGCTTCTTGTCAGAGTTTTGAGATTCCCCAGGTTGGCCCACAGAACAGCACAATTATTTCCTCAGACCAAGAATTATTAACTTTTTTAAATATAAGCAATTATCTTATAAATCGAATAGTGATACAATATCCTAATGTAAAGAATTAAAAAAATCTCTTTTTCTCCATGGTGAGACAATTATATTAAATTTGATATGTTAAGGTTTAATCAAAACTAGCAGTCTTAGATTTTATAGCATAGCATATAAAATATAATATTATGCTCAAAACTTAATACGTAACGAAAATAACAATTATTGCTTTAAAATAATTCTACTTATATTAAGGCCGCAAGTGGTCTTTAAGTGATTTATTCTTTTACGCCAATTTTTGATGACGTCATCGAGCCTACGACTGGAATCTCATGAGTGACTCGCTCAAAAATTTATTCCAAGTCTCCAATCCAAAGAAGACCAAAAGTGTGATATTACTTGGATTTGTGACCAATTAACTAGGGCAAAACGTGAAATTAATTTATCACCTAAACGATGTCCAATACGTCCATTGTTTGAACGCGTCGTGTGGCAAGTGACACCCTTTTTTACAGAATATCGTGGGTAGCATATGCATCAATATGAGGTACTAGTATATGCCAGGTTGATGCATACAACAAACCAAGTTTTTGAGAGATGTGGTAATCGATTCTTTAATATATTTTGGCTACACTCTCGGCTACATCCGCAATATTTTCTACGCTGCGATCTGAACGTGACCTACCAGAAGACGGGACATCCCAAAAAGTTGCTGCCCTTTCAATTTTTCGATTATTCTACGAATTGGGGATTCTGTTTTTGGAAAAAGCTTACAATAACAGGGTCTTAATTTACATACACTCTTTCAGAGATTGCTGTATTTCATAGTAAAATTGATTTATTATACACCTTGTATATCTTTCCATGATGAATTGTACATCATTAATGAATAAAAATGGCATTTTGAATCACAGCTTACTTCAATAATTGTTTTATTTTTTAATTACGAATTTGCTTTGGATTATGTTTACTTGTTATGTAAATTCATGGATCCTTATTTATTACCTTAATAATTGTTTGCTTTAGCTCAAAAAATTATCAATTTATATTAAAAGTCAAAAATGTTGATATCTCTACCCAAGTTCATTTTTTCATGTTTCCGTGTAGTCATGTCAGGTATACTTCATACAACTCATTCAAAATGTAATAAGTATTTATTTAAAGCCACATTTGAGTGGACGTCCCTATACTTTAATATGAGTCCTATTAATGTTCAAAAGCTATGAAACATCAAAGAAAAGGTTTTTCTAAGAAATACATACATTTTCTAGTTTATTTTCCTCAACTCTCTCAAGTTTTAAGTCTCAAAATTATTCATATCATGCCCCTTCTACATGGGAAGAGTTGCAAATTAAAAAGCCTTCAGTCATTGTTATTAGTTCAGACGGTTAATTGTATGTAGACTTTGTATGATGGAGAACCTACGCAGGATAAGTATTTAATGATTATTTAATTTACAGAAAAATACAAGGTGAGCCAAAATATCATACTCTATATACGTTTTATGGGAAATTTCCTTTATTTATTTGTTAATAGTCATAAACTTAAAAGACATATCAGAATCAACGACCATGTGTACACCACACTTGTGGGAATTAGTCATGTCCAAATTTACTATCAGGCAGGCTTCTTTAAGAAAGACCATAGAACTCTTAATCATCAGTTCTAATGTGAAAAGGTTCGAGTTTTAAAAACAGAATTAAGTGCTCGTTGCTATGACATTCTGGAGAAACTCATCGGTATCAAAAAGAAACGTCTTAGCCTCTCAGGACATCCCCAAAAAATCTAAATCTGGAGAGCTTTAGGTCAAAGCTATAAATGGAAATGTGGATTTGGTTGAATTTTTAGTTTGCCCGAAATTTTAGGTTCAACAATCTGGTCCCTTTGTATTCCTTGGGACATAACACACCGCTTTGAGGCAGTAAGATGTATACGACAACGTTCGGACATGCGCTGACCTTAAAAGTTTGTTGTTCTATGGCAACGTTGTGTAGAATATTGACTACGAGTTGCAAGGGTGCCAAGCAGTTTTTTCCTTTCCCCCCCCCCTTTCTTTCTATGTGAGATGAGAACTAAAAAAGTGCAACCATATCCACATCCCTAGCTAAGAGTACCAACTCAAGATCAGTCTTGAGACAGATCACTCTGCCTACAAAGTTATATTTTGAACAATGCCGTAGGTGTATTACTTATGGGTTATTCAACATTCAATTGAAAGTTTAACGGATCATATCGACGGACAGAGCATTCGTGAGAGTGAAGAAGAAACTCTTTCACACATTATAAATATGCATCTATCGAAAAGATGTTTAAAAATCACTTAAATATATATTGCAGTATGGTAATTCTTATTCCAGATAATAAAAAATTACTTCCAAATCAATTTGAATATTGGCATTCGTAATGAATGGATATGCTATCGGCTGTGATCAAGCCATAATGTGTGATATAATCTATGCAGGATCCAAAGCAAAGTTTGGACAACCAGAAATCACCATCATCTGGGCAATTCCTGGTTCTGGTGAAACACAGCGTCTGACCACAGCAGAAGGAAAGTCTAAGTCCATGGAAATGAACCTCCTCACAGGAATCCTTTTTGATGCATCAGAAGCCCTCCGCATCGGCCTAGCCTAGCAATTTCTGAGGGAAACAAAAAAAAAAGATCTAACATTCTTCAGTGCAAGATGTTATCAGACCCACCTGAACCTCCCGTTGGCCGGCGAGGAGAAGATGAAAGAAACTGAACACAGCCCCCAGAAGGAGTCGAACTTCTTGAGGGAAGAAAAAAATCAGAAAAGAAGAAGGAGCAACTTTATTCAAGTAAGGTTAGCTTTTATCAGAATAAGAATACGGACATTAAAGTTAACCCTCTTAGGAGCAAATATTCCTGGATTGGAAGGAAAAGAAGGATAAAAGTTTGAAATAATTTTCTCCCAACTTATACAATTACAAACAAAAAAAATGCCAAATATTAAATTGAACAGGAGATGTAATTATGAGAATTCATGATTGCACGAGTCCACGCGGATACATTATTCTTGAATTCAAAAAGCCTACTAACGTAGTAGCAAAGTCGAGATGGTCAGCGGGATTTTGTAGCTGAATGAGGAGTTTAAGGTTTCCATCAGAGGTCTTGAATATATCAAAGTTGAAACAATAGATTTATAAAGGATTTCAAAAGTGTCCGCCATTTCCAGAAACGACGAAGAAAAACGGTTTTCTAAGACTTTTAATTTCATTATGTCAGGAAAAATGTCTCATTAAACTAAAGAAAAAGTCCCGATGTTTGTTCCAGTGAGAGGCCGTAAAATAGAGCTGTGCCGTATTAATCAACACCTACAATGCTTTATCTCTGCAACTAGGTTATTGTTATGTCCCTGACGTCACGTTGGAGGACACTCTGACGTCATGTATACTCTGTCTCTCTATTTCCTTTTCCTTGTATATATTTCCTCCCTTTTCCTTCTGTGTCAATAAAGGAGTCTTCTAGTCATGACCCTCTCACACGTGTCGTTCCTTCTTATTAGTTCCTGCCGTGCAATCTCATTGGCGACGACTCTGGGATATTAATATACTTATTATATATTCTCTCTAAAGGTATCCCAACACAACATCTGGCTGACTAGGATGGTAAAACTGTTACCCAAGCTCACTACCGCCGAGCTGCGTGCGGAGTGTCTCTCCATGGAGTTAGGTGACTCTGAAGAAGCCCTTAAAAGTCAACGGAAGCCTGAGCTCGTTGCACTTCTTCGTCACTATATCGAGTCATGTGGGTGTGATCCTAAGACCTACGACTTCGGTTCGGTCCCTACTCCTCCTCCTTCTGCCACGGACTCTCTCTCAGGAACAAACCGCTTAGGAGTGTCTCAACCTCCTCCCTTTGACATGTCCGCTCCTCGTAGAGGTCATCGATGGTCGTCCTGGAACGATGAGTTCCAGACTTTTCTCTCTCTCTGTGGGGAGCTGCCCCCAGAGCAAAAGAAGGCTCTTCTCCTCCACTGTGCAGGCCCAACGGTGCAACGCTGGCACAAAACCCTCTCCATCGAGACTAAAGACGATGAGGACTGCTACTCCTCCCTTCTACGAGCCATGACCGAGGCATTCTCCCCCATAGAATCTGTTCTCTACGAACGGTTCTGCCTCACTGAAATGAAGCAAGCCGTTAGTGAGCCCATTGACGACTTCCTTACTCGCCTTCGGGGACAGGCTAAATTCTGTCGGCTCACTTGTGCTTCCTGCCAGGCTCCTTATGAGGATGATGTGGTCTTGGGAACCATCATCAAAAACACCTCTAACCTTAAACTTCGCCGGTCTGCATCTGAGCGAAAGGCCATTAAACTGGATGAAGTCGTCCAACTGGGACGAGCACTGGAGTCCGCGGAAGCTCACTCTCGCGAGATGGTCGCAGACAGAGCTGCCATGACGTCCGAGTACAAAGGACCGAAAGGGTCCTGGCGCGCCAAAAAGAGCGTCCATCTCAAAACTCCGGAACGTAAGCCTCCTCCTCTCGGGAAGAAAAACTGCAAGTTTTGCGCGACTTCCCACATCCTCAAGAGGAAATTCTGCCCGGCTGTGGGCAAAGTATGTTCAAAGTGCTCACTGATGGACCACTTCGCGGTGTGCTGCAAAACGGGTGCTAGCAACGCCGTTACCTGCGACTCCTCCTTGTACCCTCATGTCTCCCCGTCCCAAAGAGCATATGTCTCCCTCTTAGTGGAAGGAAAACAGGTCCCATTCCTGCTCGACCTGGGTGCTAACGTAAACATCCTTCCTAAGACTCTCTGTCCTAACTCCCTGATCCACGGACCTAAAGGACACATCACGACCTTTGGTGGTGGCAAGGTCAAGTCCTACGGGGTTGCCTCTATCCCCGTCTCCCTCAATGGAAAACGTAAAACCCTGGAATGTTTAGTGACTGACGTGAATCAACCTATTCTCGGTTCGCGCACTTGCCTTGACCTCAGACTGGTCTCCCTTCAGCCTCCGAGTTATCTCTCTAACTCCACCTCTTGGCTAGAAGAGGACCTCGTTCCAAAAAACCCCAAACTCTCTTCGAACGAACTTCTCTCCTCCTACCGCGATACTCCACTCTCCTACCGCGACACGCTACTCTCCTCCTACCGCGCTACTCCTCTCTCCTCAGGTAGAACTCCTGCGGAACTACAACTCTCTCGCCCGATCCGGACTTGCCTAGATGGTCTCATTCCTCAAAAATGCTCTAAGAAGTCCCTATCAAAGGATACTCCTGTCTGGTGCCGAAGCTTCCAACCCAAGGGCCCAAAGTGGGTTCCGGGAAAAATCTACGGTTCTATCGGCAATGCCCTATGGACCGTCCAGGTCGGAGCGGAAGTCCGAACGCGACACATAAATCAACTCCGCCCTCGCAAGAGTTGATTGGGGGTGATGTTATGTCCCTGACGTCACGTTGGAGGACACTCTGACGTCATGTATACTCTGTCTCTCTATTTCCTTTTCCTTGTATATATTTCCTCCCTTTTCCTTCTGTGTCAATAAAGGAGTCTTCTAGTCATGACCCTCTCACACGTGTCGTTCCTTCTTATTAGTTCCTGCCGTGCAATCTCATTGGCGACGACTCTGGGATATTAATATACTTATTATATATTCTCTCTAAAGGTATCCCAACACAACAGTTATATGGAGGCACAATGTTCAGTGGACAAAAAGAAAACTATCCCGAATTCGAAAAAAAAACTTCAGACTCGATCTATGCCTCCCAATACGTATGACTGACGCAGAGGGAAGAAGAGCCACGGAAGAAGCATCAATGCAAGAAGAAGAATCCACGATTATCAACGAAACATTAAACCTGAAATTGAAGAAGAAAAAATACTGGAAACCTATTCATCTAGGAGCTCTTTTAGAGAAGTCTGGGTGATGGTACTAAGAAAAAGGTTTAAAGGTAAAAAGACACAAGAAAAACCCCAAAAAAAAACGAACAAAGCAAAGAAAAAGAACTATTTGTAGACAATTTTGAAACAAAAATAAATAACGCCAAAGCACGGATTGCCAACTTTTTAACGAAGCGAGAGTATGTGAAGCCAACAGACCTACGAGCTATTTTGCAGCCAGATACACAGCATTTTCCCTGAAATTCCGTCTCTTCGCTACGATTCGTGGACCTTTGCTTCAGAGGAGATACGATACTTTCCATCAAGTTCCTTATCTCATTTAAAGATTTTATGTCGGATTTTGAAATATTCAAAGTGATTTATTATATAAATATTGGAGAAGCGTGTTTCAAAGTTTGTATTGTGCCATTTTATGTTTGATTAATTTTTATTCTATATTTTAATTGTTGTCGTTTTTCTCCAAAGTATTAATTTTAGACTACAATGTTTATTATGTTTTTTAACGCAATTACTTTGGAATTTTAAAAGCTGAAATACATTGAAAAAAATATAAAAACCCAAATAAAAAGATAAAATTCAAGCCAACGGGTCTACGGAAGCCCATTAGATGACTCGAACAAGAAGCCACGAGAAAGAAGCCCTTATGATTTTGAGAAATCTGAACCTCCTTCTCCTGACATTGGAGTAAGACCCTTTAGTTCTTTTGTTTCAATGCCCCTGTCCTCCCCCCTTTTTATCCGTTCAATTCATACAAGGCGTTCGTTTAATGATTTTATTTTAATTTCTTTTATATTACATTTTTAAAAACTTTATCCAATCGAAATCCAGCTTGCATCAATATATGAACCGTCTGAAACTTCCAGAAAGTTGAAAACGGAAAATCATGAAGTCCCTCTATGGAATAACTGACGGGGAAAAGGTCCCAGCTCAGCTGTTGATTTCTGTAGGGTTATATAGTTCTATTTACCTTGTAAGGACTGTGATATTTTATATAACTCCGTAATCATTCTTTTGTTGAGTGCCAGGCTGTTCAAATTTGATGCAATGTTTGAAACTAAATTTACGAGGAATGGATGGTGAAAATGCAGATAAATACATTAACATTATTTAGAGTTGGAGGTCGTGAGAATTCCTCAAGATTGAAAGCAATTAACAATGTCCTTCTTTCTGCCAAGGCTTTAATAACCAAACAATTATCGGCATATCATCCCCTGCAAGCTTCAGAGCTGAGGCCAATATTTCTTTCTGCTGCAGCGAGGTACGCCGCTTTGGACCTCAAAATTCCTTCCGTCTTTGGTGATTCGTGGACACTAGCCGCCGATGAAATCCGATACTTCCTTTCCCGGTCCTGTTTTATAAGGACGCCATAAAGAAGCTTTTAAAGAAATTTAGAAACTACAAATATATTTTTTATAATTTTCCGTGTTCTTTTTCGTTTACTTTTGGTCATTTCGTTTTTATATGCTTTTAATTTATATATATTTTTAATATTTTTCAGCTAGGATGCTAAAAATTTGAACTATAATGTTTAATAATGTATTTTTTACGCAATAGCATCTTATTATATACCTTATACTTTGGTTTATATATATATTCCATGAACTGTGAAATAAAGAAAAAATCCAGCTATTTTAAACCTTCAAGAAATTTGGATCCCTCTCATTCAAATCATTTTAACCCCCCGATTCAAAACATTTTTATCCTTCACAATCAAATCCTTTTATTTTGACCACTTTGCTGCTTTTTAATTTTGAATGATTTTTAATATATATATATATGACAATTTTATGGAGATAAGAATATTGTGAAAGGTATTTTGCTGAAATTGAAAATCTCAAGTTAGGTTAAGTTTGATGGATCAAACTCGTGGAGTTAATAGACTTTATATATCATTAATGAAATGTGTCTTTTTAATCACAACTTCTCTTGATTTTTTTATTGATTATCTTTTGTGCACGATTTATCTTGTTATGTTAATAATAGTCTCGAAACTGATAATGAAAGGGATGAATTAAATTAAAAATCAACAAAATGCTAAATCCTATTAAGAGATAAAATATTAAAACTGTACTTAGGCAATGTTTAACTAATTGTAAATGAAAATTTAAAATAAGAAGGATGATCCCTTTATGTTCAAACAGACGATACAAATAACCATCCACTAAGGTTTTCATTAGCAAATCGGAAATAAAAACTTTTAAAAACTGTCTGAGCATCCGGTGCCTTGAAGCAATATCAAACATAATATTTCTTATTTATAATGACTCTTAGAGATTTTTGCACCATGTGAGCTGACAAGCATAACATAATATTCGGGTAACTATTTAAAAGTCATATATTTATTAATTATTCCAGAGCTTAAGTTTTTTGAATTTTTAAAACATTGTTTACTAAAATAATAACATATCTGGCATAAATCTGCTGATTCAATGGCTTATTAAAAACATCAAGAGGTTTATCTAGGCATTTCAAAATATTGACAGTTTTTTCTTATGACTATCGTTACTTTTCATAGTATATATATATATATATATATATCAGAAAAAGTGATGACGTTTTTTTAAAAATAATATTTCGAAATTCCTTCCTAAAAAACCTTTAGAAATGACAAACGAAAGAAATATTTAAGTCCCGGCCCGTGTCTAAAAAAACGGGACGCTCAAAAAAACAGCCGGGACCCAGGCAGAGTACCCGGTCGTTCTGATATATATATATATATATATATATATATATATATATATATATATATATATATATATATATATTATATATATATATATATATATATATATATATGTATATATATATATTATAATTTTCGGTGGATAGTAATTTGGAAGAGGAATGTTCACTCTTGTCTGTAAGTAACTGAATTTGATTTGATGTTATTTTTAACTATTTATACTCTAGGCCTTATGATATTTTGGAAAAGGAATTTAAAAAATCGAATGAATCAATAATATCATTCGAGGATAATTTAGTGATAATAAAGGTTGACTAGCTCCTAATGTTGACTTATTTGTCACTTCTTTCATCAAATAATATCGACAGTAGGTAAATATCTATGTGTTGCTTCCTACATACAAAAGTCAAATACATGATATGTATGTCACCCACCTAGGGACCTCCTTTTCTATTACAAAACATCATACCATTTAATATATTATTTACATCTATAGAACAATATTCTGAATTAAGCGTCTAATTGAACTACATATTTCGACATGTTTTTTTACCTAACATTTTGGCCTTTCAATCATATTGTCTAGCGCCTAACTGGTTCCATGTTTTTGCTCCCGTGTGGACAATAATAAATATTTTAACATTAAAACTATTCATTTAACCCAGGGATATTTTTTATTAATGATTTTAGTATATTGTTTAAGAAGGGCACCATAACTCTTTTACACTTTAAAAGTTCAAACGTTACCCTCTTTTCGTGATTTCATTGAAATTGTAAACAATATTGTTCAGAGTATGTTCCTTTAAGTATTGTGCTGAGATATGAATGTAATTACGGATAAAAAAATATATAAGCATAAATTTATTTATTTGAACCTTGGCTTTTTTGTAAACACTTTTATGGTATTGCTTAAGAATGACGCCTTAACTCTTATAGACTTCATATTAGTTTAAAATTCCAATATGGATATTTGTTTAAAATACATTACATCTAATTATCACTACACCTATTTCCTTATATTTCTAACAAATGTGTTGAATTTCAAAAATATTGGACATTATTTTATATGAGTGATCAAATATTCAATATATATTATTTTATAATATTGTGTCAATAAAAAATAGGCGTAAGGATGTATTTATACAATAAAAACAGTTGGCACATTCATAAAAAATTGGTCCACGTCACTCAGTGGGTGGGCGGGCCTGGCCCCCAATACCCGCCCATCCCGCCGGGCCTGTTTCAGGGTGCATTAAGTGATAGTGGCGACGAAGAAGGGAATGAAGAAAACTACGAATGAGTTAAGCTTTTATTTGGAATACACCATGATACGTTTCCATCTATTCCTTGAAAAAATATATACTAATAATAATCATTTATTTGTTCGTTCAGTCCACCTGGTTCTCTTAATACGTATTATATATTTAATGCACCAAGGGGATATTAGGTCAAAGTGAGCATTCCCGGAAGAATCCCTGGCAACGCCAAATAGCATCCGCTAGATCAGCCATTCTCAACCTTGGGGTCGAGAGATGATTAATTCTTGAGGATTGTCAATTCATTCAGGCAACATATAAATGTGCAAAATTAATGTGATGTTCAACCGAACGTTATAGGAGGACAACAAGTGATTCCTCTCTGCAATTATACGAACGAAATAAGAGAGTGCGATAGCCGTGTGTGTTAAGGCGTAATCAACTCTCAATGTTGGGGGCGCAGGTTCAAATCCAAGAGGGGAATATCATTTGGATTCTACCTCATTGATAAGATCCTAGGTTCGATAGACAAATTTATATGTTATAATGCTTACACGGATACTACAATTCTATCGAACCAAATAGGCAAAAATGGCAACAACAAAAAAACTCTTTAAAATTATGTGTGAGGAATGTATTTATGCAATAAAAACAAGGGACAGGGAGAATAATTCAAAATGTTAAGATAAATCGGTTCGAGCAAACCCATCGTCTTTGCGATATGTATTACTTTGCTTGGCTTAAACGTCATTAAAGGCCAAACTTTATTTGATTGAAATAGATACATTTTCTGTGAAATATATAAATTTAAAATCAAAATAGTTTATTTTAATATGTGTATTTAATATATTTTGATACAGAACATTGGATAAAAGTCATTGTACATTTTTTTTGCTCTCTCGATCAAAAATATAAAAATCACATACATATAACATGGTAAAATTAGAAAAAAGTATAAAAACATATTATTTTTTTCTGATCCTGTATAATACAACCTTGAAAATAATACTATCCAAAAACTAACAACCATTAATAACATAGTACTGGAGTTTGTTTGAATATCGACTTCATAAATAACCGAAAGACAAAGTTGATAAAAAAGCTACAAATTACAACAAAGTAATTTATCTATAACAACTTTACAAAAAGAAATAAAGATAATATTTTTTGGGTAATACGCAATTGTCTTGTGTTGTATAACAGTATTCATTGCAAATCCATGACTACAGATGATGGATAAGATAATAATCATATCACAAAACAAACATCTAGGAGTTTTAAACGAAATATTTCATAAAAAATCCATAGTACGCCAAGAAGTTCATTGTATACAAAGAGGAAGGTTTTATAATACCTCTTTTAAAATTCCAGAAGAGTACGGAAACATAACTATTTATGTCTAGTAAAAGTGTTATAGCTTCTATTTATCTTCCAAATGCATAGATCCTTACAGGTAAAGTTCTTTGTTCTAATATTAAAACTCTTAACATATGCTGCCATTGTTGTTGGTTATGTAACCTTTTTTCAGAAGTGGGTTTTCATGAAAGCACTTCATAAATCGATATTCAATACTCAATACAGTGTCTGCATAGCGTATGTCCCCCTAGGCTAGCATTAACCTGTCTATTTCGCATAATATTGTTAGTTCATCACCTGAATACATTTATGTGATCGTAGTTAACCAAGAAGAAAGAGGAAAACCTCAATAGATTATATAACTTTGTTTTCTGACTTTTGGGACTTGGATCGGGGGTTGCTAGTGTAGAACTCCAACCAAACAGCTGGAATTATGTTTGAATCTGTATGCATATTGTTGGACTGAGGATTTATTTGATGCCAATGAGTAATAAAGCAATTTATAAAAAGATAATCAAAGACTTATGAAATGTCCAACTTTGTAACAAATTATGGGACTGAAATGCTACATTCTTACTAAACGTCAAATTATAAATGTATGTTATAATCAAAATGTATTTATAGTCAGTGATATGTAAAATCATTTTTAGTATTAGGTTTCGAAGGCAAAGCTTATTGAGGGTAGAAACCCAATGACCATGAAACCCTACGGTTTCACTAGTCAAAAATATGGTAGTTCGTATTTTCAAATTAAGTGTTGCTGGTTTCTCAGGTTGTACATGTCAAAATTATAAAATATTATACACACATATATACTTACAAGGCTTTCAAAGTATGTATTTATGGATTTTTGTTTTCAGTATGGCATTAATATGACTAGGCAAAAAATACGCAAATTTGTATTTGGAGCCAAAAGACATAGGTATGCAAAATTTCATAGTTTCACTTTTTCCATTTTTTCATATTTTGTTAATTTCTACATTTTATCAAAAATTTCGCTCATTTTTAGCCACACGGATTAAAAAATGTAGAGAAGAAGGGGACAATTGACCATATGTATTTCGTTTCTTTTTACTATATTTATGATCAATAAACAAATAATTACATCGCTCTTTTATACGTCTTTTCACACATGTTTTAATTCCATCGATTATTATGACAGGATATTTATTATTAATTGGGACGATTGTTCATTTTTCCCCTATTTTTTTCGACAGAATTGCATCCACTGGATATAGATGAGCATTATTTAAAATTTGTCTATCGAACCTAGGATCTTATCAATGAGATTGACCAAATGCACCTTCACCTCTCGGGATTCGAACCTGGTCCCTCAACATAGAAATTGAACACGCCTTAACACACTGAGCTAATATTATATTCAACAGATTTTTGACACTACAAATCTCTTTTTTACCTCAGTTTTCTAATCTATCGCGTAAATTTTAGATAATTATTTTTATTCAAACATAATAAGATTTAAATTTAAACCCTTAGTTCGGATTTTGTAGGCGAGCTGTGACGTATGGAAACGATACATATCAAAGGTAAATTATTGTAATTCCTCCAATGTCCCTGTCGCATGGTTTAATTAGATATCGCTTAGTTTTTACTCGAATGCATCATTTGAAGGGTTGCTTGTTGGATAGCCAATGTTTTAGACTACTTTTGTTTGACCACTGAAGTAGTGAGGATTTATGACTAATCGGATTTACTCAAGGATGATGATTTAAAGTGGACTGTATATTGAAATATCTTTCGAGAGAAAGGATATTAAAAATACCAAGCTTAAGTATTCTTCTATGATCTCCCAAAAGTGAAATAAATACGAACAGAATGTAGGGTGACTAAGTAGTGTATTTAGATCCGAGTAGAGAAATGTTAGTAGAAATGAGACTCAATGAGACTGAATGAATATGAAGGGAAACCTCCATTTATACACAAAATAAGATGAATGTTGTTAATCCTTAGGATTGGTAGAAAGGCGCGCTCACGAATTGCCTCCAAAAACACACCAGAATCCTATAACAATAATTATGAATAAAAACCCGCCCTGAGTAGGGAGGGAAAAACAATAAAGAATAATAATAATAAAGAATAAAGGACCCTCCCTGCGTAGGGAGGGAAAAACAATAATGAATGTCATCTGGTTGCTGTGCACAAGAGATAGAAAAAACTCCCGCTTATTTTTGAGAGGGAGAAAAACAAAGCATGCTTCTATCTTATTCATGATTTTCTGCATGTTCGGATATGTTAGGGCGCCAAATTCCAACAGGAGTCTAAATTATCCCAAAAAGAGTGCGAATCTATCCTCTGATCCAATCTGATCTTGCATATTAGGATTAATTTGGAATTATGCCTCTCAGGGATACTCATCGGAATCGAAGCTCGGCAAAGGGATGTACTAAACGGAGGAAACTTAACAACGATTATCAACCGAATTAATAATTAGATGCACTATAGACTCAATAGAAAAGGAAGAAAATACTCAGTGACTGCCATTTATGTTGCTTTTATGAAGAAATTTGTATTCGTAGTGTCGAAATCATAACAAAGAAAATAAATAAATATATTTATCCTTTAACCCATTAAAGGCGAGTGGCAGGATTTCCTGCCACTCACTTCAAATTGATATAGAAATAGTTCCACCGAAAATATTTCCTTTGTTTAAGTTTTGACTTGTTCTCAGTGCATTTATGTTAATTACGTTTTAATATTCATTGTCATAAATATACTATTGTTTCGTCAGTACAGTTTTGAACACAAGATAGTGAAGTTGGAATTCTTTGATTTGCTATGAGCCGTAAAGACGGGTATGTATTGGTATAGTTAAGAACAAAATTGTCGCATAATATAGCTAGTTCGTTTCTTGAATTGTTGAACAATAAAACAAAATAAATATATTTTTAAATTTTTAATTTTTTTTTTACTTGTGATGTAACAAACTTTTGTGGCAGGATATCCTGCCACTCGTCTATAAATACATCAAACGAAATTTTTAGGGAATAGTCTATGTTTTTTAATCCGTTTGTAATAAAATCGTATATATAAAGCTTATATTCAATATTCTACATAAACTTATGAATGTATATAACTGTAAATCTGTATAACATTTGATTTCATTGCATAGTAAATAATTATATAAATAAGCATTTTAGCTAAAAATTGCATTCTCATTTTTTTCTATCTAAAGGCGTACTAATGAGGAAATACTTCACCTTCTCTTTGAAAATAATGAAGAAGATAATATTCAAACAGACCACCGCAATATGGTAGGAATTGTACCTCCAAAAGAACAACCCGATGCTTTGACCGACTGTGACTCGGATGAATCGGATAATGAAGTAACATGTAATCCCGACCATTTACCACGACGAATTTTGTTAACAAATGTACTCATCGAGAAGGAAGAAAACGTCGACAACAAAAATCTCAACAATGGAACAAAGAAAGAAAGATGCGCAATTAGTAAGAATAAAAAGACACCCACATGGAATAAGGAATTAAAATATGTATCTACCAGCAAAATCCCTGACTATAAAAAGATAAACTTTGAGCAACCAGTGATAACAGACCCTCTTCAATGCATGTCACTATTTGGACAGATGAATGGATAACAAGTATTTGTCATCAAAGTAAGATATATGCAGCTCAAAAAGGTCTTTCAGCTGAATGCATTTCCCCAGACAATATAAAAAGCTTTCTTGCTATACTACTGGTCTCCGGATATAACAAACTTCCATACAGACGCATGTACTGGGAAACATCAGACGATAGTATGAATAACCTAATCGCTCAATCGATGAGGCGCAACACTTTCGATCAAATTATGCGCATTTTGCATTTTGCAGATAACATGGAAGTAAATGAAGATCGATTTTATAAGGTCCGTCCTCTATTTGAGCATTTGAACAAGGTTTGTAAGCAAAAAGAAGTTCCGGAACATTGCAGCATCGATGAAATTATGATACCCTATTATGGAAAGCATGGAGACAAGCAATTCATTTTTGGGAAGCCGATACGTTTTGGATTTAAAGTATGGGCTGTGTGCTCATCTGACGGATCTCTATTACATGCGGAACCATATTGCGGGATTCATACAAAAATTATAGATAGAAATCTTGGCCATGGTCCTAATGTTGTGATGGAAATGGTCCAACAGTTGAAGTTGCAGCCTGGACAACATGTGGTTTTTGATAACCTATTTACAAGTATTCTGCTTCTCAAAGAATTAACGAAAATAGGAATCGGTGCTACAGGCACTCTTAGAGAAGATAGACAACAGAAAGCTCCATTGATGCCAAGAATGAACATGATGAAAAAGGAACGAGGCTACATGGAGGAAATCTTTACTGAAAATATTTCACTTGTGAAGTGGAAAGACAACAAGCCTGTCACGGTAGCCTCAAATAAATATAATAAACATCCACTTCAAAAAGCCATCAGATGGGATAAGGTCAAACGAAAACACATAAATGTCGAAATGCCCAATTCCATTAGTGTTTACAATAAGTTCATGGGCGGTGTTGACCTTTTCGACCAGAACGTATCTTCTTATAGAGTGAGAATTCGTTCAAAAAAATGGTGGTGGCCCATTTTCGCATGGAGTGTAAATGCCCAAACCGTTTGTGCATGGAGGATATACCAAAGAGAAAAAGACATATCGCTTTTAGAATTTCAAAGAATTGTAGCAATTGGTATCTTAAAAAAGTTTGGAGTTTCTAAGAAAAAACCAGGTCCGAGAGTACAGACGAGCGGGCCTGCTACATTGACTGTTCGCTACAATGGAGGACAACATTGGACGTCAAAAGGGAGTAAACCGAATTCAAGGTGTCGTCAGTGTTCTTCCCGAACAATATATCTCTGTAAAATGTGTGATGTACCACTACATCCCGAATGTATGGAACCCTTCCATACAAAATAAGTAAATGATCTTAATATAGAAAATACAAAAATAGATATTTATATGTGTATATTTGTTAGTTATAAGAATAGAAAATAAATTTACTTGTATGATACATTTAGTTAATTTTTATTTTAAAGTTACGTTGGAAAAGTACAAAAACATGATGTTATTGACCAATGGCAGGAAATCCTGCCGTTCAAAAAAACCGGGTTTATGGTATTTTTCTCCAAAACTTTATCGGATATATCAAGAAATGATTAATATCAATTTATTCAACCAAAATTTTATTCATTAATTCGAACAAATAATCTGGGCTTTAATGGGTTAAGGTGTCAAAGACGTAAAATCTTAGGAATGTGAGAAAAGACCAAAGTAATGCCGGTACGTCGTTTTAAGGGATAATTTTCTTATGAAACGTGATATAGGGATACACTGTAATTTTTGTATATTCAGGGACTAAATTGTTTCACCAAGGTATACATAATACAAAGTAACTTTATTTCACATATTCATGGACAGTGTCTTGGGTATGTCTGTCTCCGACACATCATCCTCTTTGATGCAAAGAGAATAGGCTGAGCACCCTCTGGAGAGTCATGTCCTCCTAAGGTTCCACTCCTTGCTCCATGCTTGATCCGAGGCTGTGTCACGGTGAATTCTTGTCACAAATGTTGTGTACGACGGCACAGAGGATTTAAAACATATTCATTTGCTAATTTTTATTAAAACAAAGCATTTTATGGAACACCAAGCATATCAAATTAAAGCTTGATATTTTTTCTTTATGTTCATATGAAGTTTAATCATGTAAAACATTTTTGTGAGAAACAATGAGTCTCTTTGAGTTACAAAGTTAATTTGAATAGTTAAAACGATTGTTTCCTTTCTACAGCATTATAAAAAATCAAATTATTTCAATAAAACATTTATATTTAACAATAGGAACTTATATCTAGTTTGAGATTACATTATACGTCTATTTTACATGTTTTGCATTCATTTGTATGTAAAAATAGATTGTTTTTCGATAAAAAAGTGCATGTATTTTTAATAAGAATAATAATAAAAGCATCTTTTTGACAGCCTTAATCAATAATCAATATTTCTTTCATAAGCAACATATGGATTTTCGTAACTGTATTCTTGCCTTATGATATTAATAAAATCAATATATTGATGTTTATTAAATATAGTAATGATGGAATGAGTAGAAATATAAATAAAAATAACAAATGAGAGATAACAAATGAACAAGTTGGATTTCGAAAAAATAAATCGATAATAATTGTCCTTTGAGATGTTCTTCAAGTCGTGGGATATATATACAGCGAAGAAATACATACTGTATATCAAAATTTATATTTCTTTAAAGTAAACGACTCTAGGACTTTTTTGACAGACCCTGTATGGGAATGGGACAATTCAGCGCCGCCGACTCAGCGCCGCTGATTCAGCACCGCCGATTCAGCACCGTCCGATTCAGCGCCAGCCAATTCAGCGACGGCCGATTCAGCGCCAGCCTCAATGACTCTGATTTAAAAAAATTCAGAACTTTTTTCAAAGAAAATTATGTTTCTGTAGCAGTACAATTGGTCAAACCTAGCACAAGATAATTGTCCTGCAGAAGTATTCAACAATAATGGGGTATTGGGGTTTCAAACCCACCTACATAGGTAAAAATACGAGTGAAGAAACTCTCAATTCTTGGGTCCTCGGGTCCCACCAGCCACAACTATGGTGTATTGGGGTTTCAAACCCATCGCAAATTGTAAAAATACGAGTAAGGAACCCCTCAAATGCCCTTTTGCGCACCTTAAATTCTCGGGTCCGCCAGCCACAACAATGGGGTATTGGGGTTTCAAACCCATCGCAAATTGTAAAATACGAGTAAGGAACCCCTCAAATGCCATTTTGTGCACCTTGGATCCTCAGGTCCCACCAGCCACAACAATGGTGTATTGGGGTTTCAAACCCATCGCAAATTGTAAAATACGAGTAAGGAACCCCTCAAATGCCCTTTTGCGCACCTTAAGTTATCGGGTTCCGCCAGCCACAACAATGGGGTATTGGGGTTTCAAACCCATCGCAAATTGTAAAAATACGAGTAAGGAATCCCTCAAATGCCATTTTGTGCACCTTGGATCCTCGGGTCCCGCCGGCCCCAACAATTGTGTATTGGGGTTTCAAACCCATCGCAAATATAAAAATACGAGTAAGGAACCCCTCAAATGCCATTTTGTGCACCTTGGATCCTCGGTCCCGCCGGCCGCAACAGTGTGGTATTGGGGTTTTAGTCCCACCGTTATTAGTAAAACTACAAGTTAGGAACCCCTCAAATGTAATTTTGTGCACCTTGGATCCTCGGGTCCCGCCGGCCCCAACAATTGTGTATTGGGGTTTGAAACCCTTCGCCAATTATGGTCGCTCACCTCTAATAAATACTTTTTTGTGAAAAAGGTTGCGTACTTTTTTACATAATTTTATATAAATATAATTCGAAGGGTTCCTTACACGTATTTTTACAATTGGCGGAGGGTTTGAACCCCAATACCCCATTAATGCGGCTGGCGGGACCCGAGGACCCAAGGTGCATAAAATGGCATTTAAGGAGTTCCTAACCGGAATTTTTATAATTGGCGAAGGGTTTGAAATCCCAATACCAAATTGTTGCGGCTGGCGGGACCCGAGAACTTAAAGTGCGCAAAATGGCATTTGAGGGGTTCCTTACTCGTATTTTTACAATTTGCGATGGGTTGGAAACCCCAATACACAATTGTTGTGGCCGACGGGACTCGAGGACTCAAGTGCTCAAAATAGAATTTGAGGGGATCCTTACTCGTATTTTTACAATTGGCGAAGAGTTTGAAACCCTAATACCTCATTGTTGCGGCTGACAGAACCCGAAGGCCCAAAGTGCACAAAATGGCATTTGAGGGGTTCCTTACTCGTATTTTTACAATTTGCGATGGCTTTGAAACCCCAATACCCCATTGATGCGGCTGGAGGAAATCGAAGGCCCAAGGTGCACAAAATGGCATTTGAGGGTTTCTTTACTCGTATTTTTACCAATGTAGGTGGGTTTGAAACCCCAATATCCCATTGTTGCGGCTGGCGGAACTCGAAGGCCCAAGGTGCACAAAATGGCATTTGAGGGTTTCTTTACTCGTATTTTTACAAATGTAGTGGGTTTGAAAACCCAATGCCCCGTTGTTGTTGAATACTTCTTATTATCTTGTGCCAGGTTTGACCAATTGTACTGCTACAGAAAACAAAATTTTCTTTGAAAAGGTCTGATTTTTTAAAAATCAAAGTCATTGAGGCTGGCGCTGAATCGGCCAGCGCTGAATTGGCTGGCGCTGAATTGGCCGGCGCTGAATTGGCTGGTGCTGAATGGCCGGCACTGAATTGGCTGGTGCTGAATTGGCCGGCGCTGAATCGGCCGGCGCTGAATCGGCGGCGCTGAATCGGCCGGCGCTGAATCGGCCGGCGCTGAATCGGCCGGCGCTGAATGGCGGTGCTGAATCGGCGGCGCTGAATTGTACCGTACCCTGAGAGCGGATACTTTGCTTTAAATTTATAAGCTTAGTTTTTATGTCATGTGTAAATATGCACTTTTAATATTACAAATTAAAGAATGGACTTTAATATTTATATAATTAATATATATCACATTAATGTTGTTTCTAATGATGGTATTTTTAGTCTTTTAAATATTAAACGAAAGTAATATCATAACGAGTATAAGGTGAGCATAATATCTTTTTTGTACAGAAAAAAGAGCACCAAAAAAGAATCGACTGTGCAGTGCTCCACACTATTGACTCCAACACACTTCCTTGAAACGCGGCTCCAGAGCTTGCAAGGCTAAATTTCTGAGATATGTTAAGCGTATTCCTAGGGTATTAACATCTCAACATCAAATATTTCATAATAAAATTAAGAAGGAGTTTAAGAAATTTAACTTTAAAAATATATATTTTATCAATCATGAATAAATATACTAGTATATATCACCAAAGTTTGTTCGAAAATGTTTATGTAAGTCATTCGTTTATTGTGATTGCATTAGCTGTGTTTATTTGGATCTTTTCTATTGAAATAAAGTAAAAGCGAAAGTATAATCGTACAGCTAACAAATCTGAGTTAGATTAATGACCATAGAAAACTTCATGGATAGGTTGATAACTATCTTTTTATTTGTAAAGTCTTCTTACCGCATCATGAAAGTTTGCCACGAGTGTAGTAACGGGTTCCTCATACGAATAGTTAAAAAACTTTTGGATAGTGCCTTTACATCCCGCGAGAAGTCTTGGTATTCACTCGTGTCCGCCGTATGAGCCGTCACAGTTAGTAGAGCCTCGTACGCTCGTTTTGCTCTAGCGTTTTCCTCCTTGGTCGCGTCATGTCCTTCCAAGGCTGATAAAGACTAGACTTCTCATTCCTGAAATCAAAATAATATTAGAAGACCCTGAAGAGTTCAAAGTATAAATATTTAAAATATATAAATAATTTGTGAAAGAAATTTGAATACCTTGATTTGTGATATTCTTATATGTTATAAAATATTCATAAGTTATGTTCAAAAAATTATTAATGGTTTGTAGAAATATTATATTAAAGTGATAGCTTTTACATGATATAGTATGTTAATTTATTGTATACGATGTACCCCAGAGCAAAAAAAAATAAACTCCAAATATGTTGTTATTGCGCATTTGCTATGGTTTTGATGTGTTAACATATAAACATGGATGATCACTCAATCTATAAAAACCGTTACGTAAAAGTTCATATTGGCAGATATTATTAGTTATAAAGAAATTTGTTTATACTAATCATCATGGGAATCATTTTTTGATTTTCGAAAGACCATTTTTTTAGTGTAAAAATAAATAAATGTCCTCCCTTGAAAATTTTCAATAAAAAATTATTTTATTTGCCTTTCCTTCATCTTTCATTTAGATCTTAAATAAATATTATTTTATTCTATGATATATATTAATAACAACCATAAGATTATTTACACTTCCAGACATCAATATTGTTTTTTAGTAGAGTAAGTGCAAAAACAATACTATTTTTAGAATTATGTATAGTAGTTTATTTTATGAGTGAAAAATAATATCCATTTCAATTTGAAACTTCAATCATGAATGAAAAAATCTACTTAATCTTAGATATTTTTTTGTTGCACACATCACCTACTTTTAATGCAAGGATATATAAGAAGATTAAATAATTTGAACACCATTTTTGACCTCAAAATCCCCGAGCAAAGCGGGTCTTCATGGAACTACGCCATCGACTTGGTGAATTTCAGTTGGCTGAACTCCTACAGATATTTTAGCCATCTAAAGAAAATTGTTAAACAGTATTTTTACTATTACAACCGAAAGTTTTAAATTATTTATTGTTTTTTGTTTAAATGTTATTTTATATTATGTCTTGTAACGTGTCAACAAAATTTAGTATATATGTTACGGGCAATGTGGAAAATCGGGCAATCTATAGATTGCCCGGGCAATGTACATAATGCCCGTTATGTAGGGAAATCTATAGTTTGCCCGCTATTTCGGGCAATGTGGAAAAAGGCGTAAAAACGAATAAAAACATATGACAATGTATTAAACTGGTTTGAATTAATTAAACTTAAGATAATGATACTATAAATGTCGTTTTTGCACCCTTAATGTTACCAAATTACCAATTTAAATGGATGACAAAAATGTATTCCGAGACCGATATTTGATACAGATTAAAATAATCTATCCAAAGGTTCATGACGTCATAGGGTTAATTATGTATAACAATGCCACCTATAAATATAAAAAAGAAATAACTTCTTCTGAAATAAGAAATTCTCTCGATGGAAGGTATTAATTTTCTTGGATTATCTTGTAAATATGTATTATTATTTTATTAACCGGCTGGGATGTACTTTATGTTCTATTCACTTTCCATTATTTAATGCAATCTCATGGATCTCAGTTGTGAAATATTTATTTTCTCTAATCTACTCCGTGATTCTCATCATTCCCTGGGCGGTGAACCAGGATATTAATTTTTATTCATCTTTAGGTAATAAGATATAACATTTGCGACAATTCATGATATTAATCTTTATTCGTCTTCAGATAGAAAGTCACCATTGACGCCGATGGTGAAAAGACTCCCCAGGCTGATGCTCAAGGAAGTGTACATGAAGATGAAGCTCGTCGGGCACTATAGTACTTTAGATGTCCCACCTTGTGTGAGAGGTTGCGTCATTCAAAATGCGGTTATTTTTCCGCTTTTTAAATTAATTTGTTGATCAGTTATTTTTTATGTTTATGTAAACACACTCTGAACACGTTTCCCTAGTTATTAAAAATAGTTATCTCCCCACCAGAGTTTAGCTCGTACTGTGTGTAAGTTCTATTATACATATTTCGATAGAATCAAGATTTAATTTCATCTTTTTAAATAGTGATTTTTTTACATATCTGTAGGTATCTGTATTCCTACTCTCTACGACATGTTGATGGATGAAGTCTACGAAGCTACAAAGGACGTCATATCTGCCAGGCAATTTCTCCAAATAAGAGGATGTCTTCGCTTTTATCCACCTACATGTCCAACATGCGAACGTTCAATGTCCTTTGTGAAACATAAAGAAAACGTCATGAAATGGAGATGTGCAACTCATAAGAATAACACCATATTAGAAAAGAAGGACTCATTCTGGGAAGGATCTCATCTTTCGTATTCTCAAATAATAAAACTTGTGTGTGCCTGGGCTTTAAAAATACCACTTACTACTGTGCCTCATATGTTTGACATAACCACAAAAACAGCAATAATGTGGTATAAATCCTTCCGCGATGTTTGTTCCCAAATTTTGAACCGATATCCTTATAAGATTGGAGGCCCTGGAATGGTGGTTCAAATTGATGAATCTTTGATGGCAAAAAGGAAGTATCACCGTGGTCATCTGGTTCCTGAGAGGTGGGTATTCGGTGGATATTGCCCCAACACTAAAGAAGGGTTCCTCTTTATGGTTGAAAATCGAAGTGCCACTGTTTTACTCCCTTTAATTGTGGAAAATGTTGAGCCGGGTTCGATCATACATAGCGACGGATAGGCTGCGTATGGTGGAATCCCTCAGCTACCAGTTCTACCTCCCTTTCAGCATGAGGTAGTAAATCACTCACAAAACTTTGTCGATCCTGGCACTGGCGCACACACAAATAATGTGGAGTGCTATTGGAAAAATGCCAAGAGAAGATTTAAGTCTATGGCTGGTGTCCATGATACTACATTATCTGGGCACCTCGACGAGTTTAAGTGGAGGGAAAAGTATGGAAGATCGCCGAGGGAAGCTTTTGATAACTTGTTCAAACAAATTGCTGAATTATATCAATTTTAATATATTTTTCCTTTTTATTCTTGTGGTATTAATGCTATTTTGTTAGTATAAGATATTGTTTGCTGAAATATAAAATTACAGAAAGTTATAAATGCATACACCTCAATTATTTTAGAAGCGGAAAAATAACTACGTTTTGAATGACGCAACCTCTCTCACAAGGCGGGACATCTAAAGTACTATAGTGCCGCTCGTCGAAGGTGTCGAGGAAATGTAGGGGACGAAGAAGGCTGAAATCGCGTCAACGCCCATCCGGGAGTTCCTTTCGACTTGCTAAAGTATTCCGGGGACCTACGATTCTTCAGTCGGCCAGGATCCTGGTGAGGCTAGAAAGGAGGATGCGAGTCACCCTTTTAATATGACTCATTTGTTAGTGAGTCAACCCGCACCCTTTGAGATGAGCGCACAGTCGAAAGTCCTGGATGAATGAGTTCCGGTTCTACTCATCCCAGTCTGAAAAATGCGTCAGGCACGAGGCGACGCCAGAAAGTCTTTGAAAGAGGATCCTAGAGCCTGGAGGAGGTCCTCAAAGTAGTCATCAAAGAATTTGAGTCCCCCAATGAAATGGATCGCGAGATGATTCTGTTGTCGGAGTACAAGGGTTCGAAGCCCAAGCCATAATCTCCGGAGAGGGGATGCTAATGATCTGGGAGATTCCATGCCTTCCATCCCAAACTGTGCCCTGCAAAGGAAGCCACATGTCATCGTTGTGGACAAACGGGTCATTTTGGCCAAATGCTGTATAGAACGAAAGCACCTCAGCTCTGCTGTTATCTTCCCAGTGGGAGGTGAGAGTGAGAATGTAACATTGGGTGAAGGACGGACGGTACCTAACGGAATCTGGTGCCATTAGCGTCTTCGGAGAGGGCAAGGCAAGAACGTCCATCTCCCAATCCCAAATAGCCCGGACGCTGTTCTTTTCGTAAGGAAGTTTGTTGTGACGTCAATGGGTCAGTCTATCTTGGGATTCCGGGACTGTTTAGATTTTGGATTTTTAAGGTTATTAGTCCTCCCAACAAGTACTGCGCGATCGGTTCATCGTAAATGAGTCGGAGGACTTTCCGCCATCCCTCTGCACGAGCAGTTGAGGAAGGAGTATCTTCGCTGGGACGGATATGAGAAACGTAAGATAAAGCTGCCCTTTTTAATGCGGCTGTCTTGTTTTCATTAATGTATGTCCCGCCCACTTCTCCAAACGATTTTTATCTTTATCTTTAATTAATTATGTTGTAAATTTCAATGGATTATTTTTTGTTTATGTTGTCGCTTCGCCAAGAACTTCTTAACTAAGATTTTGAATACATTTAAGAGCAATGACGAAATTCAGTGTCATTTTATCAAGACTTTCCTAAATCCTAGTCGTATTTCGTATATCGCAGTAGATGATTGAGTGCAGGGATATTATTAAATTTCTGATACTTTATACTAAATTAGAAATAGAAAATATTTCAATCAATATTATTTTTTTACATTCATTTCATAATACCATTCTCTATTTCAGATCTCGATAGAACTCTACAAAGCACTTCTTCCCTATTTACCAACTTCAGCCGGTTGACGCAAAGCTTAAGGCCACCTCTGTGATTATGACTTGAAATTGATCAAGGTTAATCTCTAGCCCTGAGTACCCTCCGGAAGTGCCCACAACAACCTTCAAATGGTTTTCTTTCAATGATTCTCTCTGGTCAACAGTTGCATCGTTCGATAAAATTATAGTGTGGATTTCTCCCCATCCGAAGTTAAAACGTTTGATCTCCTCATCAATTGCACTGCAACATGGAAGAAGATTTATTAATGAATAATCAAACCCAAACACCCTAATATTTTGAGTGGCATTTTTGGAATCTACGTAAAAAATGGGACTCAGATTATTTCAGCCCAGGGGCAAAAAAAAAGACCTTAATTTGTTACATAGTGTAATTGGAAGGTATATTTTGGGAAGCGTAAACTTTGGAGTATGATTTAGCTCTTTGTGGGGTCTTTTTTAAACTGATGAATCATCTCAGTGATGTCCAACAGAAAAGAAAGAGAAAAAGCAACGTCATAACATTGGTTAACTTGTTCTTTTTATAAGCGAAGAGGTTGCGTAGTCTAAAAGGAGAATATTATGACGAAAATATTTGTATAAGCCAGTGGTGCCATGGTGGCGGCCCGCGGGCCGGAACCGGCCCGAATGGACATCTCATTTGGCCCGTTACGTTAGTGGTTGAGAAGTGTTTTTATAAATAAATAATATTATGATACAATATCAACAAATTTAAATCTACTTTTGTTTAGTGTTTAGTGTTTGCAAGGCCAAAAATGTACCGGTAATTTGGCCCCCGAGGTCCCACTTGAAAACAGTCCGGCCCCTGACCGATTTCACCCTGGCATCCCTGGTATAAGCCATCAAAGCGTTATAGAAAAGCTAAGTTTATTTAAGTAAGGTTAATAAATCCTATAAAATATATTATACTATTCCTTCGATTTAAATTTGACTGAAGTACCGGTTCTTTATTTGAATAAATTAAGGCACGATTGATTTGTTGTATATTGGTTAACTCAAAAAGGTATACTTATGATAAAGATATTTTTACAATATTCTATGAAGCTTAAAAAAGAAGGACTCAATTTAATTTTGAGAACCCTTTTCAAGAAGAAAACAAGTATGACGTAGCAAAACAGTATAAAGGGAGAAAATCCATTATTGTGATACCGTTTCTTAATAATATTTTCCAGGGAGAATTTATCGACAATTAACAACGCAAATAATCCCCCCTTCCCTTTTCGAATATTCGAAAATAAAAACCTTGTAAAAGAAGAGTAAAAAGCAATATATTTATAAATATTCTAAAAAACGTGCCACGTTCAAACGAAACAAATTTACACTCGAGAGGCAAAGAGTCATCCAAGGAGGATAATGTCAGAGTTGAAGAGAAGTTCCAGCCGTAAAGGACTTTCCTAGGATCGGAATTTTAATGGAAGATAGGTTTCTTCTGCAGTAAGTCAGAAAGTTATCTCCACAACAGAATAAGAGTCTTTCCAACTTATCACTTCAAGATGAGAGAAAGGACAAGAGTCAGGCAAAAAATAAGAAGCGAAAAGTGTTTTCTAACATACCAGTTCCCGGAGTAGCATAAACTAATGCCGAATCATCCACCAAACCAATTGGACAAAGCTTCTATTCGTAGAGGGACTTCAAAATTTCATTTGTGATATTTTATTAAGGTTCACTATCATCATTAATATTTAAAAGCCGTAATGGAATATAACAATGGTAAATAAACAATCAAACCCCTTTGACGTCACCATAAGTTATTTATTAGTGCAGATTATTTTGTTCTGCATGAAAGATCGGTCTCGTAATTATTCATTTTATTCCTTTTTAATGAGTAATTTCGTAACATTAAGGGTGCAAAAAACGACATTTATAATATCATTACCTTAAGTTTAATTAATTCAAACCAAGTTTAATACATTGTCATATGTTTTTATTCGTTTTTACGCCTTTTTCCACATTGCCCGAAATAGCGGGCAATCTATAGATTTCCCTACATAACGGGCATTATGTACATTGCCGGGCATCTATAGATTGCCGATTTTCCACATTGCCCGTAACATATAATATATTGTGAAACTTTTTAACGCTTTGTTGTGTCCTTATTTAGCTAGGTCTTCTGGTAGTAGTCTAATTTGAAACTATAATATTATTTATGTATTATTTTATACACAATTCTACTGCCTTTTTTACTTTGTATCTTCTGGTACAAATGAAATAAAGACCTATATAAAATATAATAATAATTTGAGTTTTTTATTGATTATTTATCTTTTTTGTACACTTTAAATGGACTGTAAATATATCCGTTTAGATATTTCGATAAAAATTATATACAACCAAAATTTCAATCAACTCGAATACCAAATAACACTATGCAACAAAAAAATGACTTTTGTCTTGCCAACGCAAAAAACAAATGAATTTATAGTAATTTAGAGAATGGGGATTACAGATATTGATTATATAGTCGTGATATTGGTTTTTCTGGCCACAATTAAATTTTAAAATTTTCATGTTTTAGGCCAATGGTACATACGGATCTATGATTTTCAGGGACAAGGCAGCAATTAACATAATGCATTACCAATACAATTTCAAAGAAAGATCCAATAAATCTATTGGTAAAGTAATATTCCAAAACTCTGATATGTAATGAGATAATTGCATTATAGTCGTAAAAAATGGGACAAACCGGACACTTTCACGTTATGATAGATATTCACTCATGGACAATTTTTTCAGCTGCAAAGTTTTATTTACATACGTTCCAGCTTAGATAGCCATCGAGACCATTAGAACCATTAAAACGACTTTATTATCGAATAATTGAGCAAAAATCATTAAGCACCTATGCTCCTCATATCTATGATCATCGTTCTAAAGGTTTCGTGGATTGTTAAAATTTCTTCGTTCCGTAACAAAAAGGATTCATATAAATATTATATATACACTTTGCAGTATTCTACTTCAGTAAGTTACATGTCCTTTAAAATTTGAAACAATAAAGTTATTAAGGGAAAATATAAATACAAAAATATTCATATTGAAAAATATATTCGAAATAAGTATTTAGTATAAGTAATGTATTAATCCTTTTTGGTTACGGAACAAAGAAAAATTTTATCAATCCACGAACCTTATATATATGACATCGTTCTAAAGGTTTCGTGGATTGTTAAAATTTTTCTTCGTTCCGTAAAAAAAGGTTAATATCAATATATATATACATTTACATGTATTCTACCTCAGTAAGTTACATGTCCTTAAAATAAACAATAAATTTTTATTAA
>CP045892.1:11563559-11618211 GCA_013387185.1 Caligus rogercresseyi
ATATGTTTTAATAATTCCTAATAGAACAATGACAAAAATAAAAATGCCAAAAGGAAGGAAAAGTTATGTTTATACCATAACAACTTCAATAGAGTACTTTATGTTAATTATTTGCATATTTATACATTACTAATGGCCCTAATCTATTAATGTATAATTGAAAGAATGAATCGCTATTAAATGGTTAATTATGAGGCCTCAAGAAAATCAAAGTTCAATGCATTAGCTTTAAATATCTATTAAGAACACCAAATTAATCGCAACATCAAATGAATCTTTCAACATATTCTGTAACATCTCCTATGGAATCAAATTTGGTTGACATTTTTCTTTTTGCGTGTATTCTATCTAAGACTAATTGCAGAGTATAAAAGGAAAATATGAAAATATAAACTTTACACTATCTTTAAATTGTTCAAATAAAAACTAGAGGTATATATACATCAGAGAGTGCAACCTCCGCCGTCACGGGGTCCTCATGAACCTTCCGAGGCGGATTTTTCACGACTGGGCGGCGTCGTAGAGAGACGGGGGAGGGTTCCCTTGACTGAAAATTCCGAGAGGAAGACGCTCCCGGCACCCGATTTTACAGCACAGCGACATCTATTGGCAGAGTAGGCTAATTGAATATTATTAGTATTTAGCTCGTTTTGCACCTTAATTCTGCACTCAGAGATGCCAAAATTTAATCACTTGTTACTTTTGGCATTCCAACAACTCCACAAAGTTTCATCCGAATCCGTTCCGTACTTTTTGAGTTATCCTGCTGACAAACAAACCAACAAACTAACAAACCAACAAACAAACAAACCATCAAACCAACGCCAGTGAAAACAATACCTCCTTCGGCGGAGGTAATAATATTACAATGATACCCTTTTATATTAGTGAACTGCCTTCACACACGTCCTAGGATAAAGGTACAGTACTAAACGGAGTTTTCAGGCCCGTCCTTGCAGTTGTATGAAGAAATAGTTCTACAAGGGAACTATTCATAAAGATTAGAAGAAACATGTATTCCATGCTTTGTGTCTGTAAGACTAATGAATGTTAATAGTATGACTATGTAATGTATATAGTGTAAAGTTATTTATATTCGATACACAGAATAAGGTTGATTTGATATCGATTGTTTCTGGGTATGGATGCCAAATAGTTGACCTTTTCAATGAACACAGAGTACCTTTATCATCTTTCAATTAGTGCCTAAAAGGAAAAAGTGAACATCTATAACATAAAAAGGAATTTTAATTATATCCTACTCAATATCACTAATGTTCCATTCAAATTATATTGCAAAATCAATATATATATATTTATATTTGTCTATTAATGGAATAAAATTTGTAATGCCAATATACAGAAGCAGAAAAATAGAAAAGTAAAAACTTGATTTGTGGAAATATTATCTTCGACTTTTTCCCTTTTGTATATATCAACTACGCTAACCATTTTTTCTTTTTGCTCTTTAGTTTTTCACTTCCATTGTAAATAAAATACTTTCGATTTTTATTGCTATCCTGTGCTTAATCAGAAAAAAACATTATCTTGGATAATTTTTTCTTATTTTTCAAATGTTTGAAATGTTAGCGACTTGAGAGATTTTCTGTTTCTTGGTGATAAAAGAAGACGACATACAAAGTTTGAACAAAATCGGTCAACATTACGAGGTCGCGCAACGAGGTCAAAGTTTTAAAAATTTAGTAAAAATTTAGTTTTCCGCAAATTTCTTCAAAACGGTGGACGTTACAGACTTCTATAATAATTAATTTAAAGGAAATCTAATTTATTACCAGACGTATGTTTTATGTTTTTTAATAAAACAAAGTTTTCAGTAAAAACAAAGCAAGAAAGGGAGTGAGTATTGTTAGCTTATTTCATAGCTTTTTTGTATCAATTAACTTCACTCGCCTGTAGAAGATGACTTGTTCGCTTCAGAGTAAAATAGTACTTTTAAGTTTAGTAAAACTTTAAATAATAAATCTAAAAATGACCTTGGTTGCATTCTATCAATTCAGAATTCAGTACAATCTGAGTTTACATCATATGATTCAGAGCCTGTATTGACCTATAAGAAATCGATTATGAAAAAAATAAATCATAATGTGTTTCTTAGATGTGGGTCAAGGTATCCTCTCAAAATTTTACTTTATCTCTGACGCATTTATAATCCATTATATGCGTCATTTTGTACGCGAGATAGGCTTTTTTAATGCATATAACTCTCTACTTATTAAATTGACATGATTTAGTATACCAAAATATTAAAGCTGGTTAACCAAGCTTTCATTTGATATATTTTGTGTTCTAAAAATCGCTATACTTTAAGAGATATAAGCAATACGTACTCTCCCCCAAAAAAATGATCTTTTGATATGAGAATATACGATTACCATCTGGTAACTCTGTTAGTGTTACCTGGATAGAAAGAGAAAGAAAAGGGAGAGAGTATTTTGTCTCACTCCTCTCCCTTCTTTTTTTCTTCCTATCCAGGTTACACTAACTGCGTTAGATTTAGATTTCCTTTAAATTAATAATTATTATTGAAGTCTGTAACGTCCACCATTTTAAGAAGAAATTGCGAAAAACTATATTTTTACTAAATTTTTAAAACTTTGACCTCGTTGCGCGACCTCGTAATGTTGACCGATTTGTTCAAACTTTGTATGTCGTCTTCTTTTATCACCAAGAAACAGAAAAATGCTCAAAGTCGCTAACATTTCAAACATTTGAAAAATAAGAACAACCCTAATATATATATATATATATATAATATATATATATATATATATATATATATATATATATATATAATATTATATAATATATAATATATATATATATATATATATTTTTGTTTGTATTGCAAAAGAGTACAATTTATTCAAGCATTGATATTAAATGTTTCAGTTCATGGCTAATAGTACAAAGTCTTTTTATTTTATTTGATATGTAACAATCTTGACCAATATATTCTAGTAGTGGCACTCTACATATACAATTTGTCCGAACGAATGTATTTTTATCTTTTTTTTGTATTCTAGCTGAAAACTCGACGAATTTTCTTACTCGCTTCAAGCTTGCCCACCAGACGTTGCTCTGTAGGTGTTGCAAAGTAAGACGTCATTGATTTAACTCTGTTCAGGATATTTATTTTTATATTCCTATTCTTCAAACTCTACAAAAAGACGTATTATTGTAACATATCCTTATATTTTCATCTCAAAAAGCTATACGTAGCCTTATGTGGTTCGTATTTTAAACATTATCTATCAACTTAATATAGACATTAAATATTTTTTAAAGACGGCTTACATATATACTAAAACTAATAAGATTAATCAATGGATATATAATGTACCAGACTCAGAAGTGTCCGACAAAAAATATTTGTGTGAAAAGTGTCCGTATCGAATAAACGGCTATGTAAGTAGAAACCTGGAGCCAAATTGAAACTGTAAGGTTGACTTATGTATATTTTCGACAATTTTATCTCTTATTATTTATTCATAGTTGTACGTTTTGTAATTTTCTAATATATTTTAAAATTTTGTAAAATCTTTAAAAAAATTAATACTTTTAAAAGAATAAGAATATGTATTCCTAGTGTAAAGTAACTTAATACAACGGTCTTATTGTATAATTTTTATATAAGTCCTTAAGAACGAGCCATAAACGGATAAGAAATGTTTTTTTTGCTTAAATATTTTTCGAAGATCGCCCCTCTTATCAGTGTTTTATTAAAAGATATAGGAAGGTCAATAGAGTATAAAATTGACCTAGAGATTACCTTATCTATAATTTTGTTTTCTTCGTGATAAAAATGTCAAATCTTTTGCAGTGATAAACAACTTTACTTATTCATATTGATAGTTCAAATAATATATTTATATAGCTATACCATAAGCTCTTTAGAATGTATTAGGCACTATTATGGAGATTCTATTTATGTAGTTATAATGAAGTATTTATTTTAAGTAAATTTAAGTGTATGCTTGACATTTTTTCCTACTATTTTATGTTTTATTTGCATTCTTAACTAATAATTATAACTCTTTACACATAAATCCTTTCAGCCCTCTTTTTTTTGTTTAATCTTGTAACAGTAGGCAACGCATAGATGTAAAACTGCCACAATAAAGCTCACGACATTTAAGCGGACGATGATAAACAGCATCATCGATTGAGCAATGCATTAATACTACTCACGTAAGAAATTGCAATGATAAAGGCGTGCATCAAAGGAAGATTTAAAAAAACAATACAACGATAAAGCGTGGGATTAAGGTGTGAATGAAAATAATACGTTTGTCTAAATTTCAGTACATTGATACTTCGGTACTCTATATTATCTATGATTGATCCCTACCTACTGGTCAATTAGGTTGCTAATGCCAACTGTGTAAATTGAAATAGCTAACAAGATGTACATATATTAAGCATCGTACCTTGTAAATAGCTCCACGTTGAAGAAACGTATTCTCCTCTATCCAACAGGCCAAGTCCCTCAGCCGCCAGAAGGATATCACGCACTTTCTTAGGCGAAGCACAAAGCACGACAACTGTATATAGATATATACATAATAATAAATTATAATAATAAAGAGACTCTAATTAAAGTATTATGGTTCACTAGCCCTTAACAACAAATGGTCTAGTTAAAAAGGTAGTTACACAAGAGGGATTTTCCCTCATTTGTAATGAGCATTTTTATTTCTCTAGGATATAAAGAAAAAATAAATTGGCTAATTTATTATGTCAACAAATAATAGGGCATTTATATTATAATGAAATTATTAAAGGATACAAAGAGAATATAGAGCTTTAATGCAATATGATTTATGTAATATGAAATAGCCAGCTGAGCGTGTCATATATAGAATGAAAAGATAGTCATACTTTAAAAGTAATCCTTGCAATGCTAAAGATTATACTAAGTACGGCTTGAATAAGTTCATATCTAGTGAAATAGCCTTCTGTACTTCTACACAATATATATATTTATATATATAAGCCTTTATTTGATAATTAATTAATATATCAACCATTAGATTTATATTTTAAATATCAGCTCGTATTGATGATTAGGGAAGGCCAGTAAATAAGTATGAACGAATTTATAATATATATTTGTATTCATTCTCCACTCCATACAAAAAAAAAGATTATAACTATTTTAACTTGTTTTGATTGTGAAATTAAAAATCATAATTCAACAATACACTTAATTAATCAATGTGACAGCTTAGATTGACTACTCCACAGGTTTATCGATATGTGTCATTTTAGATTATTGGAAACAAATGGTAGATGAAAAAAAAATGGTCGAACATATAGATTCTATTAGAGGCACTGAGGTTTGAAGGAGATAAATATATAAATTAATTGATAGTAATCATTAATTAATAATGTTGAAATGAAATATTTTGAGGTCTCACGAACGTCAAATATCAATACATGAGGCAATCTCATGCCATACAAATAATTGATAAGAAACATTAATATATGAAGGGAGCTCGATAGCCGTGTGTGTTATGGCGTGTCCAACTCTCAATGTTGGGGGCGCAGGTTCGAATCCCGAGATGGGATGGTCATTTTTGGTCTACTTCATTGATAAGATCCTAGGTTCGATAGACTAATTATAATGCTATAATGCTTATTTATATCCAATCGGATGCAATTCTATCGAACCATATAGCAAAAAATATATATATATATGAAATATGCAATTCAAATTTAAAAAACGGCATGGTTTAATTTTGTAAATATAATTCTACAGATTACATGAAACTTCTTATCACAGTTTTTCTCTAAAAAATTATATTCCTTTCTATTTGATAATTTTATTTTATCATATTTCATGGTGTCCTTTTTTTAGTAACGAGTTAGTTTTTTCATAGCGATTGTGTAGCACACACTCTTTACAATTTGTGACTGAGCAGTCCACGTGATATTGCATCTCATTGAATGGTCGGTATCGATCAAATTGTCACAAGTTGTATTCGCAACCAGTTGTAGATTTGAAAAATATTTAATTTTATGAGGACTCTTCTGTTCCTCTTCTGTTTAAAGAACATTTTTTAATATAAGAAGTGGAGCATTTTAAGCTCACATAATTATGTTGTTTTATAATTTTAATAACTGGAAAAATATAATTACCTATTTTTTTAAAGTAGTATCATATAAAAATACGATTGCGTTGATTAAATCTCCCTGTTCGCTTTATATATAACTCATGCATTGCTTTATTTTTGGATTGATATATTATAAAATCTTTAATTTTCCTGATAATATTATAGATAATTTTATATAAAAATACATATTAAAATGGTCCATATCCGATAAATGTCGGTATAAGCTGATATCAGAGATATGGATGAAAATGCATACCTAGCATGAAGGCTGACATGCGGGATTTCGGTTTATATTTTACTATATAGTGGGTATCGGAAACAAAATTATCATATTAGTTGGGCTATAGTATGCAGTTATAAAGTATGGGTAAGACAACCAACATTATTTAAAGATGCTTAACATCATAAAGTTAAAAGAAACATAAATCAAATAATAGATGTGAATTTGATGACACAATATTATGGGTGTATATATTGATTACTTTTTCCCTTTTACTTGTAGCATAATAATTTGTCTACGCTTTTATTATATAATTTTAATGACTTCTAAGCTATTTATTCCAACTATAGTACGTTTTATTTTGCCAATTTATTTTGCCAAAAAATAGCCCTGCGAACCAAAGTTCTTTTCAATGAAGTAGGTATATCAATATTTGCTCAAACACTGAGAGTTGAGCATGATATATTATCATATCTTTCATTCAAGAGTAAATATCCGACAATACATATGTACCATTTCCAAAAATTAACTGATAAAAATTGTATTTCCTTGAGTCTTATACTATTCAAATGCATAAAATATAAGTATATGATAAGTCATCCTAGGGCTGGGCGATATGAGAAAAATTTAGATTTCGATTTTTTCCCCCAAAAATTTTCGATTTCGATTTTATATCACGATATGAACAAAAACACTATTTTTTTTATATATGGCTGTAAACTTCACCACGGCTTTGCATTTGCACTGCTGCTTCTACACGTGTGTTTATGTTGTGGTGTGCGCAACTCAACTTGACGTGGCTCTCTTCCAACTGATTGGTTACGTGCGGCGCTGTTTAGATATAATTGGCTATCCCCGTGTCTGTGAAAACTTTGATGATTTTTTTGAAGGCATCAGCTTATTAGCCTGGTTCGCACGCAGATCCTCGTGCATGTCCGCCCAACTTCGTGAGCTTTTTTTTTTTTTTCACATCGAACGTGTCATTTTCAATCGTAGAAAAAATTTACATCGCGAATAAAATCGAAATCGAAAAATTGCCCAGCCCTAAGTCATCCTACATTAATGAGACTCTTTCAAATACACCCAGTCTGTTTGCTCAACTCAGCCTTCATTTTAATTGCTTATTGTTAAGTTAATTATTGTTTAATCATATTTATCCACCCCAACAAGGATTATAAAGTGTATTTTAGAGATACTCTGCCAAACTAGGGCAATAATTAGATAAGAATAGGTATACAGTTTATAGTGTTATTTAACTATATAAACATTTATTGTTAAAAATATAGTTTTAGTTCACAGAAGATATTCATAAAACAAAAGGACCATATAAATTTTAAACAATGATTATATGTATATATATATATATAAATATTAAACCTCCCAAAAAAAACCACTGAAGGTAGAAACACTCAATGAGATATAGGTGGTGGCATTTGGTATAAAAATTATTGTTATTATTTGGTAACTTAATCATAGCCTATTACAATTATCAAAGGAATGTCTACCCGGCTAAGATTCCAAGTTTCACTGTCAACGAACTCTTCAAGATTGCTCGCACGAGAAATCTTCGGTAGGTTTGGTTACCCGTCGGAACTTCACAAGCTGCATTCTCCGGCATTATCATTGCGTCGGCAATCTTTCTTTTGGAAACATCGTCAACGAGGTTGGAAAACAGTGAGTAGAAGACATTCCGACCGGTGAGGTACCAAGTGTGGCGGTGGAGTGTATTGTATTTAAAAGACAACTTTAAAACATCAACATGAGTACCCTCTTTTTATTTTTCCTTCATGAAACAGAAAAGAACCCTAGTAAGAGCTATTATTTAAAAAATGTTTGGTGCGTCAGCACTTATGTTCATTTATTGGCACTAAATATTATTTGCAAAAAAAACTAAAGTCATAAATTGATCATAGCTAAATTTGGTAAAACTATTTTTTTCAAAATAAGTAATAACAAAAAGTTTTGCTTCATAACGAAACCTTTGAACCCAGTGACGTCCGATTTCTAACAATGCTAGAAATTTTTAATTTAGATATTCGTTTTCAGCATAAAAAATGAACCAGAATCGCTGGGTATATGTAAAAGAACTAAAAAAGTGGTTTTTTGGGAGGTCTAATATATATATATATATATAAATATTTAATGATATATCTAAATATATACATATATTCATATTTATATATATATATATATATATATATATATATATATATATATATATATATATATATATATATATATATATATATATATATATATATATATATATATATATATATATACATACATATATATATATATATATATATATATATATATATATATATATATATATATATATATATATATATATATATATATATATATATATATTATATATATATATATATATATATATATATATATATATATATATATATATATATGTATATATATATAAATATGAATATATATGTATATATTTAGATATATCATTAAATATTTATATATATATATAAGTATAAATATATAATTATATATTTTTGTATATATGTATTTATATATAATTATATATATGCACATTCCAATAAAAAAATAATGTTGGCCTTCTTTTTCTTCGAGAAGAAATAAGCTTGTTCCTCCAAAGGCTTTAAAGTGTGCGTTTATTTTTGGCAAAATTAATTTTTCCATAATAAAATTCTACAGCAGCTTCGAAAGCATTTTACCGTCAATACTTTCATTAATTTCGTTATTTTTAACCCTTTTAGATTTAATGAAACCTTAAAATTTGACATTATTTGAAACTTTGTAAAATTTATTTGCAATCCAGATTCTTTATTATTTTTTTCTAAAAAATGTAATGTTTCTTTAAAGGATTAATTGATGTCTGTTGGTCTGTCTAACTGATAAAATTATGTCATTTTCAATAGCTTCTACTTTTGTCTCCCTCTCCCCTGTTTTAACACCTTGTATTTTTTTTTGATAGTCCGCAGACTATGGGCATTTTTTTTTTCATTTCAAGACACACAGAAAAACAAGTAATAAAAAGTAACATAAGATTGAAAACATAAGTAACTAGAGGCATATATACACTCAGAGAGTGTGTACCTCCGCCGATCCCCACAACATTCCATTCAAACATTCTCCCTTTCACACGCCCGATTTTCTATCTTTAATCATTGTTTCCTCTCTGTTAGCTCATTTTGCATATTAAAAAAGCACTCAGAGACGGGAAGAGAAGAAGTTTAAGCTACGTCACTGGGTTAACATAGTCCTGAGCTGATATATGAACAATAATACGTCAATGAATATTTTTTTAGCGTTTGTTCTTTCCTACTCCCTGAATAGAGACCCCATTTCATTTAGTATTTTGCTCATTTTGCATATTAAAAAAGCACTTAGAGATGCCAAAATTTAATCACTTGTTTCTTTTGGCATTTCCAACAACTCCACAAAGTTTCATTTGAATCCATTCAGTACTTTTTGAGTTATCCTGCTGACAAACAAACCACAAACCAACAAACGCCAGTGAAACAATACCTCCTTTCGGCGGAGGTAACAAAAATTAAATATGTATAAAAATTAAAACACGTATTAAAAACAATTATGCTCTAAGATTTTTTAACATTTTAGAATAGTTTTTTGTAATATTTATATATGAATCACATAAAATTTATTTTTTTGCTTTTATTGCATAAATAAAAAACTATATTTTGTAAGAATTGCGTTGATATGATCCGCCTCTTCTCCCACGTAGAATGATACGAAGTCGTTCTTGGTGGTTGTAATCTTCCAGTGGCTTTTAATTATTCCAATGGTTTCTTCATAAAACTTGAGGATTTTTCTACAAGACCATAGAAGGTGTCTCGAAGTTTCGGGTTCCTCTCAGCAGAAATAACAGTGTCTTCTTTCTCCACTACCGAAGTGTTTCCCAACTTGGAGTGTTCCACTGAGGACCCTGTACTTGAACCATTTTTCTGAAGAAGTCAAAAGAGGGTTTCTAAAGGCTTTAATGCACAGTTTAATGTCTCGAACTATCTCCCTTCTGGAGAGGTAAGTTAAGAAGGGCGAAAGAGTAGCCTTCGTTCCGCATCTTCTCAAGACTTGTGGGGCCACATTGGAAAAAATTATCCTAAAGGGAGTGACAGGTCTGCTTTTAAACTTTGGTGGTCCTTGAATGTGCTTTATTCTATGGAAGAGCATCTTCCCTAAAAAGCTGTTTTCAAATTCCATGTCCCCCAAGCACGACAACCCTTGGAACGTTGAAAGGTCCTTCCTTAAAGAGGATATTGCATCCATTACAGGCATTTGACAACCAAGGTATTCCTCAAATTTAGCAATAAGTGGTGTTGCTGCTTCGCTCATTTCCTTTACAAGAGGACACATGAGTGAGGATTTTCTTAAAATTTGAAAATAACCCTTATGGAGGGTTTTTTTAAGTCTTCTTTTGGGAGATCAGATACTGTTTTATCATTTCTGCCCAATCATCTGTACAATCTTTTAACCTTATAAACCATCGTGAGTTCATGTTTCTCCACATAGACGAAAAATTGAGAACACCAAGACCACCATATCCGTGAGGATTATGTTGTCTTTTGTGTGAGAGGTTCCTGTACTTAGAGAGAAGAAAATATTTTTCTTTTAGAGAGTTAACCGTGTCATAGATTGTATGGTCGTAAGGAGTGACCTTAAGAAGGTGAATTACTTTTGGGAGATATTCCAGCTGATTATTTTATTCCAGAATCCAGATTGAGTGGAGTGAAAAAGGTTATTGCATTCCTTATCCTATTAATAATTGCATTGCAGTTTTTTGAACCAGAGTCGGGTCCGATCCATGTTCCTAAAACTTTTAAACTTTTTTGGGTTTATATGGATGGCCAAATCGGAGACAGATGATCATTGTGGGGGCTGAGTACTTCGCATTTTTCTTCGTTTACAAAGGCCAGAGACTTTGGAGAAATCATTCAAATATTTGAACAAACGTGTGAAATTATGTGTCGTTCTTTGTACATCGCCCGTGGTTGGGATTGTAGTGTCATCTGCATAGGCTTTGACATCTATCCCTTCAATTTCTGATAATTGTCTTAGGAGAGGATCAGTTGCAATGATGAATAACAGAGGAGCGCTCGGATCTCCCTGGAGACAGCCTTTATTTATTTGGTATGTGCATTGTTTGGCACCATAGCCGACGGTGTTTTTTACATTGGAAAGCAGAATGCCAACCAATCTCATCATATAATGACCAAAACCCTTGCTTGCAAGAGTTTTAATTATATGTAAGTGAGAAACTGTGTCAAAGGCCTTTTTAAAATCGATGGTGAAAATGGATGTATTAAAATTGGTTTTGTATTTGGTCTGGAGGTTAAAAGGAATGTCTTCGATTAGTTTGCTCTTGACGAATCCATATTGCGATGTATTAATAATGTAACTCATGCATCCATTTAGCCTGTTACTAATTATGTATAAAAAGATCTTGAAAATGCAGTTTTGCACGGTTAAAGGGCGGAGGCTTTTGACAAATTGAGGAACTTTATCTTTTTTTGGTATGAGAACCAGTGGATGCGTAAGACGGGAATGCACCTACAGCGAGAACTTTTTCATAAAATAAGAGTAAAATCGGGGCAAGGGCTTTAGAATATTTTTTATAAAATTCAAAACTGAGCCCTGTGTTACCTGGGGCTTTATCTCTCTTAGCAATTTTGTTAATAGCAGTTAAAATTTATTCCATAGTTATTCCATTTTGTTTATTATGTCTTCCGGTATGTCTGATATTGGTGAACTCTTAATTTGGTTGCAAAAGTTTACATCATTTCGTTCACATTTTAAACATTTTTATTGAGAGGAACAATCATTGCACGAATATAATGTCGAATAAAAACTTGCAAGGACTTGGTTATTTTCTTCCTCAGACTTACTTATAGAACTGTCTTCCTTAAAAAGATTGTTTTTGATTTTTTTTCTATTTGAACACATTGAAGTCTTGATTTCGAAAGATCGTCAATTTCGGAAAGTTTCAATTTGATTCGGTGAATTTCGTCTTCTCTTCTTAACAGAGAGCTTATTTCATCTCGTATTTCACGGGTTTCTTTCGAGGGGTAACGCCTTGTATTCTTATTACATTTACAAGCATTGCCCGGAAATAAATACATACGATATTCATTCTATTAAGGGAGTAGAAAATAAACCATTTATATGTAATGTGTATTTATGTGTTTGATTTGTCAATTGTAAACGAATGGATTTAGCTTTCTCTGCCCATTCTAACCTTTATTGTACAATCCTTTTAAGGTATTTTTTGTCTCCTCTCATGCCTCATTAGATACTCAAAATATTATAAACACGAAACTGGTGAAAAAAATAAATCTCTGAACTATCAGGGGATATAGGTACCTAAAAAAAAGGTACAGAAATAATTTCCCATCATATTTGATTCTTTTAGTCTTGGAATGTAATCATTCTAGCATGAAATCCTCTTTTTATCTTGAATAAAATAATCAGGTACTCTTTGAGAAATATCATAAATGTTTGAAAAAAGTACATCAACTTGTCCATTATATATTAGTTTGACATATTTTGAGAACATAAGAGGATAAATATACAGTATAGAGCTGTACATATAATCAAAATAAGGTCAAATTATATAAGCATAAAAAGAAAATGGATGAATAAGGAAAAAATAATAATTTAAGATGTTACAAAAAAATCGGAAGGAATATGAAGTAATATTAATCTATATAATAATTCACCATCTCTGTCCGTCTGTATGTCCGCACGCTATCTCCTCCCACATTTATGGTCAAATTTGAACTTTGAAGGTACCTATGGAATCCTTGGGTCAAGACGGACATAATAAAACTATTTTCAAAGTGATGGGACCAGAAATGAAATGAAAAATTTCAGACCTTGTCTGATTTGAACAACCTACTTTTCGAGGTAAAGAGAGGAAAAAGAAAAGGAGGAGGAGGAGTTAAAGAAATAGAAAAAGAAAAAAGCATCTCATGTGACTTAAACTTACCCCCGATGGGCGAACATATGGGCGCCGTAGGGCCCAAATATGCGAGTACTTTATAATAAATATTAGATAAAGACTTAACATTATGGCAAAATGCAAATGTACCATTTTATTCAGGACCACATTAACATAATAAATGATAGCAACCATCGACTAAACATGCAAATAACTCACTCCACAAAAACTTAATCAAATCGCTATTTTTATACAAATCGAAGATAGCTTCACTCAAGGATCGGGATCGATGAAAATTCTTCCAAGTAGTTGTCACTTCTGCACTACGGATTACATCTTCGGGAATTGCACTTTGTTGCGCAAAATTTATAATTTTGGCACGGAAACTCTTAGGAAAGGATAAGTGTGTGAAATCGGAAAATAATAATAATATATGATACATTACAGTGGAGGACGAGGACCTTAAAGTCTATGTTCATTATCACAAATTATATATATTCGAGCATATTGTCGAAAAAGTACTCGGCCGAGGCGGCATCTTTAACAAAAATAAATTTACACATCAAAGTCTTATTAAGATCTGTATGTTTCTTAATTTTTTTGTCTTATATTTTTTAAAGGTTTGTTTATTTTAGCTGGAATCGCCAATTTTGTACACTGATGGGAAATTCATTAATAAACGGCTGTGTACCAAGGTGAAAAATGATGGGTGGTTTATAATGCTATAATGCTTATTTATATCCTATCGGATGCAATTCTATCGAACCATATAGGCAAAAAAAACCATTTGTTACACGCACACACACACATATATATATATATATATATATATATATATATATATATATATATATATATATATATATATATATATATATATATATATATATATATATATATATATATATATATATATATATATATATATATATATATATATATATATATATATATATATATATATATATAAAGGTCTTCTGTAAAATCCCCAAAATATAGTTCAGAGTGAAATTAGGATTGAATATAATTGGATAGATGACCTGTAAGACAATAATTCCAGCTTTGTTGAAGGGTATTATTTCTTTGTCGACCCCCCCTTTAGTACCTACATGTATCTCCATATGAAGTCTTAATGATCGTAGTTGATATTTGGTAAATTTGTTTTAAAATTATAAATATCTATATATTTAATCATATGGGTACTATGTTTTAAAATAGTACCGCCCTCGGCTAACTTTCAATGTTGTATATATATAAGTATTTTATATTTGACATTTTATTCGTTCATAACGCCTTGGTTTTTAAATCCATGACTTATATGAATATTAATTTGTCAACAAATAAAGCCTTACAAGGGTATTTGATGCCTGCTAACTGATGACCGTCAAAGTTTGGCTCACGTACAGTATATATTTAAAAAAACCTATTTTATTGATATTCATTTTATTTAGTCTTAAAATTGATACTAAATATTTTCTGTAGTTGTGACAATGACTTTTTTATAGATGTTATAAAATGTACTTATGAACGTAAATTTTTTGTTGTCCCCGATTTTGCATCGTATTACCTCTTGCAGAGTTTTGAACAGTGTTGGAGAGTATTTTAAGGATAGAGTCATGATGCGTTTTTTCTTCATCCATGGACCAATGGGAAATGTTTGGGTTCTTTACACCACCCAGCTCTGAGTAAACTTGTCCAAGAGTGAATTGGCACTCTGAATTCCCCATGCCGGATTCTTCAGAGAAAGTGTGGTACAAGAAGAACACATGGTGCCTGTAAAAAGGAATTCAGTCAGAGGAAAAGGAGAGTAGTAATTGATTTTTTAAGAATCAAGGTGGGACCTTTTTGTTTGCCAGACAAGGATATTAAAAAAATGTATGTGCGAAACCATAGTAGCGACGGTTTTTATGTATATCCTTCATTAATACGAATGTCAATTTGAAGACTAATATTTAAACATGTTACTAATAAAGGAGTACAAAACTAAAAGTTTTTGTGTTTTTTTAAATATCATTTTCGTAAGCTCATAGCAATTGCCATTAAAAATAAGAACTAAAAGGCCGTGACAATCAATAAATAAATGACTTCTACGACAATTTGTGCCGACATCTTTAAATTAGTATTGGAAGATTGTTAGTAATTTATTATTGTTTTTTGTAAATTGCTCAAAGTTGAGCTATATATTATTATTGTGGATTGGTCTGAAAGTATTTCGTTGAAATATGATTTTTAAATATTGTTTTGTATCTTATCGCTAAAGTTATAGTTTTGACTATTATGATTTATATATTTATATAAAATTAATTTTCTATCGGTAATGAAAAAACGGTATCTCTCCTTTTCCTCTGATTATCAATGAATATTACCAATTGAACTCAGATAGTAGAGATGAAAAAAATACAGCAAACTGCTTGTAGGTTCCTCCGACGGAGGTCATTAGGGGATACTGGAGTCGGTTACGAAAGTTGATGGACTGTCCTCCGGTCGTGATGACGGGGATATTCCAAATCCCCGAGTACCTCGCCACTGAGCAAGGACGTATGGGCAAACGGGCCCCAGGAAAACATCTTCTCAAGACAAGGAAGTAAAGAAATGAGCCCATCATGGTGCATTTGCATAGAAGCCATGCAGCTACCATTAATAAGTTATTTCAAATAAAAATATTAATAGTAAAATCAATTAAACATATATGTTCTTACTATATTAAAATTGATCAGAACACTCCTCGTTGAAGAGTTATATTTGTTTAGGGTCGACTATTTTTTTCGTCAGGATCATTATCAAAAGAAAATGGAGAATGCATACGCAATTAAAATCAAATATTCTCTGAAGCCAAAATAAATTTACATGCTATTAGTAAAAGCAATATTAGCCCTCGATTTTTGTCATTAACTGATGGGGAGTTTTTGAAGTTATAATTAATATCCTTAATCATTGTTATATATATATATATATATACATACATACATATATATGAATATATATATATGTATCATCAAATTTTTCTCAAAATGTCCTCAATAAATATATATTCTGTCTAAATAACATTCCAATTCAATTATATAAGACACATTTTGCATGCTAAGTGCAATGATCATCAATATATGTATTTTCTTCATAAAAAGGATTTATTTGATAGCCTCGTATTAATACTACATACATATATTAGATTAGTAAAATAAAGTATATGACAGAAATGTGGAGTCCTCGATGAAAATCTAATAAATCTATTTAATACAGCCATCAGTTTATGCAATTTTTTTGGATTTCACAGTTTAAGAGGAGTATAAGTGTACAAAACTTGCTCTTTAGGACTTTATTAACTGACTGAAAATGTGCAAGGAATTGAGAGTACATAATAAATAACTTTTAATAGAGTACCCTACATTGTTTCCTAGTTTATTTTTATTTTTGCATCAACAGAAAGGGATCAAGGTTGAAAAACAACATTTTTTGTAGCACCGAAATTTGGAGGACAAGAAAGTGAAAAATATTTATTTTGAATTATTGATATAGACACACGGACGGCACCCTAAAATATATTTGGTTGATCATGTTGTTGTATGAATCAAAGGAAGATCATTTTTTTCTTACCTTAAAAAAGTAAAATCATTGATTTGTATGGTATATATATATTTATATACCAATTAAAAACAAAAAGGACAATTAGAGAGCTGTCATGTTTGATGGTATGGAATCCGTTTGACTATATTTGCAAAACGTCCACAAAAAAATGGTATTTATTTTTAAGATTGTTTCTTTAGTTGAAGCCTCTTTAAAAAAAAATTGCTAGCTGCTGTACTTGTTTTAATTATTAAAACTATTTTTTGTATAACTTTGAAACAAGTTAACAAATTATTTTTGAGAGTTTGTTAAAATTAAGAATTAATATATTTGAAGGGCTCATTTCTTTCCCACCGACTAAGCAGTGCAGGCTAAATGCATGGAGAGGCCCAATGGTAGAGCTACACTCTGTGTCTCCAGTCAAGATTTCATAGCTCCAGCCTCTGGGTAGGAGCCCTCTCCTTCCAAAGAGTCGATCAAAGGACACTTTGATGGCGGGAAGGACTTTTTCCAATTGGTTGTGGTAGGCAAACTCATGGAGTCGACTGGAGTATGTTTTTGAGCTCGGGAGAAGGACCCCAATGCGGAGAGTCGTGTCATTGCTCCTTCGACAGTCGTCTTTCTTGCTTAAAAATTGAACATAGTTGGGAGATGAAGGAGAGGCAAGGAATACAATAATCCAAGCGAGGAAGAACACATAATGTATTTGAACATTGTAGGGTCATCATTAGAAGACCATTTGGATTCCTAGGGAATTGTGAATCCTAAGATATCCTTTTTCTTTATTTCCAAAGTCACAAAAAAGCGTATTATAAACATGAATACTCCATAATCATCGGGGTTGATGGCGTTAATGAATAAATATAAAAAAATCCATAGAATACTACAAATCCATCCAGAAAATAATATGCTAATATGATATCAATTATATAATTAAAAGCATGAAGGGAAAAAATCGATTCAGTTAAATATTATAAATATATACACACTTAAAAACTCCATTCATTTCAGAAAACCAACTAGATTCCTTAATTAGGAGATTTAGTTCCTTCGTATAACGTTACTCGTTTTTTCATTAAAAAAACAGATGTATCCATACATTTCCTTTTACTCAAATGTTCAGGTTTCTCTATGAACTTATATGTAAGATTATCTGTTTCTGTTTAAAATAAAGGAGAAAATATGTTAACACATATGTTAATTTTATATAACTAATACTTATTGCACTTTGCTTGTTAGTTAAAGAGTTGATTTATTTTCACAATAGAAATATATATTGGTAAGGAAAATGTACTATCATCTGATTAAAGAATACAACTACTCTATGGGGCATCTTGTACCAACACCCTTACGGTTATGGCTCATGGTTCCACGTTTGCTAAATAATTAGCCAATTCATTACCAGTGATATCACCTGACTTCTATACCATACAATGTATATATATATATATATAAGTCTAATGATTATGCTGAAAATTCGATGAAAACACCCCTTTTCTTGTAAATACAAACACAAAAAATTGTTGACAAATTCAAAAAATACTCTCCATATTTATTTCTACAAAAGTAAACATCAAATCGGTATCCCCTTGTTCTAGATGATCGCCATGTAATATACTCTTATGTTTTATTACACTACCCCATATAGCAAACTTATTATTTTTGAGTTAAAATAAAAGTATTACATTGTGAAATCATGGATTATTGTTGTATATTTATAATTAATATATTTATTAAATATAAACAAAGTGACCTCATATAATTTTGTGGTATAACTATTTAGATCTTTAAAATAAAGATAATCTTTTTATATCTGAAAGGTTAATTCCAATTTAATGAACGGAGTATGTCAAATAGATACTTGCAAATAAAATCCTTCAGAGCAGTAAATATGGACTAAAATGTTCATTCAACTTTCTACGCAACTGCCCTAATTCTTTTTGTTTTGGTTAAAAAACATTTTATTCGGTTGATTGTGAAAATTTTATTCAGATTAAAAATAAAATATACTAAAATTATAACCAGAAAACAGAGTAAAACTATCAAGGAAGCTACGGCAAAACATAAATGAACATTTTAGTTCACATTTACTGTTCTGAAGAATAACCTTTTATGAAAGGACGCATCATTTATTAATTTGTTTAAAAATTCAAGATGTCTTCTTAAAATCCTTTTGATGGTTTTCATGTAGAGCTTTGATCTTGTTGGCACATAATTAATTGTATTGCCAGCCCATTTTCACGTTGGCGCTACTGAATCCGGTATTTTGACACGGTGAACAGAAAATTGCCTGCAACTCCCTTTATAAAATACATCATAAAAGAATTAACCTCGCAAGCTCAACAAGCATTGCCCATACTTGCTATGCGAGGAATGAAAAGACATTATTTCGAGTTGGGGTTCGAACCTGAGGGTCCATTGACGGTGGATATGGAATCCCAATATGTCATAGTTTTGCTTGACCGAGCCCGAAGGCCCTTGGGTGGTGAGTTCGGAATCCCAATATGCCATAGTTGTGATTGGCCGAACCTGAAGGCCCATTTTTTCGAGATAAATTTCTGAACACCTCCGCCCATGGGACCTAAGGTTCTGCAGGTTACACCATGACCTATTGGGGTTCCACCGATCAAAACTATGATATATTGGGGTTCCAAACTCAACACCCAATCGCCCAAGGGTTTCATTGGTCAGAGGTATAATATATTGGGGTTCCAATCCCTCTGCAATATTCCGTTCACCGTGTCAAAGGTATCAAAACTTCCCGGAACATGTAGACATAAGATAACAGCTGTGCTATTAAGAATAATTAATTATGATGAGAGAAAAAAAAACTTTTATATAAACTGCTAGGTTGCTATGCAATCAATAAAATCAATAACAAATTTATTTATTACTAGATGAACAGGTTAAAAGTTCTATAAATATTATCAGCAATGGATAAAAAATATTATTTATATATGTTGGTGTTTTAAATCATTTTTTACTAATAAGCGAAAAATCAATTAATAGATTTCCGTGAGGTATCACTAATGAATTCCTTTTGCTAAAGGCGGGTATTCTTAATTATATCCTATTGTTAACATTTTATAAGAACATAGGTAGTACAAAGTTAACCAAAAATATTGAGGCTAAAAAACTATTGATGTTATTGTTCTGTTTTTTACACCTTGCCACTTGCTACTTGAAAAAATATATATTTTTAAATAATAGTAAAATATAACTTTGTCACCTTGATAGGAAAGCTGCCCGCAAGACAATTGCTCATTTATCTATTTGTTTTGAGTACCCTAATATACTAAAGTTGTTTTTCATTTATCAAGTATCGAGGAATATCGAATACAATGTTGGAAGGGCATGCGAGGCTACATAATGCTTGAGGTATTTTTATATTAAATGAGAGTAAAATTTCTAGCAGGTTATTTTCCCTGTGAGCAATTATTAATATAATTGAATGTAATAATATAATCAATTGCCTTTGAAAATAAGTTAATATGATTTCATCATTGTTAAGAGATATATTACACCTCAAAGAAGATTATAAATATTGTTCATTGTCTTGTTGATAATTTTGGCCTATAAAAAAATGTTGGAGACATTCAAAATATGGATATATAATTCATGACGAACATCTATTCAATCAACAAATACATATTTATATTTCTGTGTTTAATTTGAAGTTTTTTTCATTTTTTTCATCACTAAAGAGTAAATTAATCTCACTTATGCATCTAAAATTTAACAAATTAGAACATTGACTTTCTTTGAAAGCACTAGTCATCGTCATGTAAGTCGTTGTTTATTGGTTAATACATTTTTTTAGAGATTATATTTTTAATTCATTGACGGAAAAGTGTGATTTTTTCTGTTTCAAAAGATTGAAGTAAAAAAATCATTCTCAACATCTAAAATAGATTCTAGTCATTTTTAATATTATTGACTTTCATGGAATAAATGAAAAAAGTTTAGACTTCTCTGTGATGTGTAATATTAGCTAATATTGTTCATTCAATACCACCTTGGATCAAAGTCTTGCTCCCGATTCGTGCTTTTAGATTTTATGCAAGAGAAAAGAGAGGGAGAAAAAACAGCACCCACTAATATAACAAAAACACTATGTAATTAAAAATAGTGAGAAAAGTCGGGAGACAAGCTATAATATACGTGGATACAACAGACAAAGATTGTGTCTCATCATCTCTCAGGATGTATTTGTATGTGAAAATATCATGAACAAGAAGATTATTAAATAAAATGTTTACTAAGCAGATCCATTCATTTTATTTATATCTTTTCTCGTAGTAGAAAAAAATATCTTCAACCATCTTTAGTGCTATTTGTGCAATATCAGTGAATTTTAAAATTATTCCTTATGTCACTCTTTACTCTATCTAAGATTCAATGCTTTAGCAATAGAAAAGAGCAAATCAATAAGATAGCAAAATATATCAAATTGAATATTGCCTTCGATCAAGATCCGGATCTTTTTCTTTTTCATGTTAAATAAAACACATTAAAATTTCCCAAGGGCATAATCCTATATAAAAGATAGCTTACATTATTATTATGAAGGCCTTGAGGACAACCTTTGAGGAAATTATATAAGTAAATATGAATGGGTTCTTGAGTAACTACATTTTCATATTATCAAACTAATTTTGCAAGAGGCTTTCTTCATACAATACTAATAATACTACAAAAATATATTAATAATTGTGTTAATAAGACCTGGAGGCACATAGAATGGATATTCTTATGGTGATGTTAGATCAAAAAGGTTCAAAGAAATATGTGTTAAGTTAATTGAAATCAGTCAAGTTCTAAGAATGGAGAATATATATATATATATATATATGTATATATATATATATATATGGAATTATTGCCTTCATATTACTTTTTGTCAAAAAAAAGAATATGTAGGCTAAGGAATTTGAATAAGATGATCGATTGTCTTTTTCTTTTGGGAAAAGGGTCCTTCTTTCTTTTTCAAGACCAAAAACGATTATCGTTTTTGTATATTTATTGATGCTTTCAATATTCAATGTAAAAAAATGATAATATTGACAAGCGGACAATCAACAAAAGAGTGTTCAATGTCGTTTTACAGTTTGACACAATAAAGGCAATGGAAATCAAAGTATGTACAATTAGCAGATATCTGTCATATACTCTTGAATTTCTTCTCGTCGTATATTCCGATGAGATAAGAAAATATTCTTGATTTCCATTCTTTGGGAAAACTACATTTTAATTCGTTAATAAATATATGTACAGTTTATTATAATATATTTACCTGATAACTATATAAGTTGAGATTTAATTACTCATAAAAATTTCTCAATATTGATTATTGAAAAACATTCCATTGAGACCAAAAAGCCTGAGTTATCTCTACATCTATTGACATTAAATACTTGATAACGTGATAATAGTCAAGTCAAACATTGATAACGATATGTTTAACTACTTCGATTTTTAAGAATTAAAGGACCCATATCTATTCTAGTTAAATTTGCATGCATTCAAATTTTTTATATTAAATTTTTTCACTTATAGTGGAGCAAACATTTGAGGATAGGGCGTTTAATGTATAAACTCAAGATTGAATCATTAAAAAACTAATTCATTATTTGTTTTCTAATTCCGCCTATCTTTAATTTTGTGTTTGATCTAGAAATATATCAAAACAAAAAACAAAATATTTGTTTGTGTATGGCATTATATAGACTCCAATTTGCCCAACACTGCATTTTTGTATCTATCTATTTGACAAAGGGCAAATGATCTTATAAGTTTTCTATTATTCTAAAAAATATATGTTTTATCGAAGTAAGAAATCCTTTATAATCTAATCAAGGATTATAACAGTTTTTTTTGTTAAGATGTTTATTTATTAGCTAAAATCTATACAGTGTCAAAATATAAGAATACATTAAAAAGTAGAAGATAAAAAATACAAACTTAAGATATTTACGTTAAGAACAAAACATAAATGAACATAATAATTCAAAACCACTGTCTAAACATATAACCATAATATAAAATAACTTATTAAAAATTATTTTTTAATAACAGTTAAATATTAGTAATTCTTTGGGAAGTTAATCAAAAACACTATAAAATCATAAACGTTTTTCGTCAATCGACACTTTTTCTAGTGGTTTTTTGGTTTTAATGAAGTAAGCAATTTGTAAGCAACATTCAATTTATTTTGATATCCGTTTAAAAACTCTGTCCTTGTTCACTATATACATGTTTTTATAAATTATTTTTAAAACTAAGATATTTCATAATTATTTATTATTTTCAGTTTATGGGTGACTTATAATATGACTTATTAAGAAACTGAAGTGAACTATATATATTTATTTGTAAAAGGTTTAGAATTCCGGGCTAGAAATGAAAATTCGTGGTGTTTCAAAGAAACAATGGACCTTCACCAGAGACTGAATTGAATTTCACACATATGACATGCAAAGGAGCCTGAAATTTCTGCGTTGACCAAAACTCTAACATCAAAGATATCAAAGTCTCACAATAAAATAATTTAAGGTCATTTTAAAAAGGTACATACATTAATTTATCTGTTTTATTATTAAATCCTTCCCATTATAAGGACTCTTATTCTCACTGTTGTTTGACTTTTGTTTAGGTTTTAGTTTTAAACTAAAATCTTTAATAATCTCTCTCTCTCTCTCTCTCTCTCTCTATATATATATATATATATATATATATATATATATCATATATATATAATGTTGAAACGACAAACCTATCAAGTCATGATGGTATTAGCTTTTATTTTTTAAATTTCGTTTAATCAAAAAAGTTGTCCAAATGCATATATTCCTGTGTTTTCACTTTCATAAGAGTTAAATCAAAGTTATGTCATTAATCTCATAAAATATTGACCTATAATATATCCCCATTTGGTTTTATTATTCTTTTTAAGTCCTCATAATGAGGTAGTTATAATTGAAAACAAATAAAAATATGTATTAATAAATTAATATATTTGAAAACAAATATTAGTATACAATAATTGGTAGATTATATGTGCTAAATTTTGAATGTTTCTGTGAGGTGATTTTTTTAATTGGTTCCGAAGAGTTTTGAAAGAAGGTACTGTATGGACTGAAGTGTTGAGAGAAGAATTTAATAGAGATTCAAAAATCCTTTGAGGGCAAAGAAAGGAAATGGACCTTTCACTATAAAAGGACTGTCAAAAGAAATTAGTTATTTATAGAAAAAAATCATGTTAATACGCATTTTGTTCACACTCTTTTGCCAAAAAGGCATGCAGGAGCCAGTAATGGCAAATACAAGGTTAATATTTCTTGATGAAACTTCGATTTAAAAAAAATTAAACTGCTTGAGGGATGTTTTCAATAATTAAAATAATTTCATAAGTTGTGAAATTTTAGAAGGAAGACAAATTTATGTAAATAGATTTTTTAGGCAAGTAAGAACACGAGATAGTTTTTTAATTTGGTCTAAATTAAGCAGTAAATAAACCTTTCTGATTTTATTATTAGAGGAGAAAGCAAAAAATATTTTATATCCAAAATCGATAGAAGAAGAGATAGCTTTAAAATAAGCTGCTCAAGTTATGATATAATAAAAGGTATATAACTTAAAAATCTTAATAATCCTTTATTCCGGTTAAAGTCAAATTTTACACCTTACCTCTTGGGGTCATATATTACAAAACAGGTCATGATAAGTTTGGTTCTATGTGTATGGGTACAAGGAAAAAAAGTGGTAAATTTTTTAAGGGATAGTCCAGAGGTGATTATATTTTACATGTTTTAAGGGAAAGTTTTATAAAAAACTTATCTTTCAACTGCTAATAAGGAAATTTGTTTATTATATTCGACCAGTTTCACAATGAAATTAATTTTTTAACATTAAGTGAGCAATTTTTATGTAAAAGCTTAGAAAAAGTCCCTTTACCATATAATTTTTCGAAAAACGTTAATTGTGTCTTTAATATGCCAAAAAAGTAAAGTTTGTTTTCGATAAATTTTGGTTTTTTATTTAAAAATGTGAGTATTGCTTGTAAATTTGAGTGTTAATTATTATCAGGGCTGTTGGAAGCCGGAACAAAAACAAAGCCCTATATGCCCAGAAATATGCAGGAAAAAATGACTAAATACATATGCTAAAAGATATGCAAAAAAGGCTAAATAAGCAAAATAAAATCCTTAATGTGTTGAAAAATAATGTATATTCTAATTAAATAAAAATTATGTCATCCACTGAAGAATGAGCATATATTTTACATGCCTCTCTGTCAGACTGGTTCGCTGGTCAGACAAAAGAGACTTTAGTTTGTGGAAGACCCTTTCGCAGTCCACAGAGGTAATTGGAGTGCACGAGAAGAGAAACGGCAGTTTGGGATTATCTTTGAGCTCCAATGTCTCTCTCTTCAGAATTTATTTTTTCAAAGTATGGGTTCTTCTCAAGGACACTGTTCAACTAGCTGGCAAAGGGCTCAACGGTCAGCTGAATCTACCCCCTCTCAAGCATTCCAATGTTCTCCGTCAATTGAAGGCGCTCTTGCAGGCTTGAAATGGTACGTACCCGTTGAGTAAAGTTGCCCTTGATGAATGCCAGCTGACCCGGCAGTTTTGGGTCCTTGAATAGTTTTTTGGCTTTTATATATATATACAATATATATCCTCAAAATTAGTTCAAAATATGCGATACATATGCAAAATAAGGCCAAATATGTTTGTTTGTTTAGCTCCTAGATCAGCCCCACTTCACCGGAACTTAATTCGGTATCAGCCGGTGGTAAACTGTCTAGGAGCTAACTAATATGTGTTATAAGGCCAAATATGTGTTATAAGTGTTAAAAGGTTGTTTATGCCCAGAAAGTGTATTTACCAGATTCCTACAGCCCTGATTATTATGCAACGTTAGTTTATTTTTATAAAACTTTGAATTAAAACTAAATTCACAAACACAATTGGCATATCGCGTAGATCTTATAAACTTTGTTAATTGGTACAAGGCATGTGAAAACTGTATAACTCTACCATGCAGCCTATGTTAACTGCCATACCGTGGATATATTTAAAAAAACATAAGTTTGAATGTTAAAAGTGGATTTGGGTGTCCAACAGAGCTTAATTCTTCCACTCGTGTACCCTCGCTTATGAAAAAGGAGTAAAAGACAAATAAGTGAATTCAAGTATTTTAAATAGAAAATAGTATTTTTTTCAAATGAAACACACACACATATATATATATATATATATATATTATATTATATATATTATATATATATATATTATATATATATATATATATATATATATATATATATATATATATATAATATATATATATATATATATATAATATATATATATACTATTTTATTGCATGAGCGTTATTTTAACATTTGATATAAACAATTGTATTTAATGGATCTAACCTATAATTGGATATATCTTAAAAGTGATATTTCATTGGTAGTTAACTTATGTATCTCATCCTAAACAGATTTTGCTATGCATAATAAATCACGTGCTCAGTAAATCCTATTAATCACAACCCCAAAAAAGCAGTCTCCTCACTGAGGACTTCCTTTTATTCTTCAAATATAATTAATTATCAAATGGATTATTGTTCCCCTTGGTCAATGGCAGATGCAGTATTTAATGGAGTTCAACTCCGCCCAAGATTAGATTTCATAGAGTGTTCATGTTTATAATAACAATACCCATTCTAAAGAAATATTTTAAAATGGATGGATCTGACCTGAGCATGAAATGAATGCTTGAATCGTGGATGAGAATAAAGGACAAAAAAAAAAGAACACAATATCTGTAGCCGCAGAGGTGTCTTGATAATTTAACACTTCACAACACTCTTTCACTTAACGTATTGAAGAGGCTTACGTGAAATAAAAGGAAGAGCATCATTATTATTATCTGTGGGCATAAGGCTTCTTTTGCGCTTGAGAAGGGGGAGGAGAGCAAGAATCTATGTACTTACAGATAAGCGTCTTTTTCGAACTTATTTCATTCCTCATATGTAAGGATAACAAACGGGAGGATTTTACTCGAACATGATTAGCCCCAAGCAAAGTAGTAATAATAATATAAAAACAGCTGTTTATATCAGTGCCTTAGAGTAGGAGAGTCTGGGCCATAGAGATATAAAGACATAAAGAGCTTATTTGACTCGTCAAAGAAATACGTCATTGTGTCAAGAATATAGCTGAACGATGTTTCTCTGCTATTGGAGGGAAGAGAAATACGTCATTGTGTTATGTTTATATCTCAATGATTATATCTCTATGATCAGCTTACGATGACGTAGTATCAAATACTTTGTTAATAGTAGACACACAGAAACAATAGAACGCTGTTTCTCTGCTATGAAGGGAATCAGCTCTCTATATCTTTATATCTCTCCTACTCTAAGGCACTGATATAAACAGCTGTTTTATATTATTATATATCATTTATATTATTATGGTTCCTAACAGTGGTCCAGTAGACCCCTTAGGGGTCCACGAAGGCCTGGCCGAGGGTCCACGTGTAATGATCTTTTTTTTTCAATTTTTTATCTAAAAAAATACGTCCTCACTTTTTTTGGAAATTCTTTTCTAAAAAAACGTCCTCACTACGCATTATTTTTTTGGAAATTCTTTTAAAAAAAACAACGTCGTCACTGAACGCTAACGGCACGCTGAACGCAAAAACATTGGACAGAACACTATTTTTTTAACGCTGAACGCAAAAAAAGCTGAACGCTCACAAGCCTGGATATAAGTTAAAAATAAAATATAATTGTACTTCGCAGATGTATCGCATTGAAATTGAAATTCGCGTTTTTGACAAAATTGAGGCGGGGTCCAGGGAAAGTGCCCGAACACCGTTAGGGGTCCACGAGCCGAATACAGTTGGGAACCACTAGTCTAGACGAATGACTGATGAGCAGGGCTGTCGGAATCTGGTAAATACACATTCTGGGCATAAACAACTTTTTAACACATATAACGCATATTTGGCCTTATTTTGCATATTTATCGCATATTTTTGAATACATTTTGAGGATATATATAATATTAAATTTTACTCAAGAATTATGAAGAGAGATGATCCCAAACTGCCGTTCCTTTTCTCGTGCGCCTCTTACCTCTGTGGACTACGAAAGGGTCTTCTTCAAACAAAAGTCTCTTTGTCTGACCAGCGAACCAGTCTGACAGAGAGGCATGTAAAAGATATGCTCACTCTTCAGTGGAACAATGATTACATGACATAATTTTTATATATTTAAAATATACATTAATTTTCCACATAAAAAAGCTTTTTTTTTTTTTTGCTCATTTAACCTTTTTTGCACATTTTATCGCATATTTAGCCAGTTTGTCCCGCATATTTCTGGGCATATAGGGCATTGTTTTTCCAAATTCCAACAGCCCTGCTGATGAGTCATAACATAAAACTGACGAAACCCCATAACAAACAATTTCATATAATAAATTAATAGGTATTTAGATTTAACATCTAAAATAATGTTATTTTATAAATCAATTAATGTAAAAAGATGGCAATGGATTTGCATTTGCTAAAAATTGTATTATTTTTATTATTTTGCCACTATTTATAGCCGAAATAGGATTTATTTGTTGAATAACAATATTATTGCATTTCTAATTATTTTCGTAATGTTAGCATGTTCAATCACGAAACCTTTTTTGTTTTTATATCTCTTGGATCAATCATCATATTAAGTTTCTCGTAATACTTTACCCAGAATAAAAACAACAAATGATCGTTCCAGAGTCCCATCAGTTCCAAGAGTAGAATGAGACTATTGGCTGTAGCCTCATTCTACTCTTGAATTGTGTTGTACCATAAGATTGTCTTTAGACATAAGTTTTCTTCGATCGCAGTATGTGGGATGCTTCAAATGTGTTTTTGGAACGACCATTAATGCTGACATCGTTGGTAAAGTATTACGAGAAACCTAAGGGAAGATTGATCCTTTAGATATAAAAACAAATATAAATCCATATACCTATTAATTTATGATATGAAATTTGCTTGTTATGGTGTTTCGTCAGCTTTATGTCATGACTCATCAGTCATTTGTCAAGACTCTCCTACTTTAAGGCACTGGTTTATATGAGCAAGGATAAGGCAAAGATAGTGTTCTTTGAAACGTGATTGGTTTAGAGAAAAGGAGAAGACACAATAATAAAGAGCAGTTGTCATGATGCTACAAAGTATTGATGCTGCTGAATCCAGGGCCGCTGTTTGCTCCTTTGAGGAGTATCAGTAGATGCAGAGTGAGGTTGTAGAACCTGCAAATCAGATAGCAGGTTACAACCTCAACGAAATGGTTCCTGTAGTAGTCTTCTAGATTAGCCCAAAGGTGCGGTGCGTCTCCGCCTTCATAGCACGTGAAGGATCGTGTCAGCATGGGGACAGAGGGGGTAACTGAACCCATTTAGCATTAGTCGTCTTCTTGGCCTCTTCAACCCAGGATCCTCTCTGCTTTAATGGTCTAGTTAAACCCATTAGATGCAGAGTATTTTATTATCCTACGGAATAAATTGTCCATCGCCCCCTCGACATCAGGCCACAAGGATGCAGCGACTGGGGTTGATGTGTCAACAGCGTAAATACTGATGGCAATTTCTACTTCAGAGATTGTATATTTATATGCAGTGGACTTTGCAAATGATTGGGTTTTTTTCTTTTTGAGAAATAAAGAAGATCATTTTACGATAATGTCTCCATGACGCTTACATTACTTTTAACTGGCTTTTAACCACACATTCAACAAATAAAGCCTTTAGAAGTTAACTATGAGCGTAACGTACACTTAATTAAATCGGAGTTAATAATGTTATTTCTTATCTTCAGATAGAGGGGTTTTATGCATGTAAATAAAAAAGGATTTATTTAAAATTCGTAATCACCTATTTCCAATTGCTTTTTGTGTTTAAACGATTTTTCTAAATAATATAAAATAGTCATCCCTAAATATTTCATTATTTGAATGTTAACGGCCTTCAGACTCCAGATGCAGTTTTTTTTGCAAACCTATCATTTCATTCTGTCTTGGCGAATCACTCTCTGCACAATCAGGACTATTTAATATATATCATTTAAACTCTAAAAAATTTATAGCTCAGATTTTGAGTCTGTGGGAGGTAAAAACAATAATCCTCGTGATTGTGGTTACATGCGCGGCTGTGAAGCTCAAGGCCCTGTCTGTCATCGATAAAAGTGGAATTGGGGGGTAAACAACATTCATTACATCTCCATGTAGTCCGTTACATATGGAAAAAATTTCAAAAAACTTTTAAGGAATTTTAATTAATATGATGTTGAAATTTAAACATTAAAATCATATATAATCAAATACAAAAAAAAAAAACTATGACGATAACTTGTAAGAATAAAATACTTTTTTAAATCATAGAATTTTCTATAAGACAATTATAATTCCCTAAAAGTTTTTGAAAAAAAAATCCATATGTTAGGAACCACATGGAGATGTAACGAATTACTTATATACTGGACCATACCAGGAAGAAATTAATTTTAAAAAACAAAAACTCAGTATTTTATTTATAAAATGCACGAGTCTCTCTTCCTATTTTTTTACTTTTTTATTGATTATATTGTTAGTAACATGTGGTTTTATTGCATTTTAATAAATATTACATGATTTAATGAAGTTGTAATTCGGTACAAAAATCATTATTTCTTTGTACTTATATATTTTAAAAAATTACTTATATATATTTCAAATATTTAATTATATATTTTAAATATTTACTTATAAATATTTTAATTATTTTACTTATATATATTTTAAATATTTTACTTAAATATATTTTAAATATTTTACTTAAATATTTTTTTTAAATATTTCGTTTTTATAATTTCAAAGTAATCCTTGAATCATGAGGATTTAAACTTGAAAACCTTTCTGGCATTGGTCAATACATTCACATTTTCTGGGAGAATCTTGAGAGTGAGGCTGTTTATCGGGCGAAATTGTTTAATTATTAGTTTTTGGCAAACGGATGCATAAGAAAAATCCAGAGAAAATTAGACTACAGGCCCATGGTTACATAAAATTGCACATGTGCCTACCTCTGCTTTTACATAACCATTATCCAGGCTACTACATACTAAAGCGTTAAAGTAAAGTGGCGCATGCAAGGAAAAAGTACACAAAAAAATTGGCCAAAAATTTGGTAATTTTGGTTTATGAAATTACGTCAAAATCCTATTTAAAACCGGTTTATCCTTTATTTTCCCGACCCTAGAATTATTGTTTGATTCTCAAAATAATTATAGATTGAGTTTATATTGTTAATTTGAGCACTCCCTGAAAAAATTGTTGACTTAAGTCATAGGCATATCAAGTTATGCATTGTTCCATTTAAGGAACATTGGACGATTCCCAATACGTTATTTTCTCCCTCTTTTATTTTTAATGAAATAATACAACTGATAATTATGGATAACTATTATTTTTTTTTAAATTTCCTAGGATATTTGTATAGAACATAAAAATAATGAATAAATTTTAACGATTTTTATTGTGGTTCATGATACAGTTGAAAACATTTTTACCTCTTTCACTATGAAGACTACATTACATTTTTGACAAGAATTTTTAGTATTTTTTTGACAAACTTTGCATTGTCCTTGTGTGGTTGATCCAATGATATGATTTATTCGTCGAATCTTATGTCAGGAGGTAATCCAAATTAACTTCTTGCTTTTTCTTATTTGAAGATTTTAGAAGACAAAGTGTAATATATCTACGAAATTCCAAATGAGACATCCTGCTTGTAGTATCCGAAATTTGACAATGCAACCTCCATGCAGCAACCACTGAAATATTAAAAGGTTCACGAAAAGTGGCCCTTACCATTTTTACCGCGAATGTTGGGTCTATATGTTTCGAGTAATCGGTCCATTCAATCCACTCCTCCCATTCCTTTATTGTAAGTATGAATCAGGTGTGGCTGATTTACTTCCGCCTTGCCACCTTTTATTCTTCGGGACACTTTGTGAATCGGTAAATGGGTTTCCCCGTTGCTGCTATTGTCACTATTGCGCTGTCATTCCATTTAGATATAAACACTTTTCCATCACAACAAAAATCAAAATTTCTTCTTCCTTTTTTCTGAAAAAGCTTTGAGTCGATAAGTTTTTTATTTGCCCCTGAAGTTCGATTTTCTCGGATTGTGCCAGTAGCAAAAATCCCTCTATCTTTGAGCTCCACAAGTAATTCGTAGTTCGTAAAAAAATTATCAAGATATAGCTTATGCTCTGCAAGATTCGAATTTTCGATTATGATATTCGCCATTTGGTTAATTATTCTCTTGCCCAAGGGACCTTTTTCTACAATTTCTTCTTTTCCTTGATAGATTTTTAGATTATAAGGATATCCATCATTGCCACACAGACACCATACTTTATAGCCGAATCTTATAGGCTTCCCTCTGATGAACATTTTGGCACTGTGTCTTCCATAATAAGGCACCATCGATTCATCTACACTCAAAAATTCATGAAAAATTCCATGCTGTGTCAAATTTAGATTGATCATTTCATATAGAGGAGATATTTTGCTCATCTTGTCGCCTTTTTGAGATTTTGAAATGTATGTACTTCTTGATGTTATAATATTGTATTTTTACTCATAGCATTTTCACTAGACTGATCCCTAGATCCTCTTGGGTTGACAAATAGCTACTTTCTTGAGGCAATAATGATAACCATATAATAATATAATTCCGAAAAAATTGCAGATTTCATCTTCAGTTACACAAAACTTTTTGTCGTTTTTATCTCTATTGGCATATAAATTTGACTGAAATCGAACATGGTTTATCATATCGGATGAAAAAAAAATATTCCATAGTTCAAAGGGGCTCATGTTGGATTGGAGAATGGAGCTTTCTAGATGTTTTAATTGTTGTTGAGGAATTTTTTCATCGAATTCAGAGCAGTGTTTCCACTTCGGTAATTTCATTTGTCGTTTTCTTACCGAATTATTGCCAATTTCAGAATATTCATATTCTTCTACTTCAATTTCTCCAAAGATTTCTTCGTTTTCCTCATTGACATCTTCGCAATCACTCTCTTGGTTACAAGAGTCAGCTGCATTGGGTGGTAAGATGGTCAAACAACGTACGAGATCCGAGGAGTTTATAATGTCCTCAGCCTCCGCTAAAGTTGTCACTTTACTTAGTTTTATTTCATAAGCACTTGCTTTATCCATGGTAATTTTCTAACTGAAGTAGTGCATTTAGATATACATTTTCAGAAATGCGTAGAAAAAAAAAATATATTCATAATTTTATAAATAAATCAATCAAAATAAAAAAAGCAAAAAAGGAATCTACATATAAAAGTAAAACTTCTTTGTCTTTGTAAATGACGCACTATTGAAAAAACTTAGACCAGTATCTGTCCATTGTTCCACAGATGGAACATTTGCGTTTACCCTTCAATATCTCAGGCACCTGATGATATTTGATTTTATATATATTACAAATTTAATCATGCTGATCTCACATAAATAAAATCAGTATTAACATATCATTCAGTTACATAAATAACTCTTGTTTATTAATGGTTTTTTTGTAAAATACCCAAATATCGGACATATTTGGACTATATTTTCTCAAAAATCATGGTAATAAGAAAAAAAATAATAAAGTTTTAATGATTGAAAACTACATATGCTAAAAGTTTTATTATATAATATCTCACTTTAAACAGTCATTGAATATAAAATTTAATTCAAATAAATGTTCCATTTAAGGAACATTGGTAAAATAAAGGTTAAAGGGATTAAATTTGATGATTTGAAATATATCAAATCACTACAAGATAAAAACGTCTCCAAATATAAATAATAAAAGGACTTTGTTATTATTTTCAAAGAGCTCTAGCATAAAAGCGCACCCTTCGGACTAAAGAGAAGTAAAATTTTTGGCCATTCCTTTTGGGAAAAAGGAAGAATTTTATATGTTATGCATCGCTACTTTACTTAACGCTTTACTACATACATACACAGTGAGCAACAAAAGCCGTTAATACTGTTTATTATAAAACCAAAAATAGTGATTGCATGCTTGTAAATAAATAATAATCGTTGGGATTACCCTTGAGAGAGAAAACACTCTGTCTCTCTGTTGTGGACTGGACTAACTTATCTCACATTGAATTACATTAAGATATGCAATTATAAAAATAAGTATTTATATATTAGAAAAGCAATTTCAATTGTACAAATTAAAGTCATTATTATATAATCTTAAATAATGGAGGGGGGTCATCATACTAAAAAAAAAGTTTCATACTTTTAAAATGTTAATGGAGAAAAAGAAAGTTTTTTTCTATCAATGAAAAAAATATTTTTGTAGCTAATCATACTTTTATAGGGACATATATTAGCAATATAGCCCTTCAGTAATAGATGTTAAATTAATAAAATGTTTAGCTTGTTGAGTTAAGTTAATCGGCCAAAAATGCATTTTTAGATCATGAAAGAATAATTTGACTGAACGATAAACATGGCTCTACTCCTCTAAACAAAGAATATCTATTAAACCAATAATATTTCATAAGACAACATTTGATAGATTTTATATATAAATGCAAAAAATATCCATAGGGATGATTTCAAATCTTGGAGCTAGTCCTTTGAATTACAATTTTTATTATGTATTTATCAAAATTTTAGGGCAATAGCTGTGTGGTCTTACTTTAATATATATAACCTTATCATAGTTTTATTGACTTTTTATGTTGTTTAGTTGAGTTTCGGTTTTTTGGATAGAGAAAAATTTATGCTGAGCTGAATGATAATTTAGTTATTTTTTACATAATTCTACATATTTTTATTAATTGGGTTTTATCAAGATGCGAGATACAAACTTTAAAGTTTTTGTATGGAGGATACATTAATTTTTTTGCTTCATTTTATTATTTTACATTATCTATTCATTTATTCAGACATGTATTACGATCTACAAAACATACCACACCACAAATAATAGCGGTTACAATAGGATGTAAAATCATTTACATTAATGATTTACGTTAAACGTCGGAATTTGTCCGTTTATGGTGTCCAATACTGATTTTAACATAATTTATGAAAATTCTCAACAAATGCAATTTAATAAAAATAAAATAAATAAAAAATACGACCAATGAGAAACACAAATAAACAAATATCATTTGTCTAAAGAGTTTATTGGTTGTTCAATATCTTAGGGTACCTCAAAATATATTTATTAAATTATAATGCTAATTTGTATCTTTCTACTCTTAATTTCTATAAATGCATGATTAAATATTTTATTCTCATTGGGAAAATTATCCTTAATCTAAATCATTAACACAACTAACTCCTGAAGAGGAGCATACCCATCCCCTCTACTTTAGAGCAGTCAAGAAAGGGAAGGGATAAAAACAACTGAAGCATATAAAGCCCTTAATTTGGAACGAAGATTTTCTTGGGAGATTTTGTTGTCCTCATTGATAGTAATGGAGATCCCACTTTCTGCGTTCAAAGGTATACGCATGTGGATATATATGACATGGCCCTTCTATTTGGGTTAAAAGAACACGAACTGGCTGGGGCAACCCCAATTTGGCCTCAACCAGGCTTGTTTCTACACGAAACATCTCATTGATACCCGTGGAAGAATAAATAGTGCTTACCTATATTAACTGACAAGGCAACTGAAGAGACGGTTGAGATGCCTCAACTGACGTAGAAGAGGACCAATCGTTTGAAGAGGATGTTCACGGAAGATCCGAATGAAACCTATAAAATCACATATCAATCCAGACCTTATTCTACCCTCAAGATCAAGGTTGGGGTCGTTATCAAAAAGATATTCCTCCATCTCTGGGATCTCGCCTCAAAAAGGCCAGACCCCAAGTAAAGTAAAAAAGAAATAGTCTTTGACTATTCCATATATTTTGCTACTGTCAATATGTCATCCTTAAACAAAAAATAATTGACGATTACTTTTCACAGCCATACTCTTCGAGCCAAAAACTCAGTATGGGAATCAGAAAGATAATTTCTTTGAACACTAGGGGAGGAAAAAATCAACTAAATCGCCATTCTCTCATGAAACATTTATTGAGGTATAACCCTGATATATTGTGCCTACAGGACATAAGATCAATAACATCTACGTCCTGCTCAATATCTTGCACTTTTTGTGTCCAAAAGATTACACAGCTTCTTCACGGGTGACGGTACTCACCGTGGAATTCTCTCTTCTGGTGTCTAAACGGATTCGAAATCCTCAATTGGTTAAGGCATTCAAGTCCGAAAATGAATGGCACAAGATCTTTATTCCCACAAAAGAAGGAGGATTTTATGCTTAAAACACTTATGGTCCTAATAAAAGTACAAAACAATTCTTCCAGCCCATTATTAATGCTTGTAAGGACGATATTTATCCTCATTTAATCATTGGAGACCTTAATGTAGACATGGACAGAACAGATACCCAAATCAACAAATTTTGTCGAAATGAATGATGGAACTACAGATGGTCGACACCATCAAAAAACTGAACCCAGATGACAATGTATCGTGAAGATCTAGAAACAAATCTTCACGCATTGATTTAGCCCTGGTCCTCCTCAAATTTTGACAGTGTTAAAAGATGCACGATATCAACCCATCCCAGCTCTGACCATAAAGCTATTTTTATTGATTTGTATTATGTTAAACCCAGAAAACGTTTTAGAACTCCCAAATGGTTAAGCATGGACGAATCTTTTATTAAAAGACTGAAATTTGATAGCTTATCGTTTTAACCCCTCATTTAACTCAAGAAAACATAATTTATTTTAACTAATCAATTCAGTCCTTGACTACACATAAAAATATCAATCATCAAATTCATTCCAAGAAGAAGTCGAAGAAGTATTGAATAATGGGCCTTTATTTTTACACTCAATTACCTCTGACACCACGAACTTATATGTCCCACAGATATTAAGGAACTGGGTTTTAAATGTAAAATCGAGCTGGAAACAAATGCTAACTATAGACTGAATATTTTTTTTCAAAATATATCTTTCATCCTCATGTATTGCAAAAATTATAGACCATGGCCAAGAAATCACGGATTCCACAGAAATACTTAAAAAATTCATCATCGTTTTCGTAGAAACTTTGAAACGGATAGATTTCATTTTCCTCGCCCTAGACGTGGAAGCCTTTCAATATTCTCAAAAGAAAATATACGTATATAAAAAAAAACGTTTTAACAATAGCAAAGCCAGTGGACCAGATGGCTTGGGAGGAGAAATATTTACCAAATGTATCGATGAAGCAATTCCTTATCTATTCGAGCTTGGAAAGAGATGGAGCTTCAAGGAAGACTGCCTAAGCCTGTTACGAAAGGAAGAATAGTTTTGGTTCCCAAAAAAGGAGCCCCCACGATATAAACAACTAAAGGCCCATTACTATGCTCAATGAAACCTACAGGATACTGTCTGGTGTCATTGCTCAAGAGATTGAACTGATTCTAAATCTGAAATTAGGGATATAACATAAAGGATTTCTTAAAGGGAGGAGAATATTGGATATATCAAAAAATATTCAAACGGCAATACAATCCTCACAATCGAGGGACTCATTTGGAGCAATAATTGCTATCGACTTTTGCAAAGCGTTTGATTCTATACTCCATGAGCACATATGAAATCTGTAAAAAAGCTCCTCTCCGAAAAATAATTTAATCCATCAGAGCATTCTTCTTAATGGAACTTCAACAGTAACTATGGGGATCTTAACAGTGAAGCCATAGCTTTGAGAAGAAGCTGTCGACTAGGTTGTCCTACAGCGCCTCTTTTATTTGCCGCTGCCTTAAGGATCTCAGGGACAAGATGGATCCTGTAAGCATATTATAGATATTATGCAGATGACATACTCTGTATATTGAGGCAAGATCAGAACTTCAACGAATTAAGCGTCTTGAAGTCATTTTGAATCATTTCAAGAAATATGAATCTTGATCAGGATTGAAAATTAACAAAAATAAAACTATAATCCTCCCATCAGAAATTGAAATCCCTCTCAAGGACTTCAGATCGCTTCGTTTCAAATCAAGGATGTGTGGGAATCCTGGGAATCACATGGGGCAGACTTGGAGCATCTCTTAGCATTGGTCTTCCTTGCAAAATTTGATAAACGTCTATTTATTAAAATGGAGAAACTTAAATATACAGCAAAGGATTGATTTGTATAATTTAAATTGGTTCCTACGACTCTATATAAAGCTACAGCCATTCCGTGGCTAGCAGAAAAGGTAATGGAGGATGAAATTACATGCCTTTCTAAACTCTTCCATAAGACTATATACTCTCTCAAGAGGCCCAAAAGTTTTGTGGTTGGTGGCCTGTCGAATCTTTCTACAATAATTCCTAAGATTTAAAAAAAAATTATAAACCTTTTTCAAAAAATCCAGGACAATAATGGCGAGCTTACTATGTACTCTGCATACACTTTTGCTCATGATTGGTACTGACTTTATTATAAGAGAATGGAACGATTTTCACCTTCCCTACCTGCTTCCCAGAGAATTCTCTGGAAAGGACAACCGTCTTTTTTATGTTTCTTCAACCATTAACATCATACGTGGAAATCATCAAAAGAAATTCTTCTTCACAAATCTTAATGGGCCTAAAATTTTAGAACTTGAAGCTTTCGATTCGGATATCATATCTTTTCATGACTTAAATAAAAAATATTTTTAACTGTGGACAATTCTATTTTTAGCTTAAATAGCAGCTGTTCACAATATAGTCCCATGCCCTGTATTTGAGGATGTCCTACAAGAGTACCCCCAAAAAGAAGCAAATACAATTGTGGGAAAGTTTTTAAAAGATCTATGACTTCTTAAAAGATGGATAAAAAGGATATGCCTTGGTAAAAAAGTCAATTATGACAAACCTTTACTGGACAATTCCAATATCATCAGGACTACTATTCTTCAATACTCAATATAAGGATTGTGGCAAGCTATACAACACGTATATCATTGCTTTTTTCTAACGCCCAGCTCTTTTCATGATAAGCCAATTCCTTAAATTAAATATGAGGGTTGCTTAGTTAGTTAGAAATTTATTGCCGATTACAATAGTACATACAAACAATAGACACTAAGGTAAAGAACACAACCACACAATGGGGTATCTGTGTTACAACAGCAAAATGAATTCCTTCTTAAATACTGAAATTATTTACAATAATATTTTTCATTTTTTTGCATTTAATTTTTTTTAGAATTTGGATGTCCGCGTCTTCTTCTTGAGACACTTCATGCCTTTCAAGGGACAGAGCAGGGCATCTGTTGATCAGGTGGTCTGCAGTCTGTGGCTCTTCCTTGCAAAGATCACAGGTTGCACTTGTTTTCTTCCATTTGCTTAGGTGGGAGAGAAATGGTCCATGTCCTGTGTAGGCTTGAATAAGTTGTTTCAGGTCTTCACGGTGAAGTTTGACAACCTTTGATCTTGGTTTTTTAACATAAGATGTGTGTGTTTCATGTGAAGACTATCTTTATATCGTTCACACCATCGTTTATAAAAATAATCATTTATTGTTTTCTTGATATAACTTGGGGGCACACCAACAAATTTTCGGTTGTTGCTTTGTGCGCCACTTTTTGCAAGGTAGTCTGCAAATTCATTTCCTGTGATGTCATTGTGTCCTCTGCACCATTCAATATATATGTTTTCTTCGTTCTTTCCTCTGCATATGATTTCTTTACACTCCCTGACTTCAGCACTTGAGGTAAGTGGATTGAGAAGAGCAGCAATTGCGGATTGGGAATCAGACCGAATTAAAACTTTTTTCCATGTTTTTTCCAATTTTCTGAGATCTTCGACTGCTTGCTTGATGGCAAAAACCTCAGCTTGAAATACTGATGCTTCTCTATTCAAAGATACCATTGAGTGATGAATGCAGAGATCACCAATAGTGATTGCCCATCCAGCACCAGTATTACCCTTTTCATCTTTGGATCCATCAGTGTAAATTATCATATCAGGATTTTCAATTGGAGAATTGTCCATCCAAATAAGGTTGCCTTTTATATAGTCACTTTGTTGATTAATTTTCGCTTCCTTAAGTATTTTATCGCAGGAGAAGCGGTGACCACGGCGTTTTGGAAGGTTGCCAATACCATCCCAGGTATCTTTTAAGAAATGCCTAGTTCTCCATCGTGATTTTGTTGCTTGTCCTTGTATGAAAAGGTCAAGGGGAATTATGCCAAGAACAGATTCCATTCCGGCTGTTGGAGTTGATCTTAGTGTGTGGCACATTGATAAAAGTGCTTTTCTTTGTATGGAGTTTAGTATCTTTATGGTACTTTTCTTGTTATTAATGGAATGGCCCCATATTAAGCATCCATAGGCTATAATTGGTCTGACCATTGCTTCATATAGCCACAGAACTTTGTCAGACGTTAAGCCCCATTTCTGTCCTATGACTGCCTTAGCCATATTCCATAGTCGACTACATTTGGCAGCTTTTTCTTTCAGGTGGCCCGTCCAAGTAAGTCCTTGGTCAAATAAAATGCCCAAGTACCTCATTTGCGTTGAGAACACCATTTCTTTACCATCCATTTTTAATCGTGGAAAATGTTTGGATCTCAACTTGTAGGCTTTTGAGAAAACAATTGCATTGGATTTAGTAGCATTAAAGGTTAGACCATTCGTTTTCCCCAGTCTAGAACTGTATTTATTGCTGATTGCATTATATTGATAAGAGTATGAGGATGATTTCCGTTTGCTAATAAGATGATATCATCCGCGTAGCCTACTGCCTTGATGGGTCCTGTTTTAAATTTGGTCAGAAGGGTATCCATGATCATGTTCCATATAATGGGTGAAAGTACACCTCCTTGTGGACTACCACGCGTTGGCCTGATGCATATCTGCTCTCCTTTAAGATCCGCTTTGACTTTCCGAGTGTTGAGAAGATATCTATACCATGATATAATACTATTAGGTACTCCTAGTTTTTCCATTGCATTGTTTGCTGATTGGTATTGGATGTAATCAAATGCACCAGTGCAATCAAAGCTGACTGCTAGTGTACATTGTTGTTGAAATATAGCATTTTCGATGGTATCCGTTACCTGTGACAGAGCCGTCTCGGATGATAACCCTTAGTGTAGGCATGTTGGGAATATAACGTTGGAATAATTTCTTCTATTTTCATCTGAACAATTCTTTCAAGACCTTTGAGAAAGAAATTGGAAAGGGTTATTGCTCTGAAGGATTTTGCTGAGCTATAGTCATCTTTGCCAGGCTTGGGCAAAAATGTAACCTTCATTTCCCTCCAGGAACTTGGGGTATAGCCAGTGCTAAGAATCACCTTATAGAGTTCTACAATGTACCGAAGGATGTTTTCTCCAAGCTGCTGCAGTACAATTGGTTTAAGTCCATCTGGTCCAGCACTTTTGTAGGCTCCAAAAGAGTTAAAAGATTCTCGCACTTTGCCATAATCCACAAAGTCGATTTCAAAACTGGTGGTATCTGTGGTTTTTTCCATGACAGAGTCGACCCTGCAATCTGGGAAGTGGGTTTCCATAAGTATTGCAAGAGATTCAGCTGGTGTTTGTGCATAGCCTCGATCAGTCTTTAGAAGACCAATTGAGTTAGCATTTGGTTTTTGAATTTTGATAAGTCTTGCAATGTCTTTGGAACCCTCAGTTTTACTGCAAAAAATCCTCCAGGATTCTCTTTGTTCTTTTCTTAGCTCTGCACGATATTCATTTTTTGCAATTAGATAACTCTCTCTGTGAGAACTGAGGTTACGCTTTGGTTCGAGTTTTCTAAGCTTGTGCCTCAGACCAGCAAGGTGTTTAGTCCACCAAGGCACTGATTTTGCTTTAATAGTTTTTCTTAGCGGGCAAGCGATATCTAGCGCCTTCTTTATGACTTTATAAAGGGACTCAGTGCATAGCTCAATGTTATTGACACAGGAAGATATTGCTGGTAATGATGCCATCTCCGTATTGTGCCTAAAACTTTCCCAGTTAGCTGTTTTCAGGTTTCTTGATTGTTCAGCCTTTGGCATGTATTTGCCAAAATTGAAATTATATATCTATGATCAGACATTGATGGCCGAAGATCTACATGCCATCCTTTGATGTCCAACTTTTTAAAGGCATGCTGATTCATGATTGTAATGTCAATGACTGAAGAAGCCCGTTGTGTAAGGAAGGTTGGCTCATTACCTTCATTCATGACTGTTAGATTATTTTCGTCAAATATGTTCTCTAGAGCCTCTCCTCTTGTGTCGATATGTTTACTTCCCCACAAATAGTTATGTGAATTGGAGTCCATGGTTATGAGAAGTGGTTTTTGCTTAAGATCACAATGCTTTATGAGTCTCAACAAAGTTTCATTTTCAACAGGTAACAATTGATCAAGGTAAGCCACACATATATATGTTAGAGATTCCTCAATCTTGATACATGTTGTACAAATATCTCTGTTAGAGAATTCAGGGATAAACCATGCATTCAAATGATTTGCTGTTCGAATGCAGGCCCTTGGTTTGGACTCAGGTTGGCTATGGATTGTATATCCTCTCAGAGAAAGGCTTTTTGTCGAGCCGTTACAAAGGTATGGCTCTGTTATTAAGGCAATATCAGATGCTCTTAGTTTAAGCTCTGAGTTTGCTGCTTTGCAGTGCTGTGTATTTATATAGGCACAACTGATCATAATTATTTCTTTGGTGGTTTTGGGGGGTAAAGGATATTGGCTGTATCACTAAAGAACCTATCAATTTTACCTTGTTTTTTGTATTTAATTGTTGAAGGTTTGTCGGGCTGAGTCAAATGAGTTTCCTCACCATCTGTGGTATTTGGTTCTTTTATTTTTTGATCAGAAGTTTTATCAGAACTTGTAGCCACAGTTTTAGTTTCTCCACCTACAGCACTCATGGTAACCTTAGTGCTATCTTTAGATCCTTCATTGCCATTTGATTTTGAATTCGTGTCTTCCATAGAATCTTCGTCCTCAGTTTGTTCCTCTTGCTCCAAAATTGGCGCGTTTCTAGGATCTTGGAAATGCACCTTTCCTGCAGAAGCAACTCTGAGGTTAAAGTCTACGGATTGAAGGCTTTCGTATGACTGTTTGTCTAGGCAAATGTGCAGCACTTTACCTAGTTTAGTGAGGTCTGACCTCACAACTTCTATTTGTCCTTTAATTCCAAGAATATTGCACTGATGAGAAATGATTTTGCTTAAAACTTCATCCCCAATGTTCCCTGTAACTCCTCGAATGAATCCAGTGAGTTTCTTTTTTTCATTTCTCTCCTCCCTCATTCTCTCCGCCTCTAGACAGCAGAGGGCAAATTTCTAACTGCCAGCTCTTTTCATGATAAGACAATTCCTTAAATTAAATCTGAGGGGATTAAGTGAAAAATGGTAACTCCAGTACTTCTGTTCGGAACCACTTCTAATCCTAACAATGGCAACTCTAAATCGAAAGCCATCGAGTTTGCTCTCTCTAGTATCCGGAGCATGGTTGCAGAAAAACGTCGACGGCTCAACCGCTGGATCAAAGTGCCTTAGGGCTACTCTAATGCCATCTTTGGCCCGATACTCGGCTCTCACCATCAGGATCCCGGATCTTTCAGGGACGCCTTGGAGCTACGCTGGAGACACTCAACGCTTCTACTCAAACGGCTCAAAGGGAGCTTATGGTTTCGGAGACGCGTATTAAAAATTTATAAAGGTTTCTGTTGTGCATTATTAGTGACGTCATGTACGCTGTCGCTGCATGACTCCTCTGTAATCTTGTTGTTTGATCTTGTTCTTGTAAATAATACATCAGTCTTCCTTATGTACTCATTGAGTGTAGTCATTTCCCCCTTTTCTCTTCATCTCACACTCCCACGCATGGCGACGAGGCCCGGATATTAATCCAATTATATCCGCAGGTATAACACATCATTGGCATACAAGGATGGTGAAGACGCTCACGAGGCTCACGCTCACGGGGACAAAGACTTCTGTGTCGAGATGGAGGTCGTAGAAAACGCGGAGGAACTTCAAGGAAGAGGAAGACCAAAGTCATGGTCCTCATGAGGGATTTCTTGCTAGCCGGCGGCGTAGATCCCCAGTCATTCGACTTCGAGGAGCATCGGGGGACAACGGCAGGTCCAAAGACGCGAGACGGATGCCTCACCCGTGGGTCTGGGAGCTATACTCTCTCACAAAGAGAGTGATGGAGAACGCCCCATTGCGTTTGCTTCTAGGATACTTTCACCCGCGGAGGCGAACTACTCCCAGATAGACCATGAAGCAACAGGGATAATCTATGGGTGAACAAATTTGAGAGGTACATTCTGGGTAGACCATTCACCATTAAAATGGATCATAAGCCCCTCGAATATATATTCGCGCCGAACAAGGCTCTTCCACCAGCCGTCTCAGCTCGTCTCTCCAGATACGCAATACGAATATCCTCCTTTGACTATTCTATTCGCCACATCCGAGGTACCGACAATGCGACGGCCGAATCGCTCTCAAGGAGTCCCATCGATGATCCGCCAACCAATAAGGACGAAACAGAGCAGTTCATTTCCTGCTGGGTGTTCAACAGTGCCCAGTCCGACCAACTCCAAACAGCAACGTCAAGCGACTCGGAGTTCCAACTCGTGTTAAGAGCAGCAAGGAGCTGGCCGGGCCTCAGTCCACAACAAATCTCTCATCTTGAAACGCAACGAAATATCAATAAACAACGAACTGTTTTTTTGGGTAGTAAGATTTATCGTTCCCGAGTCACTCCGAACAAAATACCTAGAAGAGCTGCACATAGCTCACTCAGGGATCGTTAAGATGAAAGGAGCGGCGAGGAGACGAATTTGGTGGCCAAACATTGACTGCGACATTGAAAGCAAGTTCACGGGTGTCACCAGTGCCAAGAGGTCGCAGCAGCTCCTCCAGCAGATTTGAACCTGCCAGTCAGTGGTCCAGGGCCCACCTTGACTTCGCGAAGATCCGAGGTCAGGACGTGTTAGTTTTAGTGGATGCAGGGTCCAAGTGGATCGAGGCTTGTCCACTAGCCCCTGCGACAACAGAGAAGACACTTCGCCAGCTTTTCTCATGGTTCACGTGCTTCGGATTCCCAAGTCAAATTCACTCAGACAACGGCACGCAATTCTCAAGCGAGTTATTCAAATCTAGAGTGAAAGACTGGGGCATCAATTTGTCGTATTCTCCTCCCTATCACCCGCAGTCCAACGGACTAGCCGAACGCGCAGTGCGCATCGAAAAAAACCTTTGTGCTAAAAACAAGGAGTCGACACTAGAGGAGCTACTCTTCGCCTACCGTGCTCTTCCGCTAGAGGGAGGAAAGTCGCCATCAGAGCTCTTACTGGGTTGGAACATCAAAACACGGTTGGATGGTATGGTACCTGATCGGTCGGAAACTCCTCAAACTACTACTCAACTCAAGCTAGGCCGGGATCCAAGGTCTGGGTCCGATCATTCGCAACTCGAGGTCCTAATGGGTTGAAGGCAAAGTGCTGGAAAGCATAGGTACCTCAGTTCGCAAGGTGGCCATTACAGGAGGTTATGTCAAAGGCACCTCAACCAGCTTATAGCAAATAAAATTTAATTAATTGGGGTAATTAATTAGGGGGTAGTGTTGTGTATTATTAGTGACGTCATGTACGCTGTCGCTGCATGTAATCATGTGTTGGATCTTGTTCTTGTAAATAATAAATCAGTCTTCCTTATGTACTCATTGAGTGTAGTCATTTACCCCTTTTCTCTTCATCTTACACTCCCACGCACAGCGACGAGGCCCGGATACTAACCCAATTATATCCGCAGGTATAAACACATCAGTTTCTAAAGCGTCAAATAAAAAAAACTTCATTGATTTTCAATTTAACATCTATTTTATGAACTCTTTATATACAATTAGTTTTTTCTTTTTGTTGCATTTTAATTTTGAATATTTTTTCTGAGATATTATTTTATATAATATATATAGTTGTAGCTTTTGATTGATTGTATATTTTATATGTGATTTCAATTTGTTTTGACTTTAGCAAGGTTTTAATTTTACACTATAATGTTTAATTATATATACATATCTATATACAATAACTCTAATCGAATAAAGTCGTTTAAAAAAAATTTAAATCATTAATAATTTAATGGTATAATATTGTTTTTAATGCTTTCCATCACCAAAGACATTTATATAAAAATACGTGAGATTGAGTCCTTTTAAAATTGTTTAACTTAGTGCATTTGCCGTTTATTTAACATAGCAATATCATGGCTATCAAATGATATATTTAAAAAAAAATATCAGAAATGTAAGATAAATGAGATAAAGGAAATTTTTATTAAAATATTTGAAAAATCTTCTAAAAATATTAAGCTGAATTTACAGTTGCAATATTCATACCTGAATGTATATATATATATATATATTATATTGTACGAAAAATATTGAAAATAATATATGTATTTGAAATAAATATTTGTTTGCATATATTTTATTTCTTCCATCTTTCTCTAATATATGGAAACAAAAACATAAATATTTATTGTAGCAGAGAAATAAGTAATATTCAATACATCATACTATAGAGAAGATATGCATAGAATATCAATTCCTATTGAATTCCATTGTTGGAATTTCTTAGTGTGGATATGCATGTATAATTAATTTATTTAGATTATCTCTATACATCCCATTATTACAATATTATTTTATTATATTTTTATTTTATTGTGTCTGCTTTCCACGTTTCTTTCTTTTTTTCTTTTTGTTATAATAATTATTGTAAATAGTTCAAGTGGGAATGTGTTGGGATTGATGTGGGAGATGGATGGATCCCCTTACAAAATCAATAAATAAAGTCCTCTTTTATTAAGGTCCGTTCATGCCTTTAAATGGAAGAATTCCTTGGGAACTCTTCAATAGTTATATAATACAAACTATTAATGAAAACCAATATTAAAAATCGGTGCTCATACGTAAAAAAATATCTAAAGCCATTTTAAGGTAAAGTAGTACATTTGGATTATAATACGGTACGTCACCTCGCGTGGACGTTAGCTTACAAAGATGTTGTGATGTAATCTACAGTCATACTCAGCATGGAGTGAAAACTAACTCTAAGGATTTATTAAATATAAATCCATATATATTTGGCCCTTTCTTAATCCTAAGTGAAATATATAAATGGTCAACTCATTATAGATAGAGCAATTATAAAAAAGTCTGCTCATAATAAGGGATTGATGAAACACAACGGATTTCAGTCATCTAAAGAAAATTTTGAAACAATATTTTTGCTTCTACAACCAAAAGTTTTAGATTAATATTTTGTTTAAGTGTGTGTGTTTGTAATAAATACACAGCACTGCAAAGCAGCAAACTCAGAGCTTAAACTAAGAACATCTGAAATTGCCTTAATAACAGAGCCATACCTTTTTAACGGCTCGACAAAAAGCCTTTCTCTGAGAGGATATACAATCCATAGCCAACTTAGGTCAAAACCAAGGGCCTGCATTCGAACAGCAAATCATTTGAATGCATGGTTTATCCCTGAATTCTCTAACAGAGATATTTGTACCACATGTATCAAGATTGAGGAATCTCTAACATATATATGTGTGGCTTACCTTGATCAATTGTTACCTGTTGAAAATGAAACTTTGTTGAGACTCATAAGGCATTGTGATCTTAAGCAAAAACCACTTCTCATAGCCATGGACTCCAATTCACATAACTGTCTGTGGGAAGTAAACATATCGACACAAGAGGAGAGCTCTAGAGAACATATTTGATGAAAATAATCTGACAGTCATGAATGAAGGTAATGAGCCAACCTTTCTTACACAACGGGCTTCTTCAGTCATTGACATTACAATCATGAATCAGCATGCCTTTAAAAAGTGGACATCAAAGGATGGCATGTAGATCTTCGGCCATCAATGTCTGATCATAGGTATATAAATTTCAAATTCAGAAAATACAAACCTATCTCCGAAAAGTCAAGAAATTTCAGAAAAGTCAATTGGGATATATTTAGATCTCAAACCGAAAATGTGTCACTGCCTAAGTAATTCCCAATTCTATCGCCATAGATAAATGTGCAGAATCATTATATGATACAATAATGAAGGCACTCGACATTGCTTGCCCTTTAAGGAAAACAACAGCAACTAAGTCCGTGCCATGGTGGACAAAACATCTTGCAAGCCTTAGATATAACTCAATAAACTCGAGCCTAAGCGTCACTACAGCACACATAGAGAGGAGTACTTAAAAAAGAAAAACGAATATCGTACAGCACTCAGAAAAGAGAAGAAAGAGGCATGGAGGCATTTTGCAGTAAAGCTGCAAATGCTAAAGATATTGCAAAACTGATTAAAATACAAAAACCAATGGAAGACCCAATTGGACTACTGAAAAAAGACGATGGATATACGCAATCACCTGCTCAATCTTTATAGTACTTATGGAAACTCATTTCCCTGATAGTATAATAAATACGACCTATGATAGACCATTGGAAGAAAGAAGCTTTAACATTAACTATGTAGATAAAAATAAGGTCAAAGAATCATTCAATTCTTTTCAACCATTTAAAAGCTCAGGACCAGATGGGCTGAAACCAGTTGTACTACAGCAACTCGGTAAAAATTTAATATCTTACATCACAAACCTTTATGAAGTAATTCTCAACACTGGCTATACACCAAGGATCTGGAGAGAGATGAAAGTTACTTTTTTGCCGAAACGGGCAAAGATGACTACAGCTCAGCTAAGGCTTTTAGGCCAATCACTCTTTCGAACTACATTCTTAAAGGACTTGAGAGAATTGTACAATGGAAAGTGGGACGACGTTATCCCAAGACTTTATTCACAACATGCTTATTAGGGTAATAACTTTTTGACTTTTTTTCACAAAAATGATTACCTGTAGCACAAATGAATGAACTTTTGCTTATAATTGCCTAAAATGACCTTTATTTCATTGAACTAACAAAAAAGGTCACGCACAAATCACTTTGAAAAATTCACCCTTAACGTAAATAAGGGCTAAATTCGATAACGATAAGGAAACATTTACAAAGTGTCTTTAATGAATTAACCGGATTGAATAATCCGAAACCAGTTGAACACGATGTGCTGGCTGGTGGAAGCTTAAAGGGGACAAACCTCACGTGAGGTTTTATAATATTCTACCACTTTGCTTGACCGTCTACAGTGTTCTGAATTCTTCTATTTTATACATTCTGTTCCTAGGAGTATAGCTTAGTAAAGAACAGCATGCCGTTTAAAAAAAGTTCCTCTACCACAGAGAAGAACAAGGAAACCTGGAGAATGAACTTGGTCCAGTTCCAAGCACCATCAAGAAGAGGCAATGTGGCAATCCACGAAGAACCCCTGAGTGACCGGAGCCGCATGCCCCTGAAAAGCCACGTGATGGGACGTTTCAAATCCCTTGAATCCATCGCAAAAGAACGGAAAGAGAGGGTCGGTCTGATTGCTGTGGAACTGAAAGCTTTATGGAGGACGACATTGAACTTCCCGCCTGTATCAGATCAAGCCATCCGTGCAAAACTAGAAAAGCTCCTGCAAGAGTATGACCATTGCAGGAAAAAGCAAAACTTTGATTCATTGGATGAACTGTTCGATGTGACCAAGGTGAAAGGTCAATGGCTTTGCAAAGAGGATAAGAACCTCTACGAACTGCAAATGCAGAGCAAAGGCCAGGTCGGTTATTCTACTGGCAAACGTGCCAGTGCCCAGACCATCCACCCATCCAAGCGAAGGAATACATTGGATGTGGATGTGTCCAATTCAGCAACTGAGTCCAGTTCAGTAGCATTAGATTCTTCTGAAACAGGTACGGACTCATGTGACACTAGTGAAGACAGTTCTATGGAGGATGAGGCTGCACCATCAACAAGAACAAGGAAGTATAACCCCACTGGTGTTGCAAGGCGACTTGTTACAAGCTCAAAGCTATCGACCCATAAAGCAGCAAAGGTATGCCGTCAGCTTTCAGGTGAGGGCATCGAGATCCGGACCCCAAGTCAGCCAGGAATCCACAAAGCTCTCTACAGGAGAGCTGCTGAAGTGAAGCAGCACTTGGTTAGCACACTTCATCAGGAGAAGTGGAGCTTGCACTTCGATGGTAAAAAAATCAATGGCATTGAACACCAAGCAGTGGTCCTAAAAAATGAAGCAAAGGAAATCAAATTGACTGTGCTTCAATTGAAGGACGGTACAGCTGCAACCATTGCAAAAGGGCTCCAGGATGTCTTGCAGGAGTTCAACTTGTGGGGATCAATTTTGATGATAATTGCCGACACGACAAGCGTCAACACCGGGAAGAAGTCTGGTGTTGTCATTCGGCTGCAGCAAATGTTTGAAAAGAATGGGAGCCACAGACCCAAGTTTATCAGTTGTCAGCACCATGTGCTCGATCGCATCCTCCGTATTGTCATGGACGATGAGCTCCACGACTCAACCAAATCTCCAGATATTGAGTACTTCTTTGTGAAGGACTTGGTGCGCATGTATGACCAATTGAAGGCAGCTTTCATCAATGGGAAAGCTGAGATCAAAGAAACAGGCGGTTGGAGAGACGACATGAAATTTCTGTATCACCTTACTCGTGTCTTCCGACACTTCACTGAGAAAGATGAGGTCCCTTTTGTTAACTTTCAGCAGATTCCTAACATCAGCAATGCACGCTGGAACTCTCGTGCCATTCTAGCCCTCCTTGCATTCATTCTGATGCCTGAAACTCGAACCAGGCTGCGTAAAATCTGTTCATTTATTTCTTACCAATGGGCCGGCCATTGGTTTAGCAACCAATTGTTCCGCAATGAGGATTTCGAAGAACTATCATCTGCTCTGGATGGATACCCAAAAGGTCTCAAATGCTTAGAAACCCACTGGAAAAGAGATGAATCGCCCATCAATATTGCCCGAAGCAACCAATGCTGCGAGCGTGCGATCAAAGTTATGCAGGACTTGGACAAGTCCTGCCGCAACAAGGACAACCTCCCCCTGAGATTCGTCCTTTCCAATGACATTAATGTGACCAATTGCCATTGACCAATTGTTTTTTGTCCCTTTATACAGCTATACAATAGTATAAATATCATTCTTAAAAGTTTTTGTTTAAACTGGAATATATTTCATTTGACTTCAAGAACTGGCCAAAAAGCTCTTAATTAAATTATTTAAAAGTATATTGTGCGTGACGTTTTTTCATCAAATAAACTTAAAAAATAGATATTATTTAATCTTTCATAAAAGTTCATCATATGATGATACAGGAATATGAGGTTGTAAAAAAGTTATCACCCTAATGCTTATACTAAGGGATTATCAACTGAAACAGCCCTTTCACAAGTTACGGACTTAATCGAAAAATCAATTTTTCAAGACCACTGCACACTTGCAGTCAGTTTTGATTGCACAGGTGCGTTTGATTATGTACAATTTCACTCTGCAAACATAGCTATGTCACGGCTTGGAATTCCAGAAAGCATTCAATCTTGGTACTGTAACCTTCTTAAAACAAGAACAGTCAAAGCGGAATTAAAAGGGGAAAAAGTCAGCGTCAATCCAACACGTGGTAGTCCACAAGGAGGAGTTCTATCTCCAGTTATATGGAACTTAATCATGGACACTCTTTTGACTAAGTTTAAAAAAGGAGCCATCCATGTTGTAGGCTATGCGGATGACGTCCTTTTATTAATAAGTGGTAAAGACCCTGGTACACTTGTTTATAAAATGCAGGAAGCAATTAATATTGTTCTGGAATGGGGGAAAACAAATGGTCTCACATTCAACCCATCCAAATCTAATGCTATAGTCTTTTCAAAAGCATACAAATTAAGATCAAAATACTTTCCGCGACTATTTATGGCAGGAAAAGTAATTAAATATGCTACACAAATAAAGTACCTAGGCGTGGTTTTCGATCAAGGACTCACCTGGACTGAACATATAAAGAAAAAGCTGCCAAATGTTCTCGAATATGGAATATGGCAAAGGCTGTCATAGGTCAAAAATGGGGCTTAACTTCGGATAGGGTTCTCTGGCTCTATGAAGCAATGATTAGACCCATTATCACATATGCATGTCTAATATGGGGACACACTGTTACTGCAAAGAAAGTCGAAATAAGAAAATTGAACAATATTCAGCGAAAGGTACTTATGAGTATGACTCATACACTCCGATCAACACCAACATCAGGAATAGAGGCAGTATTGGGCATCACTCCATTGGATCTCTACATACAAGCACATGCAACAAAGTCAAGATGGAGAACAAAGTTCTTTCTCCGGGATACCTGGGATGGTGTGGGCAATCTTTCAAGGCGTCGTGGACATCGTTTCGTTAGTGATAAAATACTCCATCGACTTCAATTGAATGAAACTAGCGACTACATTACAGGCAATCGTATCTGGGTTGATAACTCTCATGTTGAAAACTCTGACATTATTATATACACAGACGGATCAAAAGACGATAAAGACAACACAGGAGCTGGATGGGCAATCACTAGAGGTGATATATCCTTTTATCAATCATATATATCTCTTAATAAGGAAGCATCAGTCTTCCAAGCTGAGGTAATTGCCATCACACAATCTGTTAAAGCTTTACTTGAACAAGACAAGCCATCTAAGAACGTGATTATTCGGTCAGATTCTCAATCAGCAATTGCTGCTATTCTAAACCCCTTTACAAAAAGTGCCACAGTTAAGCAATGCAAAGAAGTATTAAACAACGCAAAATCCAAAATAAATATACATCTTGATTGGTGTAAGGGCCATTCAGACATCTCAGGCAACGAATTTGCGGACTACCTTGCAAAGAAAGGAACGCAAAGTAAAAATCGCTTATGTGTTGGAGCACCACCAAGCTACATAAAGAAAGTGATAGATGGCTTCTTCTATGAAGTTTGGTGCAACAGATACAAAAAGGATCTTGGAATGAAACATACTCATAGGATGTTGAATATTCCAAAACCAAAGGTTGTCGAGCTTTCACGTCCCAACATTAAATTACTTGTTCAAGCCTACACAGGCCATGGACCATTTCTGGCCCATCTGAGCAAATGGAAAAACACAAATGCCATTTGTAATATATGCATGGAGGAGTCCCAAACCGCTGACCACCTAATCAACAGATGCCCATCGCTTTCATATGAGAGATACCAAGTCATGCAAGAGGAGGATGAAGATCTTCGTATGATTAAATTTATTAAATGTAAAAAGATGCAACAAATTATTGATTCTAACTTTAATTTAATTGCTTCATAAGTAGATTATAAAATAATTTATATAATGCAATGCTCAATATCCATTTTTGCTGTTGTAGCACATATACCCCTTTGTGTGGTCGTGTTCTTTTGCTGTATGTATGTATTTGCTTTTATCATTGTATAATTGTAGTATTTGTATGTACTATCGTAAGACAGCAATAAATTCTTAACTAACAAAAAAGTGTGTTTGTAATCGAGTATACTTTGCCATTGGGCATATTAGTTACATTTGTAACTATTTAAAATATATAAATAAACACATTTGCTTTGGGTCTTATGTAAATGTCTCATTTTTATTTATTTACATAATAAACGAACTGGTTTGAAAAAAAAACAAGTATAAAAAATGTTTAAAAGAAAAACTAAGAACCAATAAAATAAAATATGGCATGGACTATGTGGGCACGCTGCGTCCAATGACCTTAGCTGCGGGTCCTTGCAGAGTGAAGGGTCGTGGCCAACCTCAAAGCCTTATACATGTTCCACACCGATATTGCGTGGCATACAAAGGTAGCCGTCTCTCTTCCGAGCGGATACGCTCTGGAGTGGTGGACCTCATGGGCCTCCTTGGGGTGGGAAGACGAAGTCACCACTGGTTTCCTGGCACCGCAGCCACCATCGTTGGAGTAAAGGCATTATCTGGTCTCCAGGGCAACTGCCTTGGCGGCCACCTCGTTGAGGGAGGGAAGGCCTGCTCTCTCAAGGAGGTTTCCGACGTGGATGTGATCCCGTCTTTTATATCCAACAATGCCCCTGGTGGCGTCATTTATGGCGACCCGTATCGCTCTGTGTGCGGCATTTGGCCCCTTGCACTCATTATCGAGTCTAGGAATGTTCACAGCCGCTGCGTCGTAAGAGATTTTGCCAATTATCAATCCCTTGACCAGCTGCCGTAGGTATTTTCCTCTTGGTAAGTGCACGGCAAGCCTAGAGATGAGTGTAGCCCAATTTGCTGCTGCCTTAGCGATGCTGATGTTGTGAGGTACTTTTGTGAATCCACTATCAAATTTGACTCCAAGAAACTCTATTTCGTCAGACGGGTGCACCTTGACGCCCCCGACGTTGATGGTGAAGACCGCAACATCCTTTTTCTTGGCGTTGCCCCCGATCATGAGCTGGGTCTTGGTGGCGTTAAGGACGAGGCGAATCTGGAGAAGGCGTCTGCCTTGACTCCAAAAGGGACCCGACTCCCTCAAGAGAGTTACCAACAGCCCAGAGGAAGAAGTCGTCTGCATAGCCACTATTGTCTTCGTTGCCGGCCCCAACGCAGAGGTGACGGCTGCGACCAGGACAAGGTAGGGAATGGTCCCAGAATGGAGCCTTGTCTCACTCCGTCCTCGACTGGTAAGAGTTCAGATTCGGTGTCATTCCACACCACACGCTGGTACCCGCCAG
>CP045892.1:11618311-11655326 GCA_013387185.1 Caligus rogercresseyi
CATAGCTTGGGCTTCCCCCCCCCCCCCAAAAAAAAAAAAAAAAAGCAAAGTCTGTTATTATAAACAGACACGTATATACTAGATGTTAAATACTACGAGTAGAAAGGAAAAGGTAAGGTTAGAACGAAAAAAGTAATGTAGTAAAACCTATTTTCATAATCACTTGACCCAAGTTTGATTGCATAATTTTAACGCTATAATGCCTTTTTAATACAGTCGAATGCATTCTATCGAACCATATAATTAAAAAAATTATAATCACATTCAAACTTCGAGTGGAACAAAATAAAAAAAATACCACTTTCACAAAAGTAAGAAGTTTATTATATAACAAATATAATTTAATAGGAGGATATATCCATAAAAATTGAGAATATTTCTACTGAGCTAACATGCTCACATTGACTTTCATAAAATCAATTAATGTTCATAAGCTTACTTCAAACAATATTTGAAAAAATGGTCCAAAAAATAGTCCAAAAAAATGGCTTCGGTAAAATGAACCTGGGGCGTCATAATGTCCCAATTAGACACACAATTTTTTAAATCCTTAGATTATTAACATTGGTATATTGGAGATCTCATTCAAGGAACTCATCAATTAATCTTGAAACCATGTAAAAGATGATAAAGGTTTTTTAAAGGATAGTATTTCTATTCTCTAACACCCCCCCCCCCCCCCCCCCCAATAGCCACAGATGGAATTAAGTCTTAAGTTATATTGTCAAGGGTTTTTTAAAACTACTCATATTTCTTTTTTCAACCAATCAACATTTGCAAAAGGAGACCCCATAGATTATCCTCAGGCATAAGTGTTAAGGAGAGATGTTTGGTGGGGGGGGGGGGGGGCAGCATTTAATTTGCGTGAATTTAACAAAAACTGTTAGATCGGTGAAAAAATATCGAATGAAGAAAGCAATGTAGATTAATATTTTATTATAGTAATCACATACTATTCATTACATTATATATTTATTTGGGTATAATTCCAAATCCGATTGCTCTCATAATTTCATTTTTTTCAACTTAAATGCCCGAATACCTCAACCAATTTGCCCAAATTTGATAACTCACCCGATTTTTTTTGGGCAGTTGCCCCCTTGCTTCCCTGTCTCCTACGTGCCTATGCCTCAGCGCATCCTTGCTCTACAATCGGATTGGTCAGAAGTGGGTGACGTCATAAAACAAGTGTTTTTGAATATTATGACTAGTGCTGGTCAAATCTGGAGTAAAAAAAAGCTTTTAAAGCCCAAATATCTGGAAACAAAAAATACGGAATATGAAGAAAAATGATAAAATTACGAATAAATATGTTTTACAATTTAGAGATTTTTTAATTTATTTATGTACACATTTATTAAGGCTTTATACACTCTTTGTTCCTACAAAATAAATTGTATCAATTAGGATATTGAGTGGACTAATTAACCATAAAAATACATTAAAAACGAAATTTCAACACAAGAGTTGCAAGCTTACAGGAAGGGTTCTATTGGCGAATCAAGATGTCCCGTACATGGTCATCTGTCAGACTGGTCCGCTGACCCACCAATGCTTTCTTAAGTTTAGAAAGAAAAATATGCTCTTAGCAACAACATATAAAAATAAAATTATGTATAATGTAAAGAGGACGCACGTGGTACGCAAATATGAAAATGCCGCCTGCACTCGTTAAGAACAATAAAATGCACAAAGGTCGACTATCCACTTCTTCTCTACAATTGCCAATCAGCGAGGCTAAAAATGACTAAATGTGGTTCAAAAAGTAGAAAATAGCAAAATATGTAAATAAAACTAGAAAATATGCAAATCATGAAAAAACACGTGTTGGTTCCATATTTTTCTTTGCATATTTTTTGCCCAGCCCTAATGACTTACATCTCTATGGGCTTAAGTATAAAAACAGAAGAAAGGATTATATGATAATTTGAAATATAGATTGACTTCAATAATTATCGAATAAAGTGAATTATAATTCACTTTATTCTTAGAGTTTTCTATGTTTGTTCTAAAGTACATAGAGCATATGACGTAACAGTCATAGCTTCTTCTACATCTACTGTCTTGAAAACTAAAATACTCATAATTTCTTAATTTCAGTAAGTCTTAAGGATATGTCATTATAAATTTTGTCACTTAATCCTTAGAGATTTAAAATTTTTCTTCTAAAGTTCACAGATCATATAACGTTACAGCCATAGCTATTTTTACATCTACTGTTTAAAAAAACTATATTAATTCTGTTAACAAAGGCTGTGTGGCTTTGAATATATATTTATAAATACAAAGTAAAGCACTATTCGTCAACATCTTACAAAGGCTGTTATTATGTACTCATTTTTTTATGGAGGGAATCCATATTTCAGAATACCTATTTTAGCATATTTCCTACTATATTGTATAAAGACTTAGAGAAGATTGATTGGGCAATCAAAATGCTATACAATGAAATTAGATTAATAAATTAGGAAATAATTGAGAACACACTTTTATAAAAACCATTTTATTGTACCATATTTCAAGGAAACATCTAAATTCCCTTTATACTCTTTTGCATCTCTTTATGTAAAAATATCTATTTATAGCAAAACTGCCTTTTTTCATTTATTTAAACCAATATTATGGTTTTGCTGTAAAAATCAGAAATATAATACATAATCAAAAACTCATTAGGGCGAAGATAAATGGTCCTTAATATGAATTATTCATTTGATGTTTATATACATATATATATAAAACTTAAACCTGTTGAAATTGAAAAGTATCGCCTTTACACACATTTTGTTGTAGCAGAAGAATATTTTCCTGAAAAAACCTTGTTACTACAATATAAAACAATATAAACTTTTTAAATTATATCTAAAAAATAGACAGACACAAAGGTTCTAATTTTCATCCAAATTAGATTTCTACAATATTAGTATGTCCGTATTGAAATCCTTCATTTTCTCATTTTTGGTGTATATTTATAAATAAACTCATTAATTCACCAAACTTCACTTTCTCTTCAGATTTTGAATCCCCGCACTCACTCAAAAATGAAGAAAGTAAAAGTCCCTCTTTGCCTGTATAACCACACCAAAATAAATGGGGAGAAAAACAATGACAACAGAGTTCATTGAGCTCCAAAATATGCTAAGGATTAGGTTGAACAAAAAGTCCTGATCGTTATATGTCTGATCCTAACTGATATGGAAATATATTTGAGATCTTATCGTTTTATAAATATTAAAGGCTGACTGATGTCTCGGTTGGTCGATTAATCAACTTATCGGTAAAGGGAGCTCGATAGCCGTGCGTTTAAGGCGTGTCCAACTCTCAATGTTGGGGGGGCGCAGGTTCGAATCCGAGAGGGGATGGTCATTTTTGGTCACCTCATTGATAAGATCCTAGGTTCGATAGACTAATTATAACGCTATAATGCTATTTATATCCTATCGGATGCAATTCTATCGAACCATATAGGCAAAAAAAAAAAAAAAAAAGCTTATCGTATCGATGGTAGTTGCTGACGTATAAATATCGTGATTCTTGTGAAAAATCACTACATTTCAGGGCACTTAATAACAGTTAATATTTATAAAAATAAAAACTAACATAAATTAGATTGATAAGAAAAACAATTAGTGCGTAGGACTATGCAATCTTTTTCTGTCGTAAAAACCACATGGTTTGTATATATATAATTTAAGGATTTATTTATGTATTATCGAGCTTTTTATTAATCTTAGAAATTAGTTAACTACACATGTTATTATATTATATGGGATGGAGAAACTATCGGTCAAATAATCTGCTGTTGGCTATTTTGAAGAAAACCCTGTCCTTAATATATCGGCCCTTTAAATACACTATCGCTCGACCTCTAAACATAATTGTTTAAAGCAGATTTGTTCTCAGAGTACCCATTTTAACATTTTTTGGATGTTTATTATGTCATAAGCTTATCACAGTAGAGTATGTCTTTTTTTTAATGGACCCTGTGTCTACACTGCTACAGAACTTCTATTAACACGGGTTACGCAATTATTTATTGTATTCAGGGCGAAGGTGAAGTGAGGGGGCCGGAAAAACCGTTCCAGTAACATATTGACGTTAAATACGGCTTTCTGTTAAAAGTGAGGTCATTGTGGGAAAACATATATGCACGACAATAAATTAAACTTTAACTTAAAATAATCATATTTTTAAGATTATTTTCAATTATGGACATTATAAAATGTAAAATAATAGCAAGAACTTTAAAGCACTCTTTCTCTTATTATTTCCCCATCAAAGCGAATAATCCCATTAAACCAAGTTATACTACCTAGGCAACTAAATATATTTCTGGGCTAGCCAACTCTATGTGTTGACAAGTTTCAATCAGTAATTTTATTGTTCATTTTGACTTTTTTGTAGCATAATCGTATTGTGAATGATCTGACTTACGATCATCATTCGTATTGTTTACAATGATAAGAAAAAATTATTTGGAAAATAGTGGAATTATCTCATGCACATTTTGTATCATCATTTTTCAAACTTTCGACGTGGATTATCACGAATGCATATAACTTAGAATGTATGGAAATGGAGCACACCATAACGCTGTGAAAAGATTATTTCAATGAATTCAAGCTGACGGTCGCTCAAAGATGAACCCCAAACGTCCAAAAATAGCCGTTGTGCCAGAGGAAAATTGATGCCATGTGTGAAGTGATAATACATATAACATTATCAAAAGACAGAAGCGTTCCTGGGCATTTCTTTCATAGACAAAAAATAATGCATTAGCATCTGACCGTAAAAAAGGCTTGTTCTCTTTGGATATGTAATAGAATGTAGAAATTCACTGACGAAAGAATGTAGAAAAAGTTGTCTATTGGATACAAACGTATTTTATTTCTATATAGACCAAAATAAAAGACATGAAGAATGAATCATAAAATTTTATTAAGGACGCTGAGATAAATATCGAGCGTATCAAGAGTATTTCATTGGTAATTTCCAATGTTTACGAGTGGGAAAATATCGCGCAACTACAGATCTCTTGTAGCTGCAAAAAATTCTGCTTAATAAAATACAAATCCTTAACATCACTCACAATGCCGCATGTGATCCATAATATAGGACTCGTACTTATATAATAAAGGGAGTAATTATTATCTCTGCTCTTCGCCATCCCTCAGGGGGTAATAAAGAGAGACTTGGAGCTTCATAGAATAGAGTTTATTAGATGGAAGTCACAGAGGTACTGGTTATTATTATTTAACATGATAAATATACTAAAAGGTAGTATCTAGGTGCATTGTTATGATAGCTAAAAGTAAAAAAACCCTGGTAGGTGAGCGGTGACTAATGTACCTCAACTAAAAACGACGTAACTGGTCCATTGAAGGCTTCAAGATCGATCCAGATTTCCATAAACAGCGCAGCTAGATCCTTACTTGGCGTAAAGGCTAGCAGTCACATACGGATTGATGCTCTGCTCCACAAGGCCGGACTTCCATCCCTCAATGGAATATCGGTTCGGGCTGTGGCTATGGAAACCCCTGGAAATGCTTTGCAAGCCTGGATGGTAGCAGTGGCGATCAAAACACGGTAGGCAAGATCTTATTCGGTGCCCAAGGTGGGGTCAGATCTACTCGTTCTCGGACTGTCAGCCTCATCCGATCTCCTCTCCCTAATCAGTGGGCACATTTTTCACCAGTGCTGCAGCTATTTGGAACAGTAGCCCTAAACTTCGCAACGCCAAAACCATGAGGGAAGCATATGTAGTTGCCAAGTCTTTGGAAAAATGTGCCCCTATACAGGGTTCCCCGATGAAATTGGCGCGAAAACTCTTTCTCACAAAAAAAAAATCAATAACTATGTTATTAATAGAGATATTTACTTCAAATAAAGTGCATTTGAAAGGTGAGGATGTCGTCTATAGGATTATTCAAAATAATCTCCTCAGCGTCAATAACTTTCTGTATGCAGCTCCTGAAAGCGGCGCAGGCCCTCTTCAACATCTCCCTGTCCATGGACACCATCTACTTCTTGATGGAGGGGATGAGGGAGGCCTTCTTGTTGTGATCATTTCTATTATTCCGTCCTTTAAGATAGCCCCAGACAAAAAAGTCCATTGAATTAAGGTCTGGGCTACTGGGAGGCCACATCTCCTTCCTTGTTCTTGGGTGCAGGGGTTAAGATCTGACCCATTTGCATCCTATACGATCTGCAACGCAAATCTTCTTTCACAATTTTTTTATTTGTTGTTTCCCCAACCTCCAGCTCCTCAGCAATTTACAATAAATAGCGGGTGAGGTTTTCATCGATGAAGACCCCACAAAGTCCATGTCCCTGACCTTTCTTGTGGACAATTCCGGCCACTGGTACTGGTTTGTATGACTACCGGCCTCCTATCTATCTAAATTACAAAGTTATACAAATTTTAATTTCGCGCCAATTTCATCGGGGGACCCTGTATAATACTTACACAGACGATAGTGTTTTTTATTATATTTATTTATTTTATTTTGAATTTAAGGTTGTTTTTCTTTCTTCAAAAACCTTTTGCTTTTAATTATAAATTTATTTTTTAGTATTTGCTTCAATTTATATAGTTTTAAATATATTTCTACATTGTATTACTTATTTTTAATTCCTGACATCCCTGACTGGGAACCTCGAAGTGCTAGGATGTTTCTTGGGAAAAAATATTGACGATTACACACCTCAGATTTGAAACTTCCTATGAGAAACCCTGTCAATGATAAAAATATATTTGTTGGGTTAGTTAAGAGAAAAAATAAAAACGTCTTTACTATTATTTTACATAATTCTATATTTTATAATTCCTCTTTTAAAACTAAAATCAAAAGACTTCTTTACTACATTGGTTTTATTTTCAAGGAAGCTTGTAAAGTACTTACATACAATGAAAATCATCCATAATGTTAGTTCAATAGACCTGCTTAATATAAAAACTCATTCGTTGAATAAGAAATCTAATACTGTTTGAGATGAAAGCTTCTGATGTTTCATTGTATGACCATCAAGATAATAATGCTCTTTATATACAATCTATATGTTCTGTATTTATTTATGAATTCTATTGAGGCTTTAAAGGGGAAAACATCTATCATTCAAAGACTTCTAAATCCCTCATCGCTAAAAACAATATATTATAAAAAATTAAAAACCACGACAAGGTTAAAATATATTTGTTGGTTAGTTAACGAAGGAAATAAAAACATCTTTTGCTACTTATTTTTAGTAGTTTTATATTTTTTAATCTCTTTTTGAAACTAAAAACAGTAGATCTCATTATTTTCATTAGTTTTTATTCTCCAGGAGACTTGTAAATACTTACATACTATGAAAATAATTATATAATGCCAGTTTAATAGCATTCCTTAATATTCAAAACTCACTCATTGAATAATAAACCTAATACTGTTTGAGATGAAAGATTCTGATGTTTCGTTGTGTGGTCCATCAAGAAAACAATGAACTTTATTTACAATCTATACGTCAGCATCCATCGAAATATACAAAAGGTGTTTCATATATAATTTTGTTCCTCAAAGAATTCTTGCTCAATAGGTTTGAATTTCTTAGGAAAAATGTCCGGTTCGTTATTTTATCATACATATATAAAATATTTCGTTTGTCATAAAAAGTTATAATATATACAAAGTACTTCATAATATACTATCTATTCATTGTTTCAACCTAAAAATAGAGGTCTTTTTTATATCGACCTCGATTTCATTTTATATAATACGTTAATGCCTTGTAAGTTACACTTGGACTGATAAATCTTTTTGTCAAATTGGGAATTACTATTGCAATCAGTATAGAAACATATTATCGTGTACGACATTTCCGTTCTATTTATAATTTTTTCTTCTGAACCTTTCATAACTTGGCGACCCTAAGACCTGATAAATCTGGTCTTAAGGATAAATTAATCATTTTTATATGAATTTGATGATAAAGTTCAATGAGTGAAAATAGAATACCCTCTCTTTCGAGCCGCAAATATGCTCCTAACTAACTCCCGTCCATGTCATTAAAAATGCATATTCCGAGTTGTCGTGAGGAAGTGCAAGATATACATATTTTCTCATTACCGTTCTAAAACAACCTAATATATGCATTCTAAGAATTAAACGATCTAAGGGAGCGCGATAGCCGTGTGTGTTAATGCGTTTTCCTCTCTCAATGTTGGGGGCGCAGGTTCAAATCCCGAGAGGGGATTATCATTTTTGGTCTACCTCATTGATAAGATCCTAGATTCGAGTGACTAATTTTAATGCAATAATGTTTATTTATATCCAATCGGATGCAATTCTGTCGAATCATATAGGCAAAAAAGGCCAAAAAACTGCATTCTGAGAATTGAACAGTCTTTGATGATAATTCACGGTCCAGCTAAAACTGGCCTCCTATTGTATTGTTTTTAGCTCGCATTGTAAAGATTGTGACAAATCATATAATAATACACTACATGCATTTATAGATAACCCAGTTGTATCTATTCTACAAAATATTGGAATTGACATAAAGGAATAAGGCCGCCAACAAAGGCATAATTAGTGCTCTCTCTGGACTTTCCAAACGGAAAATATTCGCTCAAACGTCTCTAAGATAATTGATTTTGCGATATTATATGCTAAAGCATAAAAGGCGAATAAACTAACTTAACCCTTTATGTCCTGGAAAATTTTCACAATTTTTTCTTTGATTTTCATGAAACTGAAATGACTACTTTGAGATATAAAAATAGATTTTCAAAATTTGAGATTTCACAAATCAATAGTATAGCATTTATTAGCTGTTGCGTACACGCAACGCTAGGACAATAAACGACAAAAATTTCTTATTTCTTATTTATTTAGAACATACATATATTATACACTTATTCTATATACATACACAATACAGACATTTAACTATTCATTTTTCGTGGTAACTGTCAAAGCAGTTTACATAAACTCCAACATCGCAACGTTGAAATTAAGTGCTGATGATTCGTGACTTTCTACATCTCAGTCTTTTATTATTAGAGACGATAGTGATAAGATGGTTCATTCCATCGTATCGAATATGTTCGGTCTCACCTTTAGACAGTTGTCTTCCAGCTCCTTTAGGAGGGATTTCATAATTTTTTTAGGTAGGTCGAAACTAATTATCTTCGAAATTCCAAGTGAGCCTTGCCATCTCCTTTCCCATTTGACAGTTGCCATGCGTAGCTACTACGCCAGATACTGAACCTCTAGACTCCTTTTCCATTGCTTTGGAGTCTCTAAAGACAGTTTGATTGGGGAGACGATTTTTTTGTGTCCCAACTCCTTCGTAATCGTCGGGTTTTGAGTTCAACTAAAAGTGGTACAGACGTGAATAAATTATCGAAATACAAGGTTTAGGGAAATTTTCTCCACTGTTCATCGTATTTGTTCAAAAGGTTCAATACTGTTGTAGAACATTTTCCGAACTTTTTTTCCTCCTCTTCAACTCCACCAATTGATTTGCCTTGGTACAAATCAAAAGCTACGAGGTATTCTGATTTCGAACATTGCGACCCCTATATCCGAAGCGTATAGGTTTATTCATGATAGTCTGCTTGCACCCATGCTTCCCGAAGTATTGAATCATGGATTCATCATGCGAGATGGCATGTGTTGGTACAAAATTATCCATGAAGTTCTTCTGCAGATGTTTTACTAAGGGGCGTACCTTGTCTTTGGGATCTATGCAATTGTTGGAGATGAAGTGGATATAATGCATAATATCTTCAAACGTGTTCCTTCTCATTGAATTATAGATGCGTGGTTCTTCAAGTCATCGCCATTTGCCCAGTAATGTCGTTTACTTGGTAGTGGATTGTATTCAGAACAGATCAGAATCGCCAGAAAAACTTTCATTTCTTCTTTCGAAACTGTGAGTGACAGTGCGTTCTTTTCGTGGGCATATATATTTGTCTGTTCTACTAATAAAGATATCAATTGATCATCAAAAAATAGTTCGAATAACTGCTCAGGAGTTAGATTTGCAAATTGTGTGTAGTTTTCTTCAGGAAACAAATTCTTGCTACTCTAAATGAACATGTTTTTTTCTTTACGGGTGTATGTAGACTTATTCTCATATTCACAGTCGGAGTCTGTGCCTAATACTCTATAACCCTTTCCAATGTGAGCCGGAGCTCTTAGTTGGGGGCCCGATAAATTGAATTGGCGTTTCGATCGTTTTCATCATTGGAATCCTCATCAGTTACTATATGACCATCAGGAGGTTCAGTAAAAACATCATAGTCCTGATTATCTTCCAAATCTTCGATCAAATCCACAATTTCATTCAAGCATAGCCCTCTGTAAAAACAAAACATATTATCCTAGCGTTGCTAAAGAAGGGAGAGAAGTGAGGCAAAATACTCCTTCCTTCTCTTTCTCTTTCTATCCAGGTAACACTAACAGCCTTACCAAATGGTAATCGTATATTCTCATATCAAAAAATCAATTTTTGGGGGAGAGTACGTATTTGCTTATATCTCTTAAAGTATAGCGATTTTTAGAACACCAAACATATCAAATGAAAGCTTGGTTAACCAGCTTTAATATTTTGGTATACTAAATCATGTCAATTTAATAAGTAGAGAGTTATATGTACATTAAAAAAGCCTATTTCGCGTACAAAATGACGCATATAATGGATTATGTATGCGTCAAAGACAAAGTAAAATTTTTAGAGGATACCTTGACGCAAATCTAAGAAACAATTTTTTTTTTCATAATCGATTTCTTATAGGTCAATACAGGCTCTGAATCATATGATGTAAACTCAGATTGTACTAAATTCTGAACTGATAGAATGCAACCAAGGTCATTTTTGGATTTATCATCTAAAGGTTTACTAAGCTTAAAAGTACTATTTTACTCTGAAGCGAACAAGTCATCTTCTACAGGCGAGTGAAGTTAATTGATACAAAAAAGCTATGAAATATGCTAACAATACACACTCCATTTTTTCTTTGTTTTTACTGAAAACTTTGTTTTATTAAAAAACATCAAATATACGTCTGGTAGTAAATTATATTTCCTTTAAATTAATAATTATTATTGAAGTCTGTAACGTCCACCATTTTGAAGAAATTTGCGGAAAACTATATTTTTACTAAATTTTTAAAACTTTGACCTCGTTGCGCGACCTCGTAATGTTGACCGATTTTGTTCAAACTTTGTATGTCGTCTTCTTTTATCACCAAGAAACAGAATATCCACAATGTTGCTAACATTTCGAACATTTGAAAAATAAGAACAACCCTAGTGTAGACTTATTCTCATATTCACAGTCGTGCTCTATGCCCCTTGCCAATGTGAGCCGAGCTCTTAGTTGAGGGCCCGATAAATTGATCAAAGAATTGGTGTTTCGATCGTTTTCATCATTGGAATCCTCATCAGTTACTATATGAGCATCAAGAGGTTCAGTAAATACATCATAGTCCTGATTATCTTCCAAATCTTCGATCAAATCCACAGTTTCATTCAAGCATAGCCCTCTATATATTATCCTAGCGTTGCGTTCACGTGACACGAAAAAAACATCAATATTTTTTTACTAGCAAGTTCAAAATCGTAATAAAAGGCATAAATAGTTTCAAAATATTCCCAGTAATATAATATTTGATAACATTCTTGTCAAAAATAATTTTAATTAGATATTAAGAGTTATTTCTGCCGAGCCTACATTATGCTGTACAGAGAAACTGATAAACGTGATTTTACACCCACAACACTGCACCACAAATGAAAATAAGACGTGATAACTTGCATTAGCGTTATATGAGCACGTCTGAACCAGTTGAGACCTGTCTGTCATCAATAATGGGATGTAAAGTAAAACGAATGTACTTTTACGACACTCTAATTTGCCCTCATTCTTTCTGAGGGATTCCAAACATTAGAAACGTTGAACTTTTTGACTCTTCTTCGCACTACTACAACTCAAACATGTGCTGAGTCGGTCATTGGCTTACTTCCTGGAAAAGGTCATCTCACCCATTTACTCCCCTCTCCTAGCATCTCATCTCAGCTTTCATTTACTCCCGACCCTGAGAAGCATGAGTTCTATCTCTTGATCGATTTCTTTCCTGGTATTGAACTGGAAGTAATAAAAAGTCGCAGCACTAGAGGCGGCCAACTACATCCTTTAAGTTCTAGACGTCCCTCAAGTCGGCCTTGTACCAGCTAAAAGTTTTGCTGAAAGCCCGAACCTTTGAAATTGCTTGAGGTAGGAGTCAAAGAGTCTTGGGGATGTACTTGAGCTCCCTAAGCACCTCAAGAATCCCTTAAGTTGACTCCAGACGGACTCGATGGTTCGGTCACGAAGAGGAGGGACGGGGAGCTCTCTAACGAAGACGAGGGATGGGAAGCTCTCTAACGAAGTCCGACGAGGGGTAGGACTCCATTCACGAAGAGGAGGGACGGGGAGCTCTCTAACGAAGACGAGGGATGGGAAGCTCTCTAACGAAGTCCGACGAGGGGTAGGACTCCATTCACGAAGAGGAGGGACAGGGGAGCTCTCTAACGAAGACGAGGGACGGGGAGCTCTCTAACGAAGCCCGACGAGGGGTAGGACTCCATTCACGAAGAGGAGGCACGGGGAGCTCTCTAACGAAGACGAGGGATGGGAAGCTCTCTAACGAAGTCCGACGAGGGGTAGGGCTCCATTCACGAAGAGGAGGGACGGGGAGCTCTCTAACGAAGTTGAGGGAAGGAACTCCTTTGACTGACGAAGACCGACGAGGGGTAGGACTTTACTCACGAAGTCGAGGTGAGGGGAATGCATCTTTTTTTTTTTTTTTTTTGTATTTCAAATACAATTAACTAAGACGTTGATTTAAACATTTATAAAAATACAATAAGAATAATGCAGTCGTAGGTATTAAACATAAGAAAGGTTAAGAATAAAGGTGCTTAAGTAATATTTAAAATGAGGATATAATAATAATAAAAGATGAAAAACAAATAACAGAAGAAGGCGTCAAGAGAGTAACATGAGGCGTGAGGCTCTATTTGTAAACAAACATCTCCTCCACCGGAACCAGCACTACTGATGAACAATTGGGACGCCGTCGAAGATCTCCAAGCTTCTTCTTACCACGCAATCAATCCCCAAGGGAAGAGGAGCTCCCTTAACTCTAGCGGCATAAAGGATCCCCTGGACAGTTGAGATGATGTATATCTTAATGGGAGGGAGGGAAGGAGGAGACTCGTTTCTTGGTGTCCAAGGCATTTATCCCAGAGTCCCGGGAAGATAGAAGGAGGGATGGAGGAAGGAAGGGATCGAGGGATCTCCAACAAGTTTGAAGTCTAGGCCAGAATGCTTTCATGACACCCAAAAAAATAGATTCCCAACTATTATTTCACGATTGTTGATGGTGATGTCACTCTTGACTCTCTCTCCCCCCTCATGTTTATGAATGTGTATATAAGGCGTGCGTTTTAAGCCGTGTAAAATTTGTTCCTGTGAAAATAGCTCTATCGCTGTCCATGAGCACAGTTGTATCATCAGTCCAAAATATTTTTTTATAAAGTAAAAAAATTAGATTCATGGTCCGTACTTGAAAAAGGATTATTGTTTAGTACCCTATAAAAAAATGATTTTGAGATTTGAATAAAGTCTATGAATACATACTTTTTTAATGTGATTGGTTAAAAAAAGAAGTGATGAAAAGATTAACGTTTAATGAAGTCTTGAAATTTAGGAAATGTTGTAATACTTAATTGCCTTAGTTAAACAATTTACAAATAACAAAAAAAAGTCACAACAGAAGAAACCACGGTTTAGTAGGTTTTGGAGAGGACAATTAGTTATAATGTAAATTTTTTCTAGAAAATAGAAACAAATGAAAATTGATTCATGTCCTCTTTAAATAAATAGTTCATTTTTCCTCTTTCATGGAGCTAGAGATAAATGATGAACGACACCATTTTTTTTAATGGTTAAGATGTTATTTATTAGCTAAAATCCATACAGTGTAAAAATATAAGAATATACTAGGAAGGAATAAACTTAATTTAATCTCCGGCTCATGTCCATGACGTCGCAGATGATTGGGAATTTTTATTGAGAGGGCTGAATAACGAGCCATTGCCCCAATCATAATTGCCCTAAGGTCTTCGATTCGAATTTAAGAGTTATTTGTCAGTCTCTTCGCAATTAATGATTTCATGTTGAGGAGTGCAAATTCAACAGCCTTTTGATGAGGAGAGATCTTCTTTCCTCTTCTGAATGCTCCAAAAAGAATTGTAGCTCTAACCACGTTCGAATCTAAGTCCATATTTCCACAAATGTTTAGATGAGTAAAGTGCTTGATCGTCTTCAGTAGAGGACAATCCACGAAGGCGTGTAATATATTATTAAATAAAAACCGCAGTTACTGCAAGGAAAATAAAATTTGATGAGGTCTGCTGAGATTTGGAATTGAGCCGTGAATTTGGACCCGTCATCGATTCCATAGGTTGAATTAAAAAATTCTTTTTTCCCATGACGAAGGAAGACTTAGAAGATTTAAAAACTTTCCCGCTATTATGCGTACTTCATTCAATCTTTGCTTGTCAATATCAGTTTTGAAAACCACAGTATATAAGGGCATAAGGTTTTTACAGATCTCTGAAGTAGAAACCGAAACCTTCCTCCACCAAAGTGGAATCCGATCTCAGGTCATGAAAAGTAAAAATTCCATTCAACAGAGCGGTTTGTTCTGAACGAGAGGGGTCCCCAAATCTATTAATAAAAGGTTTGACATTTCGATTTTGGTGTATTATGTCTACCGAAGTGAACTTTGACATTTCGATTTGGTGTATTATGTCTACCGAAGTGAACGATAACTTTTTGATAAACTACAACATCCAAACATCAGACTTTATTTTAAATGTTATAAAATCACAATCTTGTTACTAACCAAACAGTACAGTTCATTTTTAAATAATTAAAGTAATTAAAAAATATTTACTCATAACTCTATATTTCGCCATTCAAATTTAAAATTTGTAGTATTTTCTTTATGAATGAAACATCTTTGCAAATGCTCTCAGATGTAGATGCCGCACTAGAGATGGAGATTCCGCAGAGTCGTTCACTCTCCTAGTAGATATCACGATCGTATCCTCTCCCATGAGAGACTACGAGCGTGATCTATAACAGAAGAATTTAACGACTCTGCTAGAAGAGACCGGGGGTGTTATCTCCATAGAGATATAAATATATAGAGAGCTTATTCCTTTCCAAAAGCAGAGAAACATTGTTAAGCTGTATTCTGTGTCCAAAATAACAAAGTAATTTTTACTACGTCATCGTAAACTGATCATAGAGATAGAAAGAATTATATTGTACACAAAAACGTATTCCTCTGAAGAATCCAATTAGCCTTCTATGTCTTTATATCTCTCTGGTTATCTCTTATGGGAAGGATGGCGACTTAAATATGGAGGTTGTATGGCAATGTTATTCAAACTATTTTTATCATGTCTTATTTTTTTATGAGATGAGTATCAAATTATTATTCTATATGTCGGTGATTTAGAAGCAATTTTAATGAAACATTGCATCGCATTTGCTTCCTTGAATACAAAAAATGAAATAATTACCATAAGAATAACGAGTAAAAATCAAAAATGAAATAGTTTGTTCAACATAGTAAAATATTATCTCCATATTTAAGTCATCATCTCTCCTAGAAGAGATAAGGATCGTAATCTTTACCAGGAGAGTCAACGATTCTAATGGATCTCCATCTCTGCTGCGACAAAGACGAATGTTTAAAATTATTATCATTTGATGGCATGATGTTTATTACCTTCGCCGAAGGAGGTATTGTTTTCACTGGCGTTGGTTTGTTTGTTGGTTGGTTTGTTTGTCAGGAGGATAACTCAAAAAGTGCGGAACGGATTCGGATGAAACTTTGTGGAGTTGTTGGAATGCCAAAGGAACAAGTGATTAAATTTTGGCATCTCGGAGTGATTCTTTAAGATGCAAAATGAGCTAAATACTAATAAATATTTCAAGTTAGCCTACTCTGCCAATAGATGTAGCTGTGCTGTGCTCTCAAGAGGAGAGCACAGCACAGCGACATATATTGGCAATGACAAAAAGACCAAGTGATTCATTTGGTGGGGATCGGCGGAGTTTGCACTCTCTGAGTCCTCTAGCTTATATATATATTGGAAACAGAGGAGCCACAATCAAAAAAATATTAACATTTCGTAATATATCTTTAATATGTATTTGTCAATGCCATCATATTGAACTTCATTATGTACCTAGGAGACATGCGAGGACCAGTGATCAATAAAGTTCAATATGCAATTGTTGACAACAATAAAACATTGAAGAAAAACTTGGAAATTATGTATGCAAAATTTCAAAGATAATTAATAATTGTATTTCTCTTTCTGACCCATATAATAATTGGCGAAATAAAGGCTCATTAAAAGTAGGAAGCAATAATATTGTAGATACCAACTGATATGTTCTGTGAATGAAAGTCAGCAAATCCACGTTAATTTATGATAAAATTTATTGAATATGAAAATTATTCAAGCTAATCAAACAACAAAAAGGGGGAGTGAATCGTTGTTATTATTTGAGTAGACAAAGTTAAGCATAAATACCAAAAAGAGAGCAATCACTAAAGACATTCTATAGAAATAAGTATAAAAGTATCTTTTAAGTCATAAATGTATGATGATATCCTTGACATTTAATGTTGATTTCTCCTTTTTTGCTACAAAGACTACATAAATTTTAAACTTAAAAAATAAGCCGTACTAATGTTTAAAAGTTCCTTCCTAACTTTCAAGGTGATAACACGTCATTCACGCCCTCCTAGAAAATAATATTTTCTAGAAGTTACAAGTGATTTCTGGCCTTTTATGGCACTAAAAAGTGTTGTGAATGTTACCAACGTCCTTCATAAGGTCAAAGCTTGTCTTCAGCTGCTCCAATCCTGGACTTCCGTCGATTGAAAGCTCTTTTTGGCCCTCCAGTTAAGGATACGCCATCTTGTAATTATTCTCCTTGAGATGAACATTTCATCATAAAATCAAGCGGAACATTACATTATTTATATTCGCCCAACCTCGATTTATTTCATTAATTGAAGCCTTCTTTTACGTGAAGATGATTGAGGAAAGAAATTCAAGGACCTCAAACAAGCAAGCTTTGCTCTTGCCTGAAAATAAAGAAAATGCCGGTGACCTGAAATGGACAACGGTGAATTACAAGAGGTTACGAGCCCATCCTAAAAATAATACATCAAAAGGACCTGAAGACAAAATAAAACTAGTGTTCAACCCCATATCACTAGTAAACATAATAATATGAAAAGACAGAGGGAAGGCAATTCGAATGAAACGCCTCCTTCTAAAAGACACCAAAAGCAGGAGGCTTTGCAATCAGAAGCTCCTAATACAAAACCGAAAAAAAGGTTTCTTTATGCAGAAATTGCTAAAGAAGCCACAGAGATTGTCATCGTCAGGAAAAATGGTGACCATATTTCCATGATCGACTGGAACAAAACAATAAAAGTACTTGACACCGACTATGTTGGTCGATTGAGCGGGACAGCTGGGCAATTCGTGCCTTGCTACGAAGGCCGTCGCTATACAAATCAACAAGCAGTGATTTATGTAAGTGACAAAACCTCAAGCCAGCACGTCCGAAAAGTTATTTTGGAAAAGACACATCTCTTGCCAGTCTCATGGGAAGAACTGGAGAAAATTAGAGAGGAAAAAAATTGTAAGACCCTTACTGGCTTCATAAGAGGAGTCACAGGGGACATGGTTGATGAAATACTCGCCAAGGTCATTGCATATCAATGCAATGTTAATAAGATCCGAGGCAAAGTTGATGTCATCAAATCTGACATCACACAGCTCGGAAAAGTGTTATATATTAAAGTTGACAAAGAGGCATTTGAAAGCCTAAAATCAATCAACTTTACAATAAGTATTGCTTCCGCTGGTAAAGTTCGCTTTCAAGACCCTCGGAAAGCACCGACTATCCAGAAAGCGGAAGAAGAACATGAGGAAGACATGTCTGTAAAAGACCCGAACCACGAGGAAACAGTGGGTAAAATAAACTACAAAAAACCCTCAACTAAAAACGTCGAGTTTGTCAACGTCATTCAACCGAAGCCCCAGCAAGTGACCAAGTTTAGTGGAGATACTACTGAGGATTGCGCCACAGATGAATTGGGCAAACAACATGAAATTTTCCAAGGAGCTACTCAAGTGCCAGTTGGCTCCGGGGAATATCCTTCAAATCAATTTACAGACGATGTAGAAGATTATTTAAAAACTAAACACCATAAGAAAAAATCCAAGCCAAGGAAACAATCTACAATAGATATGTTTTTCAACAGGGTTGCTGATGACCTAAAGAAGAAAAACAAAAAGTTATAATAATTCATCAGCTTATAAGTTCATTTTATCTATAAATTTTATATTTATTTCAGTTGCTTGAATATTTAAGAAGGAACTCCACATTACTGTTGTAGCACATATACCCCTTTGTGTGGTCGCGCTCTTTATTTTATGCATTTATTGTACAATTATATTATGTCTTTGTAATATTATATGTATATATGTATGTATACGGTATACAGTAATAAACCTTTAAACTATTAAAAAAAAAATGTTTAAAAAGAAATTTAACTATCCGAAATAGCATCAATAATCTATCATACTTACGGGTTTTATTAGAGAAATAAATAAAAATCTTGGGTTCATTCAAATATGCCTTTATTTCAGGGAGTAATTGACTTTATATATACATATATTTACCTACATATATAAGGGGGCATTATAGAAACCTAATATTAGGATATCAAACTTTCACCCCCGCAAAAGTTGCGTCATAAGAAACTAAATGATCGTAAAAATAGATTTGATATTGCCCCCCCCCCAAATTGCGTTCAAAAGTTTCGTTATGAAGCAAAACTTTTGCTATAACTTAATTTGCAAACAAATTATTTAACAAAATTTAAATCTGATGAATTTATGACTTTCTTATTGCTTCAAATTCTTGTCAAATAATATTTATTGCAAATAAATGAACATGAGTGGTGAAGCATCAGCCATTTTTTAATAACATATTTATATATAATTGTTTTTAAATTGATTTTTAATTACTTTATAACTTAAAAGTGGCGGGCCACTTGGCGTGCGACGCCAGTCTAAACTTCGTACCAGAGCTAGGTTTTAAAGTATGAACGAGCCCAAATCTGCGTCATTGTTGGAATGGTCACCGGTCATATCGGCCTCAACAGCATCTTTACATGATGGGAAAGCCCATACCCCCAATCGGTCGATTCTGCGAGGGGAAGAAGAAACTCCGTATCATCGTATTTTGGCTGTCCGCCATTAAGGCAAAAAAAAATGATGCCACTTGAGGGAGAGATCGGGGAACAACGTTTATCCCTCGAGGATTTCATCAAAAAAAAAAATACTTAAAAATATATTAACTAATATCTATTAATAAAGATAGCTTCCAGAAAATATCACTACGGCTGATACCGGATTAAGTTCCGGTGAGGTGGGTTCAATCTAGGAGCTAAACAAACAAACAACTTTATAACTTGAGTAAAAGTTTAATAATCAATACGGGAACGTTCTTGTTTCCATGGCAGCGATTTACTTCTCCAATATTGGTATCCGCAATATCGAGAACGGTTCGTGGAACTACACTTTCTTATCGTGTTATAATTTTTTTTCTAACTAAATGTAGTATCTCTAAATGTATTGTTAATACATAATTCTATTTAATTAATTTGTGTATATCATTATTATAAGTGTTTTGGGTTTTGAGAGTCTAGCATTAAAAAGTTTCATATCAGAAACCACAATTCCTGCACAAAAATGGCAATATGACATGGTTTGCTATATATAAGGTATTTTACAATTTTTCAGTATTATAACTATTTAATTGTTGACTACTATTGTTGAACAACAATATAGATATTTGATATGATTCTGCTCAGAGTAGGGTCAGCCCTTCAATATATCACAAAACCTCCTTTTCTTGATATATTCATAATCATGAAATCCTCTGTGTTTTTTTAAAGGTCTATTTCAATTTTAACTGGGTATACAAAGTAATAAAGGTGGTAGAATTGTGTAAAAAAATACATAAATAAACATTATAGTTTAAAATTACATAGACTACCTGCCAAAAGACCTAGCTGCAATAAGGACAGATCAAGGTGTTAAAACAAGCTTCATAATATAAGTACTAAATAATGTTGACAAGTTATAAAACAAAATATAACATAAGATATAACTTAACACACGCTCAAGCTCATGACAGAAAGAGACAAAGCCACAGGTAGTGAATACCGGCGAATTCGCAACTAAGTCTCATCCATGGCAAAACGCGATAGGGTGCGGGTGAATGTCAACAAGCTACACAAGAGCCGCAATGATCCCAAGGTCCTCTGGCGCATCGCAAGTGAGGCTATCGACAAGTCAAGTGCTCCTTCCCCGCTTCTATCGAGGTGAGTTAAACAGTTAAACTGCGATGAATGAATTTTACATTGACAAAGTAAAAAAACTCCAGGAAGGCCTTCCTCCCTCGCAGCCCCCTTCGTCGTCGAGGCCCAAGTCGTCGGTGCCGTTCTCCTTCTCATTTGCAGGGGCCGGAAAGATTGCAAAGGTCATCAAAGGGATGAGGGCAACTGAGGCCCTGGGTGTCGACGGGATACCCGTCTCCGTTCTAAAGAAAGGCATCGAAGTGCTTGCCGGACCAATCGCTCATCTAGTGAATCGATCGCTGGCCTCAGGAACCATTCCGACCGCACTCAAGATGTCGAATGTGCTACCCGTTTTCAAGGGCAAGGGCAGTTCCACGGCTGACCCCGCATCGTACAGGCCAATCTGAATCCTCCCGGCTCTCTCCAAGGTCCTGGAGACCCTTGTAAAATCCAACCTCGAAGACCACTTGGCCAAGACGGAGGCTCTTCCAAACACCAAGTTTGGATTCAGGAAATGCCGCTCAACCACGGCCGCGCTGGCCACCGCACATGCAAAGGTCCTCGGATTTGACCTTTCTGCTGCCTTTGACACCGTTAACCAGCTGCAGCTTTTACCAAAGCTGGGGAAGCTTAGGATTGCTGGCACACAGTTTAAGTGGTTCCATTCATATCTCACTGGCGGGTACCAGCGTGTGGTGTGGAATGACACCGAATCTGAACTCTTACCAGTCGAGGACGGAGTGAGACAAGGCTCCATTCTGGGACCCATTCCCTACCTTGTCCTGGTCGCAGACGTCACCTCCTGCGTTGGGGCCGGCAACGAAGACAATAGTGGCTATGCAGACGACTTCTTCCTCTGGGCTGTTGGTAACTCTCTTGAGGGAGTCGGGTCCCTTTTGGAGTCAAGGCAGACGCCTTCTCCAGATTCGCCTCGTCCTTAACGCCACCAAGACCCAGCTCATGATCGGGGGCAACGCCAAGAAAAAGGATGTTGCGGTCTTCACCATCAACGTCGGGGGCGTCAAGGTGCACCCGTCTGACGAAATAGAGTTTCTTGGAGTCAAATTTGATAGTGGATTCACAAAAGTACCTCACAACATCAGCATCGCTAAGGCAGCAGCAAATTGGGCTACACTCATCTCTAGGCTTGCCGTGCACTTACCAAGAGGAAAATACCTACGGCAGCTGGTCAAGGGATTGATAATTGGCAAAATCTCTTACGACGCAGCGGCTGTGAACATTCCTAGACTCGATAATGAGTGCAAGGGGCCAAATGCCGCACACAGAGCGATACGGGTCGCCATAAATGACGCCACCAGGGGCATTGTTGGATATAAAAGACGGGATCACATCCACGTCGGAAACCTCCTTGAGAGAGCAGGCCTTCCCTCCCTCAACGAGGTGGCCGCCAAGGCAGTTGCCCTGGAGACCAGATAATGCCTTTACTCCAACGATGGTGGCTGCGGTGCCAGGAACCCAGTTGGTGACTTCGTCTTCCCCACCCCAAGGAGGCCCATGAGGTCCACCACTCCAGTAGCGTATCCGCTCGGAAGAGAGACGGCTACCTTTGTATGCCACGCAATATCGGTGTGGAACATGTATAAGGCTTTGAGGTTGGCCACGACCCTTCACTCTGCAAGGACCCGCAGCTAAGGTCATTGGACGCAGCGTGCCCACATAGTCCATGCATATTTTATTTTATTGGTTCTTAGTTTTTCTTTTAAACATTTTTTATACTTGTTTTTTTTTTCAAACCAGTTCGTTTATTATGTAAATAAATAAAAATGAGACATTTACATAAGACCCAAAGCAAATGTGTTATTTATATATTTTAAACTAGTTACAAATGTAACTAATATGCCCAATGGCAAAGTATACTCGATTACAAACACACTTTTTTGTTAGTTAAGAATTTATTGCTGTCTTACGATAGTACATACAAATACTACAATTATACAATGATAAAAGCAAATACATACATACAGCAAAAGAACACGACCACACAAAGGGGTATATGTGCTACAACAGCAAAAATGGATATTGAGCATTGCATTATATAAATTATTTTATAATCTACTTATGAAGCAATTAAATTAAAGTTAGAATCAATAATTTGTTGCATCTTTTTACATTTAATAAATTTAATCATACGAAGATCTTCATCCTCCTCTTGCATGACTTGGTATCTCTCATATGAAAGCGATGGGCATCTGTTGATTAGGTGGTCAGCGGTTTGGGACTCCTCCATGCATATATTACAAATGGCATTTGTGTTTTTCCATTTGCTCAGATGGGCCAGAAATGGTCCATGGCCTGTGTAGGCTTGAACAAGTAATTTAATGTTGGGACGTGAAAGCTCGACAACCTTTGGTTTTGGAATATTCAACATCCTATGAGTATGTTTCATTCCAAGATCCTTTTTGTATCTGTTGCACCAAACTTCATAGAAGAAGCCATCTATCACTTTCTTTATGTAGCTTGGTGGTGCTCCAACACATAAGCGATTTTTACTTTGCGTTCCTTTCTTTGCAAGGTAGTCCGCAAATTCGTTGCCTGAGATGTCTGAATGGCCCTTACACCAATCAAGATGTATATTTATTTTGGATTTTGCGTTGTTTAATACTTCTTTGCATTGCTTAACTGTGGCACTTTTTGTAAAGCGGTTTAGAATAGCAGCAATTGCTGATTGAGAATCTGACCGAATAATCACGTTCTTAGATGGCTTGTCTTGTTCAAGTAAAGCTTTAACAGATTGTGTGATGGCAATTACCTCAGCTTGGAAGACTGATGCTTCCTTATTAAGAGATATATATGATTGATAAAAGGATATATCACCTCTAGTGATTGCCCATCCAGCTCCTGTGTTGTCTTTATCGTCTTTTGATCCGTCTGTGTATATAATAATGTCAGAGTTTTCAACATGAGAGTTATCAACCCAGATACGATTGCCTGTAATGTAGTCGCTAGTTTCATTCAATTGAAGTCGATGGAGTATTTTATCACTAACGAAACGATGTCCACGACGCCTTGAAAGATTGCCCACACCATCCCAGGTATCCCGGAGAAAGAACTTTGTTATCCATCTTGACTTTGTTGCATGTGCTTGTATGTAGAGATCCAATGGAGTGATGCCCAATACTGCCTCTATTCCTGATGTTGGTGTTGATCGGAGTGTATGAGTCATACTCATAAGTACCTTTCGCTGAATATTGTTCAATTTTCTTATTTCGACTTTCTTTGCAGTAACAGTGTGTCCCCATATTAGACATGCATATGTGATAATGGGTCTAATCATTGCTTCATAGAGCCAGAGAACCCTATCCGAAGTTAAGCCCCATTTTTGACCTATGACAGCCTTTGCCATATTCCATATTCGAGAACATTTGGCAGCTTTTTCTTTTATATCTTCAGTCCAGGTGAGTCCTTGATCGAAAACCACGCCTAGGTACTTTATTTGTGTAGCATATTTAATTACTTTTCCTGCCATAAATAGTCGCGGAAAGTATTTTGATCTTAATTTGTATGCTTTTGAAAAGACTATTGCATTAGATTTGGATGGGTTGAATGTGAGACCATTTGTTTTCCCCCATTCCAGAACAATATTAATTGCTTCCTGCATTTTATAAACAAGTGTACCAGGGTCTTTACCACTTATTAATAAAAGGACGTCATCCGCATAGCCTACAACATGGATGGCTCCTTTTTTAAACTTAGTCAAAAGAGTGTCCATGATTAAGTTCCATATAACTGGAGATAGAACTCCTCCTTGTGGACTACCACGTGTTGGATTGACGCTGACTTTTTCCCCTTTTAATTCCGCTTTGACTGTTCTTGTTTTAAGAAGGTTACAGTACCAAGATTGAATGCTTTCTGGAATTCCAAGCCGTGACATAGCTATGTTTGCAGAGTGAAATTGTACATAATCAAACGCACCTGTGCAATCAAAACTGACTGCAAGTGTGCAGTGGTCTTGAAAAATTGATTTTTCGATTAAGTCCGTAACTTGTGAAAGGGCTGTTTCAGTTGATAATCCTTAGTATAAGCATTAGGGTGATAACTTTTTTACAACCTCATATTCCTGTATCATCATATGATGAACTTTTATGAAAGATTAAATAATATCTATTTTTTAAGTTTATTTGATGAAAAAACGTCACGCACAATATACTTTTAAATAATTTAATTAAGAGCTTTTGGCCAGTTCTTGAAGTCAAATGAAATATATTCCAGTTTAAACAAAAACTTTTAAGAATGATATTTATACTATTGTATAGCTGTATAAAGGGACAAAAAACAATTGGTCAATGGCAATTGGTCACATTAATGTCATTGGAAAGGACGAATCTCAGGGGGAGGTTGTCCTTGTTGCGGCAGGACTTGTCCAAGTCCTGCATAACTTTGATCGCACGCACTCGCAGCATTGGTTGCTTCGGGCAATATTGATGGGCGATTCATCTCTTTTCCAGTGGGTTTCTAAGCATTTGAGACCTTTTGGGTATCCATCCAGAGCAGATGATAGTTCTTCGAAATCCTCATTGCGGAACAATTGGTTGCTAAACCAATGGCCGGCCCATTGGTAAGAAATAAATGAACAGATTTTACGCAGCCTGGTTCGAGTTTCAGGCATCAGAATGAATGCAAGGAGGGCTAGAATGGCACGAGAGTTCCAGCGTGCATTGCTGATGTTAGGAATCTGCTGAAAGTTAACAAAAGGGACCTCATCTTTCTCAGTGAAGTGTCGGAAGACACGAGTAAGGTGATACAGAAATTTCATGTCGTCTCTCCAACCGCCTGTTTCTTTGATCTCAGCTTTCCCATTGATGAAAGCTGCCTTCAATTGGCCATACATGCGCACCAAGTCCTTCACAAAGAAGTACTCAATATCTGGAGATTTGGTTGAGTCGTGGAGCTCATCGTCCATGACAATACGGAGGATGCGATCGAGCACATGGTGCTGACAACTGATAAACTTGGGTCTGTGGCTCCCATTCTTTTCAAACATTTGCTGCAGCCGAATGACAACACCAGACTTCTTCCCGGTGTTGACGCTTGTCGTGTCGGCAATTATCATCAAAATTGATCCCCACAAGTTGAACTCCTGCAAGACATCCTGGAGCCCTTTTGCAATGGTTGCAGCTGTACCGTCCTTCAATTGAAGCACAGTCAATTTGATTTCCTTTGCTTCATTTTTTAGGACCACTGCTTGGTGTTCAATGCCATTGATTTTTTTACCATCGAAGTGCAAGCTCCACTTCTCCTGATGAAGTGTGCTAACCAAGTGCTGCTTCACTTCAGCAGCTCTCCTGTAGAGAGCTTTGTGGATTCCTGGCTGACTTGGGGTCCGGATCTCGATGCCCTCACCTGAAAGCTGACGGCATACCTTTGCTGCTTTATGGGTCGATAGCTTTGAGCTTGTAACAAGTCGCCTTGCAACACCAGTGGGGTTATACTTCCTTGTTCTTGTTGATGGTGCAGCCTCATCCTCCATAGAACTGTCTTCACTAGTGTCACATGAGTCCGTACCTGTTTCAGAAGAATCTAATGCTACTGAACTGGACTCAGTTGCTGAATTGGACACATCCACATCCAATGTATTCCTTCGCTTGGATGGGTGGATGGTCTGGGCACTGGCACGTTTGCCAGTAGAATAACCGACCTGGCCTTTGCTCTGCATTTGCAGTTCGTAGAGGTTCTTATCCTCTTTGCAAAGCCATTGACCTTTCACCTTGGTCACATCGAACAGTTCATCCAATGAATCAAAGTTTTGCTTTTTCCTGCAATGGTCATACTCTTGCAGGAGCTTTTCTAGTTTTGCACGGATGGCTTGATCTGATACAGGCGGGAAGTTCAATGTCGTCCTCCATAAAGCTTTCAGTTCCACAGCAATCAGACCGACCCTCTCTTTCCGTTCTTTTGCGATGGATTCAAGGGATTTGAAACGTCCCATCACGTGGCTTTTCAGGGGCATGCGGCTCCGGTCACTCAGGGGTTCTTCGTGGATTGCCACATTGCCTCTTCTTGATGGTGCTTGGAACTGGACCAAGTTCATTCTCCAGGTTTCCTTGTTCTTCTCTGTGGTAGAGGAACTTTTTTTAAACGGCATGCTGTTCTTTACTAAGCTATACTCCTAGGAACAGAATGTATAAAATAGAAGAATTCAGAACACTGTAGACGGTCAAGCAAAGTGGTAGAATATTATAAAACCTCACGTGAGGTTTGTCCCCTTTAAGCTTCCACCAGCCAGCTCATCGTGTTCAACTGGTTTTGGATTATTCAATCCGGTTAATTCATTAAAGACACTTTGTAAATGTTTCCTTATCGTTATCGAATTTAGCCCTTATTTACGTTAAGGGTGAATTTTTCAAAGTGATTTGTGCGTGACCTTTTTTGTTAGTTCAATGAAATAAAGGTCATTTTCGGCAATTATAAGCAAAAGTTCATTCATTTGTGCTACAGGTAATCATTTTTGTGAAAAAAAGTCAAAAAGTTATTACCCTAATAAGCATGTTGTGAATAAAGTCTTGGGATAACGTCGTCCACTTTCCATTGTACAATTCTCTCAAGTCCTTTAAGAATGTAGTTCGAAAGAGTGATTGGCCTAAAAGCCTTAGCTGAGCTGTAGTCATCTTTGCCCGGTTTCGGCAAAAAAGTAACTTTCATCTCTCTCCAGATCCTTGGTGTATAGCCAGTGTTGAGAATTACTTCATAAAGGTTTGTGATGTAAGATATTAAATTTTTACCGAGTTGCTGTAGTACAACTGGTTTCAGCCCATCTGGTCCTGAGCTTTTAAATGGTTGAAAAGAATTGAATGATTCTTTGACCTTATTTTTATCTACATAGTTAATGTTAAAGCTTCTTTCTTCCAATGGTCTATCATAGGTCGTATTTATTATACTATCAGGGAAATGAGTTTCCATAAGTACTAATAAAGATTGAGCAGGTGATTGCGTATATCCATCGTCTTTTTTCAGTAGTCCAATTGGGTCTTCCATTGGTTTTTGTATTTTAATCAGTTTTGCAATATCTTTAGCATTTGCAGCTTTACTGCAAAATGCCTCCATGCCTCTTTCTTCTCTTTTCTGAGTGCTGTACGATATTCGTTTTTCTTTTTTAAGTACTCCTCTCTATGTGTGCTGTAGTGACGCTTAGGCTCGAGTTTATTGAGTTATATCTAAGGCTTGCAAGATGTTTTGTCCACCATGGCACGGACTTAGTTGCTGTTGTTTTCCTTAAAGGGCAAGCAATGTCGAGTGCCTTCATTATTGTATCATATAATGATTCTGCACATTTATCTATGGCGATAGAATTGGGAATTACTTAGGCAGTGACACATTTTCGGTTTGAGATCTAAATATATCCCAATTGACTTTTCTGAAATTTCTTGACTTTTCGGAGATAGGTTTGTATTTTCTGAATTTGAAATTTATATACCTATGATCAGACATTGATGGCCGAAGATCTACATGCCATCCTTTGATGTCCAACTTTTTAAAGGCATGCTGATTCATGATTGTAATGTCAATGACTGAAGAAGCCCGTTGTGTAAGAAAGGTTGGCTCATTACCTTCATTCATGACTGTCAGATTATTTTCATCAAATATGTTCTCTAGAGCCTCTCCTCTTGTGTCGATATGTTTACTCCCCACAGACAGTTATGTGAATTGGAGTCCATGGCTATGAGAAGTGGTTTTTGCTTAAGATCACAATGCCTTATGAGTCTCAACAAAGTTTCATTTTCAACAGGTAACAATTGATCAAGGTAAGCCACACATATATATGTTAGAGATTCCTCAATCTTGATACATGTGGTACAAATATCTCTGTTAGAGAATTCAGGGATAAAACATGCATTCAAATGATTTGCTGTTCGAATGCAGGCCCTTGGTTTTGACCTAAGTTGGCTATGGATTGTATATCCTCTCAGAGAAAGGCTTTTTGTCGAGCCGTTAAAAAGGTATGGCTCTGTTATTAAGGCAATTTCAGATGTTCTTAGTTTAAGCTCTGAGTTTGCTGCTTTGCAGTGCTGTGTATTTATTACAAACACACACACTTAAACAAAATATTAATCTAAAACTTTTGGTTGTAGAAGCAAAAATATTGTTTCAAAATTTTCTTTAGATGACTGAAATCCGTTGTGTTTCATCAATCCCTATTATGAGCAGACTTTTTTATAATTGCTCTATCTATAATGAGTTGACCATTTATATATTTCACTTAGGATTAAGAAAGGGCCAAATATATATGGATTATATTTAATAAATCCTTAGAGTTAGTTTTCACTCCATGCTGAGTATGACTGTAGATTACATCACAACATCTTTGTAAGCTAACGTCCACGCGAGGTGACGTACCGTATTATAATCCAAATGTACTACTTTACCTTAAAATGGCTTTAGATATTTTTTACGTATGAGCACCGATTTTTAATATTGGTTTTCATTAATAGTTTGTATTATATAACTATTGAAGAGTTCCCAAGGAATTCCTTCCATTTAAAGGCATGAACGGACCTTAATAAAAGAGGACTTTATTTATTGATTTTGTAAGGGGATCCATCCATCTCCCACATCAATCCCAACACATTCCCACTTGAACTATTTACAATAATTATTATAACAAAAAGAAAAAAAGAAAGAACGTGGAAAGCAGACACAATAAAATAAAAATATAATAAAATAATATTGTAATAATGGGATGTATAGAGATAATCTAAATAAATTAATTATACATGCATATCCACACTAAGAAATTCCAACAATGGAATTCAATAGGAATGATATTCTATGCATATCTTCTCTATAGTATGATGTATTGAATATTACTTATTTCTCTGCTACAATAAATATTTATGTTTTTGTTTCCATATATTAGAGAAAGATGGAAGAAATAAAATATATGCAAACAAATATTTATTTCAAATACATATATTATTTTCAATATTTTTCGTACAATATATATATATATATATATATACATTCAGGTATGAATATTGCAACTGTAAATTCAGCTTAAATATTTTTAGAAGATTTTTCAAATATTTTAATAAAAATTTCCTTTATCTCATTTATCTTACATTTCTGATATTTTTTTTTAAATATATCATTTGATAGCCATGATATTGCTATGTTAAATAAACGGCAAATGCACTAAGTTAAACAATTTTAAAAGGACTCAATCTCACGTATTTTTATATAAATGTCTTTGGTGATGGAAAGCATTAAAAACAATATTATACCATTAAATTATTAATGATTTAAATTTTTTTTAAACGACTTTATTCGATTAGAGTTATTGTATATAGATATGTATATATAATTAAACATTATAGTGTAAAATTAAAACCTTGCTAAAGTCAAAACAAATTGAAATCACATATAAAATATACAATCAATCAAAAGCTACAACTATATATATATATAAAATAATATCTCAGAAAAAATATTCAAAATTAAAATGCAACAAAAAGAAAAAACTAATTGTATATAAAGAGTTCATAAAATAGATGTTAAATTGAAAATCAATGAAGTTTTTTTTATTTGACGCTTTAGAAACTGATGTGTTTATACCTGCGGATATAATTGGGTTAGTATCCGGGCCTCGTCGCTGTGCGTGGGAGTGTAAGATGAAGAGAAAAGGGGTAAATGACTACACTCAATGAGTACATAAGGAAGACTGATTTATTATTTACAAGAACAAGATCCAACACATGATTACATGCAGCGACAGCGTACATGACGTCACTAATAATACACAACACTACCCCCTAATTAATTACCCCAATTAATTAAATTTTATTTGCTATAAGCTGGTTGAGGTGCCTCTTGACATAACCTCTGTAATGGCCACCTTGCGAACTGAGGTACCTATGCTTTCCAGCACTTTGCCTTCAACCCATTTAGGACCTCGAGTTGCGAATGATCGGACCCAGACCTTGGATCCGGGCTAGCTTGAGTTGAGTAGTAGTTTGAGGAGTTTCCGACCGATCAGGTACCATACCATCCAACCGTGTTTTGATGTTCCAACCCAGTAAGAGCTCTGATGGCGACTTTCCTCCCTCTAGCGGAAGAGCACGGTAGGCGAAGAGTAGCTCCTCTAGTGTCGACTCCTTGTTTTTAGCACAAAGGTTTTTTTCGATGCGCACTGCGCGTTCGGCTAGTCCGTTGGACTGCGGGTGATAGGGAGGAGAATACGACAAATTGATGCCCCAGTCTTTCACTCTAGATTTGAATAACTCGCTTGAGAATTGCGTGCCGTTGTCTGAGTGAATTTGACTGGGAATCCGAAGCACGTGAACCATGAGAAAAGCTGGCGAAGTGTCTTCTCTGTTGTCGCAGGGGCTAGTGGACAAGCCTCGATCCACTTGGACCCTGCATCCACTAAAACTAACACGTCCTGACCTCGGATCTTCGCGAAGTCAAGGTGGGCCCTGGACCACTGACTGGCAGGTTCAAATCTGCTGGAGGAGCTGCTGCGACCTCTTGGCACTGGTGACACCCGTGAACTTGCTTTCAATGTCGCAGTCAATGTTTGGCCACCAAATTCGTCTCCTCGCCGCTCCTTTCATCTTAACGATCCCTGAGTGAGCTATGTGCAGCTCTTCTAGGTATTTTGTTCGGAGTGACTCGGGAACGATAAATCTTAATACCCAAAAAACAGTTCGTTGTTTATTGATATTTCGTTGCGTTTCAAGATGAGAGATTTGTTGTGGACTGAGGCCCGGCCCAGCTCCTTGCTGCTCTTAACACGAGTTGGAACTCCGAGTCGCTTGACGTTGCTGTTTGGAGTTGGTCGGACTGGGCACTGTTGAACACCCAGCAGGAAATGAACTGCTCTGTTTCGTCCTTATTGGTTGGCGGATCATCGATGGGACTCCTTGAGAGCGATTCGGCCGTCGCATTGTCGGTACCTCGGATGTGGCGAATAGAATAGTCAAAGGAGGATATTCGTATTGCGTATCTGGAGAGACGAGTGAGACGGCTGGTGGAAGAGCCTTGTTCGGCGCGAATATATATTCGAGGGGCTTATGATCCAGTTTAATGGTGAATGGTCTACCCAGAATGTACCTCTCAAATTGTTCAACCATAGATTATCCCTGTTGCTTCATGGTCTATCTGGGAGTAGTTCGCCTCCGCGGGTGAAAGTATCCTAGAAGCAAACGCAATGGGGCGTTCTCCATCACTCTCTTTGTGAGAGAGTATAGCTCCCAGACCCACGGGTGAGGCATCCGTCTCGCGTCTTTGGACCCTGCCGTTGTCCCCGCGATGCTCCTCGAAGTCGAATGACTGGGGATCTACGCCGCCGGCTAGCAAGAAATCCCTCATGAGGACCATGACTTTGGTCTTCCTCTTCCTTGAAGTTCCTCCGCGTTTTCTACGACCTCCATCTCGACACAGAAGTCTTTGATCCCCGTGAGCGTGAGCCTCGTGAGCGTCTTCACCATCCTTGTATGCCAATGATGTGTTATACCTGCGGATATAATGGATTAATATCCGGGCCTCGTCGCCATGCGTGGGAGTGTGAGATGAAGAGAAAAGGGGGAAAATGACTACACTCAATGAGTACATAAGGAAGACTGATGTATTATTTACAAGAACAAGATCAAACACAAGATTACAGAGGAGTCATGCAGCGACAGCGTACATGACGTCACTAATAATGCACAAAAGAAAACCTTTATAAATTTTTAATACGCGTCTCCGAAACCATAAGCTAACTTTGAGCCGTTTGAGTAGAAGCGTTGAGTGTCTCCAGCGTAGCTCCAAGCCGTCCCTGAAAGATCCGGGATCCTGATGGTGAGAGCCGAGTATCGGGCCAAAGATGGCATTAGAGTAGCCCTAAGGCACTTTGATCCAGCGGTTTGAGCCGTCGACGTTTTTCTGCAACCATGCTCCGGATACTAGAGAGAGCAAACTCGATGGCTTTCGATTTAGAGTTGCCATTGTTAGGATTAGAAGTGGTTCCGAACAGAAGTACTGGAGTTACCTATTTTTCACTTAATCCCCTCAGATTTAATTTAAGGAATTGTCTTATCATGAAAAGAGCTGGGCAGTTAGAAATTTGCCCTCTGCTGTCTAGAGGCGGAGAGAATGAGGGAGGAGAGAAATGAAAAAAAGAAACTCACTGGATTCATTCGAGGAGTTACAGGGAACATTGGGGATGAAGTTTTAAGCAAAATCATTTCTCATCAGTGCAATATTCTTGGAATAAAGGACAAATAGAAGTTGTGAGGTCAGACCTCACTAAAACTAGGTAAAGTGCTGCACATTTGCCTAGACAAACAGTCATACGAAAGCCTTCAATCCGTAGACTTTAACCTCAGAGTTGCTTCTGCAGGAAAGGTGCATTTCAAAGATCCTAGAAACGCGCCAATTTTGGAGCAAGAGGAACAAAGTGAGGACGAAGATTCTATGGAAGACACGAATTCAAAATCAAATGGCAATGAAGGATCTAAAGATAGCACTAAGGTTACCATAAGTGCTGTAGGTGAAGAAACTAAAACTGTGGCTACAAGTTCTGATAAAACTTCTGATCAAAAAATAAAAGAACCAAATACCACAGATGGTGAGGAAACTCATTTGACTCAGCCCGACCAACCTTCAACAATTAAATACAAAAAAACAAGGTAAAATTGATAGGTTCTTTAGTGATACAGCCAATATCCTTTACCCCCCAAACCCCAAAGAAATCATTATGATCAGTTGTGCCAATATAAATACACAGCACTGCAAAGTAGCAAACTCAGAGCTTAAACTAAGAGCATCTGATATTGCCTTAATAACAGAGCCATAACTTCGTAACAGCTCGACAAAAAGCCTTTCTCTGAGAGGATATTCAATCCATAGCCAACCTGAGTCTAAACCAAGGGCCTGCATTCGAACAGCAAATCATTTGAATGCATGGCTTATCCCTGAATTCTCTAACAGAGTATTTGTACAACATGTATCAAGATTGAGGAATCTCTAACATATATATGTGTGGCTTACCTTGATCAATTGTTATCTGTTGAAAATGAAACTTTGTTGAGACTCAAAAAGCATTGTGATCTTAAGCAAAAACCACTTCTCATAACCATGGACTCCAATTCACATAACTATTTGTGGGGGAAGTAAACATATCGACACAAGAGGAGAGGCTCTAGAGAACATATTTACGAAAATAATCTAACAGTCATGAATGAAGGTAATGAGCAACCTTCCTTACACAACGGGCTTCTTCAGTCATTGGCATTACAATCATGAATCAGCATGCCTTTAAAAAGTTGGACATCAAAGGATGGCATGTAGATCTTCGGCCATCAATGTTTGATCATAGATATATAATTTTCAATTTTGGCAAATACATGCCAAAGGCTGAACATTTAAGAAACCTGAAAATAGCTAACTGGGAAAGTTTTAGGCACAATACGGAGATGGCATCATTACCAGCAATATCTTCCTGTGTCAATAACATTGAGCTATGCACTGAGTCCCTTTATAAAGTCATAAAGAAGGCGCTAGATATCGCTTGCCCGCTAAGAAAAAACTATTAACGCAAAATCAGTGCCTTGGTGGACTAAACACCTTGCTGGTCTGAGGCACAAGCTTAGAAAACTCGAACCAAAGCGTAACCTCAGTTCTCACAGAGAAAGTTATCTAATTGCAAAAATGAATATCGTGCAGAGCTAAGAAAAGAACAAAGAAGAATCCTGGAGGATTTTTTACAGTCAAACTGAAGGTTCCAAAGGACATTGCAAGACTTATCAAAATTCAAAAACCAAATGCTAACTCAATTAGTCTTCGAAAGACTGATCGAGACTATGCACAAACACCAGCTGAATCTCTTGCAATACTTATGGAAACCACTTCCCAGATAACACGGGGTCGACTCTGTCATGGAAAAAAACACAGATACACTAGTTTTGAAATCGACTTTGTGGATTATGGCAAAGTGCGAGAATCTTTTAACTCTTTTGGAGCCTACAAAAGTGCTGGACCAGATGGACTTAAACCAATTGTACTGCAGCAGCTTGGAGAAAACATCCTTCGGTACATTGTAGAACTCTATAAGGTGATTCTTAGCACTGGCTATACCCCAAGTTCCTGGAGGGAAATGAAGGTTACATTTTTGCCCAAGCCTGGCAAAGATGACTATAGCTCAGCAAAATCCTTCAGAGCAATAACCCTTTCCAATTTCTTTCTCAAAGGTCTTGAAAGAATTGTTCAGATGAAAATAGAAGAAATTATTCCAACGTTATATTCCCAACATGCCTACACTAAGGGTTTATCATCCGAGACGGCTCTGTCACAGGTAACGGATACCATCGAAAATGCTATATTTCAACAACAATGTACACTAGCAGTCAGCTTTGATTGCACTGGTGCATTTGATTACATCCAATACCAATCAGCAAACAATGCAATGGAAAAACTAGGAGTACCTAATAGTATTATATCATGGTATAGATATCTTCTCAACACTCGGAAAGTCAAAGCGGATCTTAAAGGAGAGCAGATATGCATCAGGCCAACGCGTGGTAGTCCACAAGGAGGTGTACTTTCACCCATTATATGGAACATGATCATGGATACCCTTCTGACCAAATTTAAAACAGGACCCATCAAGGCAGTAGGCTACGCGGATGATATCATCTTATTAGCAAACGGAAATCATCCTCATACTCTTATCAATATAATGCAATCAGCAATAAATACAGTTCTAGACTGGGGGAAAACGAATGGTCTAACCTTTAATGCTACTAAATCCAATGCAATTGTTTTCTCAAAAGCCTACAAGTTGAGATCCAAACATTTTCCACGATTAAAAATGGATGGTAAAGAAATGGTGTTCTCAACGCAAATGAGGTACTTGGGCATTTTATTTGACCAAGGACTTACTTGGACGGGCCACCTGAAAGAAAAAGCTGCCAAATGTAGTCGACTATGGAATATGGCTAAGGCAGTCATAGGACAGAAATGGGGCTTAACGTCTGACAAAGTTCTGTGGCTATATGAAGCAATGGTCAGACCAATTATAGCCTATGGATGCTTAATATGGGGCATTCCATTAATAACAAGAAAAGTACCATAAAGATACTAAACTCCATACAAAGAAAAGCACTTTTATCAATGTGCCACACACTAAGATCAACTCCAACAGCCGGAATGGAATCTGTTCTTGGCATAATTCCCCTTGACCTTTTCATACAAGGACAAGCAACAAAATCACGATGGAGAACTAGGCATTTCTTAAAAGATACCTGGGATGGTATTGGCAACCTTCCAAAACGCCGTGGTCACCGCTTCTCCTGCGATAAAATACTTAAGGAAGCGAAAATTAATCAACAAAGTGACTATATAAAAGGCAACCTTATTTGGATGGACAATTCTCCAATTGAAAATCCTGATATGATAATTTACACTGATGGATCCAAAGATGAAAAGGGTAATACTGGTGCTGGATGGGCAATCACTATTGGTGATCTCTGCATTCATCACTCAATGGTATCTTTGAATAGAGAAGCATCAGTATTTCAAGCTGAGGTTTTTGCCATCAAGCAAGCAGTCGAAGATCTCAGAAAATTGGAAAAACATGGAAAAAAGTTTTAATTCGGTCTGATTCCCAATCCGCAATTGCTGCTCTTCTCAATCCACTTACCTCAAGTGCTGAAGTCAGGGAGTGTAAAGAAATCATATGCAGAGGAAAGAACGAAGAAAAACATATATATTGAATGGTGCAGAGGACACAATGACATCACAGGAAATGAATTTGCAGACTACCTTGCAAAAAGTGGCGCACAAAGCAACAACCGAAAATTTGTTGGTGTGCCCCCAAGTTATATCAAGAAAACAATAAATGATTATTTTTATAAACGATGGTGTGAACGATATAAAGATAGTCTTCACATGAAACACACACATCTTATGTTAAAAAACCAAGATCAAAGGTTGTCAAACTTCACCGTGAAGACCTGAAACAACTTATTCAAGCCTACACAGGACATGGACCATTTCTCTCCCACCTAAGCAAATGGAAGAAAACAAGTGCAACCTGTGATCTTTGCAAGGAAGAGCCACAGACTGCAGACCACCTGATCAACAGATGCCCTGCTCTGTCCCTTGAAAGGCATGAAGTGTCTCAAGAAGAAGACGCGGACATCCAAATTCTAAAAAAAATAAATGCAAAAAAATGAAAAATATTATTGTAAATAATTTCAGTATTTAAGAAGGAATTCATTTTGCTGTTGTAACACAGATACCCCATTGTGTGGTTGTGTTCTTTACCTTAGTGTCTATTGTTTGTATGTACTATTGTAATCGGCAATAAATTTTAACTAACTAAAAACCCTCAGATTTAATGTAAGGAAATTGTCTTCCATGAAAAGAGGGGCGTATAAAAGCAATGATATACAGTGTTGTATAGCTTGCCACAATCTTATATGAGTATGAAGAAATAGTTAGTCCTGATGATATTTGGAATTGTCCAGTAAACGGTTTTCATAATTGACTTTTTACCAAGGACATTATCCTTTTTATCCA